>CM049308.1:5712500-6182500 GCA_026874595.1 Sipunculus nudus
CATCTTTACAGATCTTCGAAACAGTATGAAATATAAATCCAAAACTGGCATACTTTTAGATGTCCCCAAAATCTACTACAAAACTGAAAATTCTGTCACTGCAACTTCATTCCTTCAAAACCTCAATTTTCCTTCCAGCTTGTTATCACACTTCAGGACTGGCTAATATCCAAACCATAAATCTGTTTTTATGCCCCCGCCACAAAGTGGCCGGGGCATATAGTTTTACCCATGTCCGTCATTCCGTCCTTCCATCCTTCCAAATCAAACAGTTGTACGGAATTTTTTTCGCAATGCCTGCAGATATTGGCCTGATTTTTGGTGTGTGGGCAGATAATGACCAGTTACAGATCGAGTTCGCGTTTCATCCCGGTTGACCTATTTTTGACCGTTTTACGGCTCCTAAACTTAGAAAATTTCATGAAAAATAGAAATTTTCATGACAAATACACATGTACAGACTTTTTTTCGCAGTGCCTGCAGATATTGGCCTGATTTTTGGTGTGTATGCATATATTGACCAGTTACAGATCGAGTTCTCGTTTCCTCCAAGTTGACCTACTTTTGACCGTTTTACGGCTCCTTTACTTAGAAAATTTCATGAAAAATAGAAATTTTCATGACAAAAACACATGTACGGATTTTTTTTCGCAATGCCTGCAGATATTGGCCTGATTTTTGGTGTGTATGCAGATAATGACCAGTTACAGTTTGAGTTCGCGTTTCGTCCCGGTTGACCTACTTTTGATTGTTTTACGGCTCCTAAACATAGAAAATTTCATGAAAAATATAAATTTTCATGACAAATGTACATTACAGCCGTTTTTAGCCCTCAGCTCATAGGCTGATGGGCTATTGTCGTCACCCAAGCTGTCCGTCTATCCGTCCATCTGTCTGTCGGGTGTCCGTCCGTCCGTTCCGCGTCTGTTAACATTTACCTTGTGAGCGGGATATCTCTAAAAGGATTCACCGTTGGAATTTTATTTCAACAGTGAAGATGTATATAGATAAAATCTTGGTCAAGTTCGAAGATGGGTGACCTTGACCCATTTTTCTACATTTTAGAGCTGATTATAGAAAAACACTCAGAAACTTATATCTCAGGAACCATTGCGTGGATTTTCACAAAACTTACTATGATCATTGGGACTGATGGTCTGTACGTTCTGCACAATTTTGGTGGCATCACCTGCAATTTCTGATTTTTTAATGAAATTTTATCGGATCTTTCAATTTTGGCCTTTGTGCAGGATATCTCCAAAGGTATTCCACTAAGGAACTTCATTACTTCAGTGCTTTTGCATCATATTTACAAAATCTTGGTCAGGTTCAAAGATGGGTGGTCTTGACCTACTTTTCAAGGTCACAGAGCTTAGCATAGAAAAAAAACTTAGGGGTATATTTCTCAGGAAGCATTTGGTGGATTTTTATAAAACATGGTACATACCTCTCCAATTTAAATTTATAACTGATTACCAGCTTTTGCTAATATTCTAGTTTCGCAATGCAATGCTTACAGATACTGGCCCAATGTTTGGTCTGTGGGCGCATAATGACCACTTACAGGTCGAGTTCGCGTTTTGTCCCAGTTAACCTATTTTTGACCATATGACAGATCTTGAACATAGAAAATTTCATGAAAGACAGAAATTTTTATGAAAAATGCACATGTATGGACTTTTTTAGCCCTCAGCCCTTAGCCGGGCTGATGGGCTATTGTCGTCACCCAAGCTGTCCGTCCGTCCGGCGTCCGTTAACTTTTACCTTGTGAGCGGGATATCTTGAAAAGGATTCACCGTCAGATTTTTATTTCCTTGGTAAAGATGTATATCGACAAAATCTCGGTCAAGTTCAAAGATGGGTGACCTTGACCTATTTTTCTACATTTTAGAGCTGATTATAGAAAAATACTTAGATGCTTATTACTCAGGAACCATTTGGTGCATTTTCACAAAACTTACTATGATTATTAGGACTGATAGCCTGTACCTGCTACACAAGTTTGGAGGCGCCACCTACAATTTTTGATTTTTTATGAATTTTTATCGGATTTTTCATTTTTTACCTTGTGAGCGGGATATCTCTAAAAGGATTCACCGTAGGAATTTTATTTTTTCGGTGAAGATGTATATTGACAAAATCTCGGTCAAGTTTGAAGATGGGTGACCTTGACCTATTTTTCTAAGTTTTAGAGCTGATTATAGAAAAAACATTTAGAAGCTTATTTCTCAGGAACCATTGGGTGGATTTTCACAATACTTACTATGATCATAGGGACTGATGGTCTTTAACTGCTGCACAAGTTTGGGGGCGCCACCTGCAATTTCTGATTTTTAATGAATTTTTCTTGGATTTTTCAACTTGGGCCTTGTGAGCGGGATATCTCTAAAAGGATTCACAATAGGAATTTTATTTCTTTGGTGAAGATATATATTGACAAAATCTCGGTCAAGTTCGAAGATGGGTGACCTTGACCTACTTTTCAAGGTCACAGAGCTTATAATAGAATAAAACTTAGATGCTTATTTTTCAGGAAGCATTTGGTGGATTGTTATGAATTATGGTACATACCTCTCAATTTTAAATTTATAACTGAGACATGTACAGATATACATCCATGTGAGAACAGATATTTAGTACTTGTTACTGTTACCACCTCTAAACACTGTTCTTTTGGCTGAGGGCTTTTGTCAGCTTCTGCTGATATTCTAGTTTCACAGTGCCTGCATACTGGCCTGATTTTTGGTGTGTTCCTTGATAATGACCCGTTACAGATCGAGTTTGCATTTTGCCCTTCTTGACCTACTTTTGACCATACAACACCTCCTGAACTTAAAAATTTTTTTACAAAATTTAACAAATGTTTCTAATTTGCCCCAGGCGGGGGCATTCGTGTCATACCGACACATCTAGTTTTTCATATTTTCATATATATTTTCCTATATATTTTCAATGTACATGTTAGAAATTAGGTAATTTTTTCATATTTTGTAACAGTTATAGGCCCAAACATAATACACTTTTTTATAAGATTTCAGGAAAGATATTACTCACATAACATGATAAATATAAAAGCTTGAGACTTTTTTCCAAGGATATGACTTTTAATAAAAATTAATAAGAATTACCTAATACCTGGAATTAGATAAGAATCTTGTAATTTTTTTTACAGTTTTTAGCATTAATATAAAATCAGTGCCTTATATTTTGCCCGACTTTGACGTATATACATCATATATACATATATATTTAATCTGTAAAATTCTGAAATTTGAAAATAAAAGCTTAAAAATTCGGCTAGTTATTGAAGTTTTTTCAGAGGCTCTATTGTATTCACTTGCACTGTCAAGATCTGGGCAGCCCACTTCTGGTCAGTGAAGGTCATTTATTATAGGTGTAGGTTATTTATTATTCTCATGTCATTTCATTGGTCATTTTGCCAAAAACGCAGTCTAAAATTACAATCTCTGAAACAGTTGGAGCTATATCATAATCAAATTTAATGCAAATGTTAGTCACATGAGTCATATATGAAATTGAGGTATTACTACCTGCATCAACCTTTTTTGTATGGGGGTAATCAGTCATAAGTACATTAACCAATAATTTCTCTGGAATAGCTGAAGCTAGCCTCACAAAAATTTATGCAAAAATTAGTCACATGTCATATATTTTGGGATTACATTTTGGGGGGGGGGAGCTTAAAAAATGTTAAAAGTAATCTCTGAAATTATTCAGCAAAATTGTTCAATATTTCAGAGAATTTATCCCAGAGATGAGCTCTCTCAAGTTTGTTCAAATGATTTGGGTTTGATGAATTTTGGCCGAGTTACAGGAATTTGAACTAAGTCACTGGCCAAGTAAGCATACTATCATATATAATAATCTCAGAAACAACAGTAGATAGCATCATCAGAATTTTTGCAAATGTTGGTCACATGACACATTTGAAATTGAGTTTTTAATGGTCCCACCTACATTGACCTTTCTTTTTATGGCAGAAACATTGTAATTAAATTTAGCCCCTGTCAACTTTTACATTAAAATGTTCCATGATGAAACTGTCATTTGCTGAATGGTATAATTTTTCACAAGATTATCTAAGGGTAGAGTTCTCCCAATTGTATAAGAAAAGATTAAAGTTCATTGATTTTTGGTAGAGTCATGGAAAGCTGAAGTCAGTCTTGTGGCTAAGTAAGCCCATATCAAAACTGAGGGCTGCAATGGTCTTCTTTGGCAAACCTGTTGATTCAAATTCTGTAACATTGCACAAAAATTATTCTTAGGTGGCATTTGTTAGAGTTTATTTTACTTTAATGAGTTTGACGGAATTGTGAGACAGTCAGAGGACTGTGAGAGACTTTGGTAATTAAAACTAGTAGATGTATTGTGGTAGCAGACTGAGCTCTGTAGATATATAAGCAGAACTGTACTGGCAACATAAATAATTGGGTGTCAAAATCCAACTAATTTATAAGACAAATCCATGAATAAAATATATGTGTTCTGATTTTATATTTAAAAGGCATCTGCTATCTTTCTAAACATTTTTTTTTATAAAAGAAATCTTATGAATATATCAGTATGAAAAAGCAATGAAGCCAAAGTCTTTTGGTATGAGAAAACAGACCTGGCAATAGGCCAAGATATTTTCAGTATCTATAATAAATGGCTTGGCAGACTGCCAACTGTTTCAGGTGTCACTGCTTCCTTCTAATGGGTCATGTATCTGTTTTACAGGGTTCATGGACCTAGGAAAGGACATAATCATATCCACCTCAAAACACAATAATTTCCAGGTTGCCATCATCATTGCATCCGTGTACTTTCTGGATCAGGAGAAGCAGCGGTTCAGGAACTTTTGGAATTGGACTCCCCCTCCCTATAACCCCTTGCACTACTTCCATCAGGATCTGATTAAGACCGGTGGATTAATCCAAGATCTGAAACTGGACCAAGTGGAAGCTGCTTTGTTCTCTGCCCAGATGTATTTTGCTCCAGGTAAGTTAAATGAATGAAATCTTATATTCATTAAAATCCTGAGTTATGAATTTTTACCATGTTATTAAATATGACAATAATTGAATATTTCTACTGAATCAAAAATAGAAAGACAGCTCCTTTTGATATTTCATGAAGTCTTCATGGCACATACAGTCTATTCCATAATATATTAATGACTGCAGCAAAGATGTGATAAAAATCAGGATCAAATTGAACAAATGTGTAAACAGCTGAACTGTTAAAAGCTAAATTATCAAAGGCCAACATTAGAAAACACATGGTCAGATCACAAAATAAAATTTGCAATTATTCATGAAATATTTGGCATATGGTTAGATGTCACTTAGATTTCTTACCGAACCCAAAATAAGGTCACTGTGACTTTATTCCTTTGAGAAATTAAGCAAAAACCTCCAATTTTCATAAAAAAAACTGTTGTATCACTGCGGTAATGCCTACTATCAAAATCACTGGTGTCATTTTGTTCATATCTAGTCCTTAATATATTTCTGCAGCACATACCAGATATAAGGTCAATATTGAGAAAAGTTCTGGGCCCAAAATAATGTACCTTGTTAAAACATCAGGAAAGATACCCATTTTACATGGTGACAGTTTAAGCTAGAGAGTGTTTTTCAAGCATGTACTATATGTAATTTAGATTTAATTGTATACAAGTAATTAGACTAGAATTATTTTACACTTTTTAAGTTATTAGCATTATTGTAAAATCAGAACCTTAAATTTTGCCCAACTTTAATTAAGGCACATTATTTTCCTGTAAGGTTTGTTAATTTAATTTTCATAGCATGTACACATAAAGATTACATCTTTCATAATCTGATAATTGAAAGCAAATGATCAACTAAAATATCAGCAGAAGCTGACAAAACCCTCAGCCAAAAGAACAGAGTTTAAAGGTGATAACAGTAACAAGTACTAAATATCTGTTCTCACATGGATGTACATCTTTACATGCCTCAGTTATAAATTTAAAATGGAGAGGTATGTACCATGATTCATAACAATCCACCAAATGCTTCCTGAAAAATAAGCTTCTAAGTTTTATTCTATTATAAGCTCTGTGACCTTGAAAAGTAGGTCAAGGTCACCCATCTTGGAACTTGACCAAGATTTTGTCGATATACATCTTAACCAAAGAAATAAAATTCCTATTGTGAATCCTTTTAGAGATATCCCTCTCACAAGGCCAAAGTTGAGAAATTCAAGAAAAATTCATTAAAAATCCAAAATTGTAGGTGGGGCCCCCAAACTTGTGCAGCAGTTACAGACCATCAGTCCCTATGATCATAGTAAGTATTGTGAAAATCCACTCAATGGTTCCTGAGAAATCAGCTTCTAAATGTTTTTTCTATAATCAGCTCTAAAACGTAGAAAAATAGGTCAAGGTCACCCATCTTCGAACTTGACCGAGATTTTGTCAATATACATCTTCACTGAAAAATAAAATTCCTACGGTGAATCCTTTTCCAGATATCCCGCTCACAAGCCCAAAATTGAAAAAAACGATAAAAATTCAAGAAAAATCAGAAATTGTAGGTGGCGCCACAAAACTTGTGTAGCAGGTACAAACTATCAGTCCCAATAATCATAGTAAGTTTTGTGAAAATCCACCAAATGGTTCCTGAGTAATAAGCATCTAAGTGTTTTACTATAATCAGCTCTAAAATGTAGAAAAATAGGTCAAGGTCACCCATCTTTGAACTTGACCGAGATTTTGTCGATATACATCTAGTGTTGGGACGATACTGGTTTTTGATATCATGATAATTTTTCAAATTTTATCGCGATATACCGTGATATCGCGATATTTTTAATTATATATAATGGCATTAATAAGCCATCAATAAGGATATTTATAACAACCACCTTTAAAGTCTTGACTTTATACAAGGGGTTAAGTATTAATATCATTTACACCTATTGTGCCAGTACCACAGAAAGACTCATTAAGTGGTGTAAGTTGCATGAAGGTCCTGCAGGTGTGCAAGCTTGAGGCGCGGGAAGTCCTGCCCCCATTGTCGAAACATGCTTGTCAGAACTTTCCATCAGTTTCCTGTAGCTATATAAAAGCCGGAGAATCCCGGCGAATTTTCGGAGAGCGTGTCATACCAATCATGGCTAAATATACCATCCCAATTTTATATGGCAAAATATGCAACCCGTATGGAATGCTCGATTCAGTTGTGACACTTTTATGTTGACATTTTCGCTCCATGCAATAAAAGCATAAATATGTGTATTTATTGCTCTTTCATTATAATGTTATTATCTCCTGCAATTCTCAAGCTTTTGTCCTCTCTGATTCATCCTGCTACTTCCGGACATTTCCGACTAATCCCGAAGTCTGTAAGCACACGGTTCCACCCACACGTGGACATTTCCGACGAATCCCGAAGTCTGTAAGCACACGGTTCCACCCACACGCGTGTATTCAAATACATGTTTATAAAAATAAATGTGATTCTTTGAAATAAATTCATTTTGAACCTCAAGGGCTTGCTTGTGAACCGAAAATCGTGAACAAAAAATGATATCGTGGTATCGCGATAATAGGAAAGTTGACGGTATGGTAACCATAGCTGTCAGATTTCGTGATAATACCGTATACCGGTAACCGTCCCAACCCTATATACATCTTTACTGAGGAAATAAAATTCTGACGGTGAATCCTTTTCCAGATCCCGCTCACAAGGTATAGTTAACGGACGCCGGACGGACGGACAGCTTGGGTGACGACAATAGCCCATCAGCCTAAGGGCTGAGAGCTAAAAACTACTTTTATGCACTCTCTCACACACACAAACATCTAGCTTGCTATGTTATTTGGGGAGACAAAACAACACCAGTTTGCGTTTGAGCAGCTTGTCACTGCCAGCTATATTAACACATATACAAAATTACAAATTGACAGGTATTGGTTGTTTACAAAAAAATAACTACATGCAATTTATATGACATGATATACAAAATTAAATATGCCCTTGATTCCTATTAATTTGCCCTAAGGAAGGTGGGGTATAATAATGCCTGCCTAGAATATGTAAGTCAAGAATATAAATATAGTTACTGAAATTACTTAAAGCAAATTAGAGATCTAAACAACACTGAACATAGAATAATGAGTGATCAACCTCAATCAATAAAGTATGGTGGCGAATGTTGGCGGCGGAGGGAAAAAAACTAGCGAACAGTGATGTTTATCCTTCAGTGAAGTCTGATCTATCCCGCTTTTCACGGTTATTTATATTACCTCACGCGAGAATCTCATTGTGGGACCGGACGTGGTGACCTAGCCTTTATTATCGCTCACAACATGAGCAACGTTTGTAGTAGCCGGACGTGTCTTACCGGCTTTGAGACAGTACACGCTTTCGAAGACTGATTAAATCTAACTACCAGTGCGAATGAGAAATACTGTATTACTTTCCTATTTGTATGTTAGCTGTAGTCCAAAACAGGGTCACTGCTGTCTACACCAACAGATTCCCTAGTTTTGAAAAGTGATTAGGATAATTACATAACATAATGAAAAAGTGAACAAATGGGCCCCCAGCCGCAGTCGACAATAACGACTGGGTTCCTCTGACTTCTATCCTCAGAACAAATATACATGATAACGAAAAATTAAACCCTGAATAATGAAAATTATACTTTTTGCATCCCCAAAGGAAAAAATTGTGAGGGAGTGCATAAACCATCCATAGACTACTCTGATGGCTGTAATTTATCAAAGTTTTCAGGTAACATGTTAAGTATTTTTACATGAAGCCAACTGAGTATAGTGGTGTGCAGTGAGTGTAGTCATCTCATGACTTAAGCTTTTATGTAACTTACTTCACTCCTGGGCTGCTAGCTCCCTTTGCTCATGCAGCCAACAAATATGTGACACTGAGAGGCTTCTTTCATGTAATCCTTTAAAGTGCACAGACAACACAACCACCAGGATTTTTTTGGTCTAAACTTCAGCAGGGCACAAGGATAGGCTACTCTAATGCCTTATTTCTGCTTTTTCCTTACAGATTACAGGGAGTACCAGGACACAGACTTGATGCAGCAGAAATGGCAGGAAATGATGTTCTTGCTGCATGCTTACATTCAGAGTAAGTCTAACTCACTCTTCCTGTTTCCTTAATTTCTGTATTTCAGTTAAATGCATGTTTGTGGTAACGTATGGAGAAAATAACAAAAGTGTGATGGTATACATTGGTCACATTTATCAGTATAGTTATGTTAAACATTATGAACATTTCAGCTTGATTAGTTCATCAACTCACACATACAATTTTAGTCCAGTTGAACAACACAATTGACCTAATAAACTACAGAAACATAGGATTTTTGTTGACCCAATAACTTTTTCACAGCGCTTCTTTTCTGCAAATTTGAAAATAAATTATTTCCAGCAAGATCACAGACATGTTTGAAGACTGCATGGAGACCTGGGGCTTCATTTTCAAAGTCAAATCTGCTTATGCATAGGATTTTTGTTTACTCCTAACTTTTGAAGTTATGCATTTGTTTTGTTTAAATTTGACCCAAAAAATATATTTCTATCAATTTCTCCGATTTTGTTCAAGATAAGTGAACTTGACCTTGGTTTTCAAGGTCAAACTTAAAGAAACCTAGGATTTTTGTGAACCACATAACTTTTGGATAATTGCTTTTCTTTTCTTTAAAGGAACATTAACAGGATCAATATTATGTCTATTCTTTCACACTATCAGTTAAGTTTTGCTTTATACAAAGGTTTCCTTGCAGAACCATCCCAGCACACAGTCTCATTTCCTGGCATATGGCTGTTTAACACCTGTTATGGCTCTGCGTGTTGGTAAACACAGTACAAATGTGTCTGTTTACCATAAGAAGTCCGCGTGACCGAAGGTCCGATTAAGAGGGGCAACGCGCAGTGTTTCAGCCACCAGAAAATGTATTTTTTTTTTTTGGCCAAGTCAATCAGGGCATCGCCTGATTAGCACGTTGTTGCTCCGTGCTGCACACGGCCCAACACACTGTGTTAATGTTGACACCTGCTGTCGCGCCCGGTCCACTGTTTTGGACACTCGTTTACAAGAGTAAGCAAACCATTTCAAGGCAATGTTTTTGCAAGTACAGTTTCGTTTTAAAGGAAAAGAGCTATTTTTCATGTTAACTCAACATGCTTTATATGTGATTGGGCCCCTTTAAATGTGATACGCGAATTGCCTCCACCATAAGTGGGCAAGTTCAAATGTTTGTGACATTGACCCTGGCCTTTTCAAGTATCAGTTTCTGCTTTTGAAGAATGGGGCCCATTTTGGAAAGGGTATGGGTTATTTGTTTGGGATACTAGGCAACTCTGATGCCAAGAAATTTATGGTCAATTAAATGAATATACAAATTTGGTCACATAGAGTTTATATTCATATTAGACCCATAAAGTGTAAATATTTTTAAAACTGAATACAGTCTTCTATCTGATGGTTCACATATTCTTTAATTTTTCACTCATTTTGACATGATTTTGTAACATTTAAATTTTTTTTATAATTTTAAAAGGTGCGCTATTTTAAGCACCCAATAATAGTAAGTCAGTGGATTTATATTAAACTACATGACAGTACCTGAAAAACAATTTTTTCCTCTCTACCCTAAAACTGAATTTTTTTATTTTTATTCAACAAATTTAAAATTTTTCAACAAGACAAGACACACAAAAATCTTTGCTGTGTTTTTCATGGCAACCATGTCAATATTTGTTTAGCAATCATATATTTAGTACTTGATTATTAACATATAGCAGGGTCATTTTGTTTTAGCTTTTTAAGTTCTAATATAAAACAAATAATAATGGACATGTTTGTTTTACATTTACTAAAATTTTACAAAATTCAGCTGAGCACTATGACCCATGGGTCCTTTGTTTTATATTGCAAATTTATAAAATTTATAAAATTAAAAAATTCAATATGATTAAATGTATTCATTGAATAAATCTTCTCCTGGAAAAAATGGACATGCTGAAAAGTAGGGTTCAATATAGATTTAAAATCATTATTCCTCTGCCTCAGGAGAAATGAAATTGAAATAAAACTATCAGTCCTTTCTGTCTGTCTGTTTGTCCATCTGTAAATACTTCATGTGAATCAAGGTATTTTAAAAAAATTCCAGTTTTTCCATGGCAGTCATGTCATTTGTTAGTTTGACAATCATAAATGTAAGACATTGTACTTGATTATCACCAAATAACAGGATCATTTCCTCTCAACTTTTGAAATGCTAATATATAAAAATCAAGAACAATAGAAATAAGTATAATTTGCATTTGCTGAAATTTTACAATTTTCAGCTGAGTGTCTTGATCCATGGGTCACTTGTATGACCTTGTATGACAGAGATGTATGTCACATACTAACTATATATTGTATTGATTTTTCAGATAAGTATCCTGACAACCCCAATCGGCTGCAGCAGCTGCTCCAGCTGATGCCTAAGATTCGGCAGTTGGAGGTTTGGCATGGCTTCATCCTTAACCACATGACAGTCGTTACAGACCTGATGGGCAGCCAATTAGGGAAGCTTGCACTTCACGAAATGGCCAACTCTGGAGATGGCCAGTTTTAAAAAATTATCATTCTTTGTTTCACTCTCCCAGCTAGTGCATAATTGTTGGGGGGATAAGTTTTCATTTGGAAAGTCTATGAAAATAACATGCTGTGTAGAATAAATTTCTTTTCATAACTAGAGTTCCACAATCGTCAAAAGACAGGGCAGGGGCACTGTTACTGTCAAATAACTTAGCATTAAGAAGCTAAGAAATAATAAAATTTGACAATTAGGTCAAGGTAAAAGTGTGACATCTGACTAATTCTCGACCAAAGGACAGTTTTTGTAAACCAGCCTCATAGATGAATTTGTATAAATATGGAAAGAAATACAAATTCTAGTTTATTACTGTTCACTCTCGGGGACCTAAGAAATCCCCCCCCCCCAGATAAAGAGAAAAATATATCCCCAAATTTTGATATAGACAAACTGAAACTCATATTTATATAAAGATTCTCCTTCTGAAAAGGAGTGGCTTCACAAGGAACACAATATCTGCCTATACAAGATAAATGTATGGGCCTTTAGTCAATGAGTTTTTAAATATATTTTTTTTATTTGCACAGTTGACTATAAGTCTTCTGAGCTAAAGCAATGGTCCTTTGTCTGTCCTCTGTCAAGCCCGACGTTCATTAACAAGGCACGTTTTGAAACCATTGGACCTGTGATTCCAAAATTCTACATACAGTTAAATGTCCCTAAGTTCTACTAATCTGAAAATTTAGTCACTGTGACTTTGTTCCTTTGAATTATTAACGAAAAAATGTCCATTTGCCATTACAAATCTGTTGTTACATTTCACGACTGCACACCCTGAACCACCAGTTTTGTTTTGTCCATATATGGCATAACTATTTCTGCATATATTTCCTATGTACATGCAAGAAATCTGGTCAATAATTAGGTCAGTATATAGAAGAATATTGAGAATTGTTTGCTTGTCCACTCTAGGCCACTAACATCTGCAACAGTTTGGTCTACTGCATGTAGTCCACTTGAAAGAAAGTCTACAGTAGTTTTGTTTACTTTAGACTGGTTTGCAATAAACTGGTTCCTAGTGTATATAGGCAGATATATTTTGCCACCATTTGACCCTATCATCCCTTCGAAAGTTTTAGCAGCACCGTAAATTCGATTAACAAACTAAAGTTTTATTGAATAAACCAATTTAGCATTTGTAAAGCGAGCTGCAGCATGGTAGAAAAGTGTACTACTTTTAGACTAAAGTACACCAGTTTAGTATAATCTGATTTAGATACAAACTAAGTGCATATATGGCCTTCGTATTTGTATTTCACAAGCTAAATTCATCTTGTTTCAAGAAATGAAGTCATTTTGAACACGAGTCATTTATTGCAAATCAAGTGATTGAAGTGATTAATTAAAACTCAGCATAACACCTACACTTTGCCTTTGGCAGATAAATACATAATGTATTACATAATGTATCTATAGCTTAGGTTGGTATATGTGTGTATGCAGTCCTTGTCATTATATGTTATAATGTACATTATACAAATTTGTATATGTGTGTCCTTTACATATCACCATATTGGCCTATTTTGGAGGCAGCTGGTATGTCTTACATATAATAATAAATGTGAAAATTACAAGATTTTTCTAGTATATATTTTACAGTATAAAAATATACATTATTCTAGTCATTTAATTAATTATCACATAAATGTGCATGTTCTTTTCATGGAATATAATTCCATTAAAGTAATTTTAGACTGCTTCCCTACCTTATTAGTTCAATAAGTGTAATCTAGCTAAGCTGGACCAGGAATATTGATAGGAAACAGCAGGTACTTTATAGTGGCATAATTAGATGACAGTTACAGCAGATGAAATATCTTCCTGAAAGTGAAGTATCAGCCTACTAGAATCATCAGAGTGTAATAAGCGCTAGCACTTAAAAATGGCTGCAGTTGGTCTACCATTACGGTAGTTTAACAGCGCGGTAAGTAGCAAAGGATGGCTGTCCAGCAATTATGTCATTAGGTCAGGGTTGCTGTTTTGCATTTTAACACATGCAGATGTTAGAATAAATAATTTAAACCGGCCACATATAAAAAGGAGTTGTATAAATGTATGCCCACATTCCGTTCTTTCCTTATGCATGTTGAGACTTTACTATAATTAGCAAATGATGAAACTGATTGTACTACTGCAAGTCATTATTTTTATCATCTCCAGTGGCGGATCCAGAACAAACTGTTAGAGGGGGCAACGGGTCAGATTCTAGCTTGCATGGTGGACGAGGGCGCTACGCGCGTCTAGGGAGGAGGGTGTGTCCCCCTCACACGGTGAGGAAATTTTTTGAAGATATGATGATTAAGAAGTCAAATTTGAGCATTTTCGGGCACTTCTGCTTGTTGTATTGAGGGTGTGGGAGGGGTTATCCCCTCACACATGCAGTGAGAACATTTTTTGAAGATATGATGATTAAGAAGTCAAATTTGAGCATTTTCAAATTATCCCCTCACACATGCAGTGAGAAATTTTTTTTGGAAGACATGATGATTAAGAATTCAAATTTGAGCACTTAAACCAGACTTTTTGGTTTCTGATAAATATGAAACAAAGCAGATGTTTTAGAATATGGCCTTAATCACTTCAGTTTGTCTGAAAAGTTCTAAAAGTTAACCATTTGTCACCTTGTAATACCTCGTGACTTACTGGTATACGAATGGTCCTGACACTGGTGTATTGGACTTTATCTTCCAGCGCTGCCAGTACAAGGACTAGCTTTAAGTGGACACAGTATCGGAGTTATAAGACTTTATTCCTTGGGCATTTACTCATGTGACAAGTTGTTATTTCTGGTACTGTTTGTTCCGTGTGTGTTTAATGCAGTGCTGATTATCCTGAATTCTTGATGTAATATTTCACTGTCAAGAAGTTAATAAAGGCAAGGTAAAAAAGTACCTTTTCCCACAAAACCTTGATACAATTTGCAATTTTCATGAGCCTGAAAAAATTCTAGGGGGGGGGGGGGGATCGCCACCTGTGCCCCCCCCCCCCTTGGATCCGCCACTGATCTCCAAGTCACAGTTCGCTAACCCATTTTCGTATGTCTTTGATTCAGGGTTCCTGTGTGTTTTCCTGTGAAAAATGGTTTCCTATAATTCCCTATGTTCCATGCCACATTTCTAGTTGCTTGTCGCCAGCCCATGTTCCAGTATCAACTTTCCGGCTGATTTTCACTAAAGGTATAGTTGACAGGGATGCTGATTGCGACCAACCGCGAGGTCATATTCTTTTGTATCCTGAATAAAGCAATTAATAAGAACGGTCCAAATGTAGGTCTTCCTCGAATATATGCGGGGGATAGGGCAATCTTATCAGAGAAATCTTTCTTTAGAATAATTGAAAAAAAATGCAACTGTATCTATAATTATATCCAGATTACATCCGTTACACAGCGCTTAATCTTAATGTGTTTGTAAGGCGTTGTTGCTGGGTCGGAGATCGACAGACATTGGTTGGCACAGTGATCATTTAAATGATCAGCTGACGAAGGGTGTTCACCCAGAAACGCTTACTTGTGTGTTTGGAAGCGGTAGGCCATCCCTAGCTTAGCCGGGGTATTAAAATTAGCACAATGTTGCATGTTGTTTATTTATAAAACGCTTTGCACAGAGCGTATTTGATTGGCTGCCGTGTACCTCGTATATGCACGTGTGAAACCCAACTAATGTCCAATATAAAATTGGCAGCATATGAACTGAGAAATTTATATGTTTTTCTGCTGCCAGTTGGAGCGTAAAGTAATCCAGATGAGAGAGAGAGAGAGAGAGCGAGTTTAACTTATGTAACCACACCATGTATAGTTGCGAAAATATTTTTTTAAAAAGAAGAATGGGAGAGTTTTTTTTTTTTTATAAAAAAAAACAGCCGCTCAGACACGAAGGTCCATACGAGTACAGAAAACTGTATACTATTACTGCTAGGATTCCATATGCACGGAATGGGGCTTGTGGAATGAGCGTGTTCTCCGTAGGTGTCGCGCCGGGATAGGCCTACCATGCGAAACTGTTTTGCCGGATCCGCTCACATGAAATCTCAAATTGCTTATTAAGTAAATATTGATTTTATTACGTAAACTGGAAATGTGAGCCTTTTCTGTGATAATGAGAATTTTCTCCGTCAGGAAATTAGTCGCCAGATCGTAAAAAACGAAAATTCTCCCTCAAAAGGCCTATTATCGCCCATTTTCGCCTCACTTTTGCGCACTTCCACCTCACTTCCTGTCTCCTTTTCATATTCTCATTTGGCGCTCTGTTAGATTAGTCTTGCTTTGGCACAACTCTGTGTTACGACAACCGCCAGGGGTAGTCGGCAATCACGGACCTATATATGCAACACTTGCGGGAAGTTTCTTGTTCGGCGGTATGCTGGCGAAGCGCCATGGAGGCCCGTCTCCAGCACGCTTTCGCTCTCACTCTTTTCGGAGCTCCTCCCCGCAACCTGTTTCTCAAACCCGCCCTTCGCGACCCGCTTAGTCTCCCTTTTGTGGCAAGACCTTTCGTCGAAGACTACACCGTAAATGACTCTACTCAACCGGTCGGAGCTCAACTCAACCGTTTGTCCCAGGCTTGGATGGGCATTACTTCGCACAAATTAATTGTCAACACTGTTCGCGGGGGTTTCAGCATTACATTTTCAACCCTTCTTCCATTAACGTTCGTTCCATTTTCATTCATGCACCATCAAATCCGGACTCAAAACTCATTGCACTGGAACCCGAAATTCAGTACATGCTTGAAAAACAAGCTATTTGTATCTTCTGCCCCGATATCCCGGGATATTACTGCATGCACATTCTGCATGGTTCCAAGGATTTGGGCTTCCTCTTGAACGACAAGAAAGCTGATCTCAAACCCACGCAACACATCAAGTCTTTGGGCGTGGTTTTAGAATTTTAGGAGGTAATGGCTGGTCTCCCCATGGATCACGCATGATCTCTCTTCAGGCAATTCTAATCTCCCGTAACGCCGCACAGGCATCAACTAAGGTTTTTACACCGCAGTTTTTACACCTCTTCTGTATTCTTGTCCACTGCTGCCGCCATAACTGACGCACACTCGAGCTAAGCTAGGGTCCCCGCTTAGCTGGGGTCGCCCGCTCTTACTTTCAGTAAGGAAGTATCCAAGTGCTACCGCCGTACCCCTGGACTATCACTTAGTCCCGCCATGAACCCTGTCCCTTTCGACCAGGTACAGTTTTCGGTCGCTTGTCGTGAGCCTCCTCGGGAGCCTTTCTTTCCTTTCCTCAACCATCATGTCCGGAGCTTTCTCCCTGTCGGGTCCATCCCAGACCCCCCGTTTTTCATGTCTGGAGCTTTGTGTTTGATACTTTCCGGAATCCCCATACCTGTCTCCGCCAAACGGCTGACTCTCCAGGACGGATTCCATACTGCCGGCGTCCGACCAGCCTTCTCTTTAAAAAAAAAAGAGCATGGGGTCTTTAACAACCCCTGTGGGACACGAGACCGCCATTTAACGTCCTCATCCGATGGACGACCCGTTTGTTCCATTCCATGTCCCGGAGCCAGGTCTTACCCCTCCCCCACTTTTTCAAGTGGGGTCGTTGTCCCGAAGGCAACATTTGCCACTCTCCACGCTTTTAGGTCTTCGAAGAACGTCTCTTTCTTCACCTTTTCGAGGTAGCCCCTGCTTAACCGATGTATGTGTTCGCTCACATATTCTCTGTCTGCCTTCTCGTGAAGCACAGACACATTAGTCCGGGGGGGGGGGGGGGGGTGGGAATCTCAGGGTTGCTCTCAAGGCTATGTTTTGAAGCACTTGTAGACGTTTCAGTTGGCGCCTCTTGGCCGTGATCAGTGCTATATGCTGCCATAGGTCATGACAGGTCTGATCTAATGCTTTATAAAGTTATTTCAAACTTAAGGGGTTTTCGGGCAAAGGAAAAAACTGTTCTTGTCGCTCGCCGTGTGCACAGAAATTGTGCTGGGTCCCTCCAGGGCTCTCTTAATTTGGCGGCTACGTTTATCCCCCTCGGTCGTCTTCGGCTCCGTCCGGTCCAGTCTCTGTTTCGCAATCGCAGACTGGATCTCCAAGGGTTCCTTGTGAAATTACCGCGAAATTACATTTCAAGCTTACTTGAAGGGCTCTCCGCCCTTGGCTGATATTAGATTTCCACTAGGAAGGGATTCCTCTGTCCAACCGATCAATCCTACGATCTTTTTTTTTCCTACGATCTATCTCTCTCCACGGACGCGACCCACGTCGGATGTGGAGCCCACTTCAACCACTTACAAATTTATGGTCTATGAAGGTTCTCATTAATAAAGAAAAGCTCGCATTTACTAACAAAACCACAAATCACCGGGGGGGGGGGAGCATTTGAGGGTTTTATCCGCATTCCGCATGCATCGTCCGCATTCTGTGCATATGAAATCTTACCTTATCGCCCGTGATAGAGATCCACATTTGATGCACTTTCTTGTGCCTTTTAAGCATATGCTCAGTATGAAATATTTTTTTTGTAATTTTGGTAGATCTGCTTATTTGCTCAGAATGTTCATGGAATATTGTCATATCATATTTATTAGAGAGAACGATTTCATGAACGTTGTTGTTATATGTACAACTTGGTGTACCGGGTTCACATAGTTGCTTCTTTTGTTTATGATGATTCATATATTAAAACTGTTCATGTCAGATACATGTTGTTTGTCATATTTTCATACATGTAGACCGGTTCCTGTGCCATACAACGTGACCGTAATACTTTTAGAAAGCAGACACTACATTTCGTACATTTTTATACACACACACACACACACATACGTGTATAGCCTTATGTTTAGGAATAGTCCGATTTATATATAATATTTAAGTAGTGTGTCAATTTATCTATCATACCGATGACTGGTAGTTTCCTTTTACAAGGCTGCATATTTAGCATTTTCATCGGTTGTATAATTGTATAATCGATCACAATCAATAAGTGTTCATGCGACGGAAGTCTTTATTACAACCGGAAAAAATATTTAACCCACTGGACCGGACGCAAAAAAGTATAACCTGCTGGTTGAGGATACATAATAGCCTGATGCAATTTTTGGTAAAACATGTCAAAAGTATTCTTTGAACGAACGTCGCAGTGTCTCATCCATTCTTGGTTCAAACCGTTAGACGGTCCTTTCTCCTATATTCCATGAGTGGAAAGGAACATACTTGCAAACCGGAATTTGTTGATCTAATGTTTGACGATGTACCTGGGACTAACACCACCTGTTCTGTCCAGATCATCTTCTTCTTTGAACCGTTCAAGTTCCTCCAGCAAATTAATACGAACCCCCACCCTTTTTCAGCCGCCGTATTTTTAAAGGGTTTCAGACCATTTTGGCGACCTAGACTCCCCCCTCCCCCTTTCCAAACAGGGAGACCTTTATTTATGACGAGTCAATAGTTCTCCTGCGTTGGACCAATCCTTTTCCTTAATCCTGGATCCGCCCCTGGCAGTTTATCTGTATATTTTGCATATATACTACCCGGTTACATATGTTTGAAAAACCTCTTGTGCTAGTATCCATTCAGGATCTGTCACAGCAGAGTAACACCATTTACTTGCTTCATACCTATATACATGTATTTGTTTTCCGTTCATTCACCTATGCTCTACATCCTTGTTCCAAAACTCCGGAGTATTGAATATAGTTTCAGTCACCTCCTCTTGGTCAAGCTGTCCAGATAAATCGTTTTCCTCTAACCCGTCGTCAACCTCTGCGTTTTCACACGTATACATCAGACTCATAAAAAGTTATGCCTATGTGAGGGCTTGACTTTCTTTGATTCAGGCTCCGTTTTGCTGCATGACGTGATGCCTTTTCCCTGTTTTGTGTATTGTATTCTACCCTGTTCAGTATCGTGTTTCGTCATAAACTTGAAAATTTCTTTCCCTTTGAGTTCTTTTCTTTAAAGAAAGCTGTAGCATCATCATTTATCGAGCAACATCTTGCCAACTGACAACCGTTCACATAAAGTTGATAAAATTTTATTCGTCCGTCACTAACTCGTCCCCTGACCTAGAAAAGAAAAAGAAAAATTTCAAAATTTGTAGAAATATCAAATCAAAATTGCATGATTTGAAGCTGAGTTGTTTTTGCTGTCTACAAAGTCCCCGTTCCTTTCCGAGTGACTTCATTTGTCAGCAATTTTTACCAATATGTCCAAACTCGACCGTAAGTCATTTCCTAGCCATTGAAAAATAGAATAATATAAAAAAACTAGATGTGTCGGAACGTCACGAATACCCCCGCCTGGAGCAAATTAGAGTATTTGTTAAAGTTAGTAAAATTTTCTATGTTCAGCAGGACAAAACGCTAATTCGATCTGTAACTGGTCATGATCCAGCCACACACCAAAATTCAGGTTAAAATCTGCAGGCATTGCGAAAAAAAAGTCCGTACATGTGCATTTATCATGAAAATTTCATTTTTTATGAAATTTTCTATGTTCAGGAGCCGTCATACGGTCAAAAGTAGGTCAACCGGGACGAAACGCGAACTCGATCTGTAAGTGGTCATTATGCACCACCACACCAAAAAGTAGGCCAATATCTGCAAGCATGTGAAAAAAATCCGTACATGTGAAATTCTCATGAAAATTTCTATTTTTCATGAAATTTTCTATGTTCAGGAGCCGTCATACGGTCAAAAAAGGTCAACTGGGACGAAACGCGAACCCGATCTGTTTGTGGCGGGGACATAAAAACAACTTTTCAAAGCGTTGAATGATCTAGTTTTAACTGAAGATTTCATTTACAGTTAATTTTCATAAATCAAAAACACCATACTTGAAATATATTGTGTTAAGAAACACTTTAATGTCTCCTTACATTTTATGACTAGGCCGCATTGAAACTTCTTTCCTTAAAACACCTGTTTAACATACAAATTATAGGGCACAAAGCGTATGGAAAATGTAAGGAAATATTTAAGGTTGGAAATGAAATTTAATTGAAAGAGTACACTCCGTGAACATCCTTATGCGGACAACAAACCTGTTGCCAAAATGCGAATAAAATATTTTGTATAGAAATAAAAAGCGACCAATTCAGTTCTGTTATTTCATCATTTAACTACAAGAAGTTGACCAACAGATACCACATATTGACAGAATATGTATCTTGAGGCGCATTATCGATTTACAAATAAAAATGAGTTCCCACCCTAACTGTAGATTCGACATCTTGTCATCCAGCCGACCACAGGCAGTTAAGGCCGGCGTCTTTTATCTCTTTCACTTGTTTCTCACTGGAAAAAGTGTAAATTAAATGAATAGGTTACCTTGAAATTGTGCATATGCATTGGCCATAGGTCAGAGGCTATTCAAATGGGGGTTATGACGCTGTTTAGAAGTGTTTCCTTGACATATTGCTTCATGAATTGTCCAAGAATTTGGTATGTTAATTAATTTTGTCTTGTTATTCTAATTCATTTAAGGAATTCCATTTTTTTTAGATTTCTCAAGATTACCATCATGGAATGCTTTATAATTCTCTGTGCAAATCATTGTGCGAGACATGTAGCACCAGCTAGAACCTTTCATTACAAACCATTAATTATTTAATTCTCAAACCCGACTCATTTCATTGTTCTCAAATTTTGAACAGATTTTTAACTTTACATGCCTTGTGGTGAAACCTACAAAGATTTCGACGGAATTCTTATAGTTCATATTTCTGGAGATTTGCTAATAGACTGTTCAGATATCTAGTGTGCCAATTCTTCTTGATCAGTTTAATCTGTTGACTTAGATTAGGAGGCTACCTAAATGGTAAGTCAGAAGATACGGGTCTAGGGGTGGGTATTAAAAGTGGTACTGTAAAGGTCTTGGATAAAATGGCCAATCAAAAGCAAGAACTGGCTTATTTTTTGGTAAGGTATAATCATTTTGAATAATATTCGTAATATTTCACGCCATAAGTTCATTTTTAGCTCAGCTGACTATAAGTCATCTGAGCTATAGTCGTGGTCCATTGTCCGTCGTCCGTTTGCTGTCCGTCCGTCCGTAGATGTGGCACGTTTTGAAACCGTTAGACCTAGGAATCCAAAATTCAGCATAATGTTAGATGTCCCCAAGATCTCCTACCAAGCCGAAAACTGGGTCTTTGCGACTTCATTCCTTTGAGAAATTAAGGGAAAACCTCAATTTTTTTATTAAAAACCTATTTTCACACTTTAGGACTGCCTAATATCAAAACCACTCATCTGTTTTTCCTCATATTTTCTATAAATAATCCTCTATATAATTCCTATGTACATGCCAGAAATTAGGTCTGTATTATTTAATTTAAAAAAGTTATGGGCCCAAACATAATGCATTTTGTAAATAATCAGGAAAGAAATTTTATCACTTAACACAAAACTTGTTAAAGCTAAGCACTTTTTTTCCAGTAATATTACTTTTATTAATCAAAATTAAATTGTATACCCAAAATTAGATCAAAATCTTTTAAATTTTTAAAAATATTAGCAAAAATAAAAAATTGGTACCTTAAATTTTGCCCAACTTTGACCATGGCACGTTTTTTTGCTGTAACTGCTGTTGATTTATTTTTCACAGCATGTTTTTGTTAGCATTTCAACTGTTAACACCAAAAATTTGAAACCAGTTGATCAAAAACTGTAGATTTTATTCAAGTTTTCAAGCACTATGTCACATATTGCTAGTGTTATGCAGTTTGCTAGAGCTCAGCTCCCGAGCTTCAGCTCTAAGTTCCTTAAATTTGGCATACAGTAAGATGTCTCCAAAATCCCCTACCATGCCAAGAATTTGGTCACCAGAACTTAATTCCTTCGAGATATTTATGAAAAACTTCATTTTTTCATTAAAAACCCTTTGTTACACTTCAGGACTGCCTAGTATCAAAACCACTGATCTGACTTTGATCATATAAATATTCATATTTTTCTATACATTCACTATGCACATGCCAGAAATGATGTCAGTATTGTGTATTTTTTTTAAGTTATGGGCCCAAACATAATGCACTTTGTAAACAAGGGACCTATGGGTCACGACGCTCAGCTGATCATGATTAAACTATAAATGTATCACCATTGTGATACTATATTTAGTCGACAAACCTTATGAATATCATGGACCTATTAGGCTATTATAAAGGAATATAATGTAATATGCGAGTAAATCATGTATGAAATTACCTGACTGATGGATTAATATGGAGTAAATATAGTGGTTTATTTTTTATTCATTTGGGAGCTGTTGAAAATAGCAATATATTTGAGCAAATATGAATGCAATGACAGTACACTAAGCAGTGGTAGAATGATGATAAGGCTATTTGTTGAAGGATCTATAGTGTATAGAAGTCCGCAAGATTTCAATTTGACATATATAATGTTATTATTAACTATGCTGAAGAGTGGATTTATGAATTGTGACTGTATGACATGATATCTCTTAGGTCTTGACAAGGTACATTATATTGATGCCCACCACATCTACATATTACACAATATTGACATAATTTCTGGCACGTACATAGGCAACAAACAGTTATACAAGATATAAAAATATGAATATATCTGATTCAACTTGTTCTCGTTTACTGAGGCTGACATTGGGATGGGGTTCGGAGAAGGAAACAGTGTGGGCAGCAAGGAGGGTTGGATGTAGAGAGAAAAGGAGATAGAGAGAGAGAGGGAGGGAGCATTCAACAGTACTTAAACACCTGGAAGGTTAAAATCTAAAATATTATGAAATGTAGATAAAGTCTGAGAGAAAGAGGTAATCTAGGCTATGGTTGGTTGATATGATTGAAGAAGTTGTTGCAAATAATATTTTAAGATCTGACCTTGCGCTTTCATTGGATACCTTTTTGACAGGCTGTTGACAGTTCAACATTTTACACATTTGTCTAATGAGATCCAATTTTTTTAATTTAAACTTTAATTAAACTGTTTTTTCTATTTTATGATATGTGTACAGTTGCTATAAAATCCCCACTCCACAGGCGGAAGGACTTGATGAAGGGGGGGGGGGGGGTTACGATGGGAGTTAAAACGCCTCTGTCTCTCTGTATATATTTTCTTCAAATTATTAAATTTTATGCTATAGCAATAGCACTATTGTTGACAGTGCGAAGGAGCAAGGACTTAGTGGGGTGGGGGAAGGGGATGGTGGGAGTTACAATACCCTTGCATATACGTACAGGATATGAAATTTAATTAATCAGAGCTTACAGGAAAAAAAAGTTTATTCATAATTATTAAATATTTAAAACGGGCAAGAAAGCTAGAGAAACAAAGCAAATAATTTTAATTCCCATTCTTCTGAGCCAGGAAATTATGAACAATTTTTACATAAATTCCCTTTTTTATAACATCATTTTTTCCAGGTTTGAAAATGTAACTATACATTTAGAGTATAACATATATATGTGAATATTTCAGTTGATTCACATTTCTTAATTGCATCAACATATATATCTAATAAATTAGGTTTATAGTACCTGTCAACATAATGGGGTGGAGGGAGGAAGGGAGGCATAGGGGTGAGAGAGAGAGAGAAAGAGAGAGAGAGAAAGAGAGCTAGAAAGAGAGAAAGGGAAAGAGAGAGGAGAAAGGCTCTCTGGTAATTACTGCCTGACCCAGCCTGACCAAGACACTCACAGAAGCAGTAGGCAAGGAGTGAAGGTGTTATGTAACAGCCTGGAACACTGTTAACCAATGACTTGATGTAAACATTCAAGACATGGTGCTATAAATATGGGTCCCTGTGCTCAGCTGAAGTTGGCCTTGAAGGTAAAAATCTAAAATAATAATGGAGATCAAGTCTAAGATGAAAAGGTAATATATGCCATGGCTGGTTGACATGATTGGTTTGTATTGATGAGTGAGAAATTGTTGCAAATAATATTTTGTGACCAAACCATGCATTCTCTAATGTCAAAATTGAAGCATGTGAGCAGTTTGTGAACATAAGATGTATATTATTACCATGATCATTGGCTGGCTTTTTGATAGTTTGTTGACAGTTCAGTAGTTTACACATTTGCTCAATTGGATCTATTTTACATAATATATATTATTAAATATATGTATTTTTATTTTATAAAATGTATACAGTTGAAATATAACTGATGTCTCCAGTCCCCAGATGCAAGAACCTGGTGGTGGTGGTTGGGGGGGGGGGGGGGGGGAGGGCTGGAATGATTGGAGTTACAACATCTCTGTATTAACATAGTGTATATACATATAGGATTTCCACTTAATTCAACAATACTTACAGGATTAAATAGTCCATTCACAATTACATAATATTTAAAAAAGGACAGACAGACTGTTAGACAAACAAAGCTGATAATATATTTTAATATTTTAAAGTTTTTCATCTGCAATATTACACATCTGAATACATAAGTTGCTTTCAAATTTCAGACTTTAATGGCTTAAATCCATACACATACAGCATATGAAAGTTATTTCAACAGTGCTTAAAGGAAAAATTTCATAATTAGTATATATATTTAATGATAATTGAGAGATGATGGACAGACAAGAGCTGATCACTTTATGTTCCATTCTCCTGGGGCAAGAATATGTTTCAATATTAGATCTTAATTTTTTCTTATCCAATTATCTTTCAAATTGAAAAAATTGTACACATTTGCAATATTAACTAATGTCCCAGTGCACAGGTGACGGTGAGGTGCTAAGGATCAATGACAGCCGGGGGGGGGGGGGGGGGGGGGAGGGGAAGAGATGGGATTAACAACACTTTTGCATAAACATTCAGGGCAAACAAAGCCTGATCTCCAATTCTGCTGAGGCTCGAAAATAATGAACACATGTTTGTATTAGATCCTCATTTTTTTATTTTAAGTTTAATTTGTATACATTTCCAATATAACATATATTTCTGATTATAAACGTTGATTCATAATTCTGAATTGCATCATCATAAATCTCAATCTTGTCATGTAACACCACATCATGCATACAAATGTATAATTATATTCATGGGGGGGGGGGGGGGAAGGGGGTGTGATATGAGAACAATTGTACACCTGTCACAGCAGGGGATCTCCCCCAGTGACTGAAACAAATCAGGAACCCTGGCATGGCTGACTTCCAGTGACCTGGAGTGGCCTACCTGCATCTGGAACAAAGCAAGTGACTACAATAGACCCTCAAGATAAAATTCAATAACTAGCCTAATTTTCAACCTTTTAGTTTCAAATTTCAGATTTAAACACATTAAATACTTATGTTTACATTCTGAGAAAATTAAATCAACAGTACTCACAGGGAAAAAATGTGCCATGGTCAAAGTTGGGTAAAATTTCAGGTACTGATTTTATGTTTATGCTAATAACTTATAAAATTTACAAAATACAGATCTAATTTTGGGTATACAATTGAATCTTAATTAAACAAAGTTATATACTCAAAAAAAATTCTCTAGCTTCAATAATTTTCATGAAACCTGAGTAAATATTTTTCCTGATTTTTTACAAAGTCAATTTTGTTTGGGCACATAACTTAAAACAATTAAGCAATACTGACATCATTTCTGGCATGTGCATAGCGAATGTATAGAAAAATATGTATATTATATATGATCAAAGTCAGATCAGTGGTTTTGATACTAGGCAGTCCTGAAGTGTAACAAAGGGTTTTTAATGAAAAAATGAAGTTTTTCATAAATATCTCGAAGGAATTAAGTTCTGGTGACCAAATTCTTGGCATGGTAGGGGATTTTGGAGACATCTTACTGTATGCCTAATTTAAGGAACTTAGAGCTGAAGCTGGGGAGCGGAGCTCTAGCAAACTGCATAACACTAGGTTGATGTAAACAATATGTGACATGGTGCTTGAAAACTTGAATAAAATCTAAAGTTTTTGATCAACTGGTTTCAAATTTTAAATGTTAACAGTTGAAATGCTAACAAAAACATGCTTTGAAAATTAAATCCACAGCAGTTACAGGAAAAAAAACGTGCTATGGTCAAAGTTGGGCAAAGTTTAAGGTACCAATTTTTTATTTTTGCTAATATTTCAAAAAATTTAAAAGATTTTGATCAAATTTTGGGTATACAATTTAATTTTGATTAATAAAAGTTATATTACTGGAAAAAAAGTGCTTAGCTTTAACATGTTTTGTGTTAAGTGATCAAATTTTTTTCCTGATTATTTACAAAATGCATTATGTTTGGGCCCATAACTTTTTTAAATTATATAATACAGACCCAATTTCTGGCATGTACATAGGAACCATATAGAGGATTATTTATGGTAAATATGAGGAAAAACAGATGAGTGGTTTTGATATTAGGCAGTCCTGAAGTGTGAAAATAGGATTTTAATAAAAAATTGAGGTTTTTCCTTAATTTCTCAAAGGAACGAAGTCGCAAAGACCCAGTTTTCGGCTTGGTAGATCTTGGGGACATCTAACATTATGCTGAATTTTGGATTCCTAGGTCTTACGGTTTCAAAACGTGCCACATCTACGGATGGACGGACGGACGGACGGACGGACAGACGGACGGACGACGGACAATGGACCACGACTATAGCTCAGATGACTTATAGTCAGCTGAGCTAAAAATCAAGAAATATATTTACTCCCTTAACAAGGGCATTGCTGAAGCTAGAGATTTTTTTGTCAGGGATGTAACATTATTTAATCAAGATTCAATTGAATACCCAAAATTAGTTCTGAATTTTTCAAATTTTATAAGTTATTAGTATAAATATAAAATTAGTACCTTAAATTTTGCCCAACTGTGACCAAGGCACGTTTGTTTCCCGTGAGCACTGTTGATATAATTTTCATATCATGACACATGAGGATTTCAGCTTTTTAGTTTAGAAAGCTGAAAGAAATTTGCCAAATATTGTAGCTTTTATTAATGTTTTTTATGAGACCCTGTCAGACTTTGGCTCTCTCCAGCCCCTCTTGAGTCACCTGTATGTTGACCTTGTTGACCTTTCATCAAATTATGCACGCTTGAGGGGAGAATCCAGGCAGCTTATGGCCAGCCACAGTTGATCCAGGTGTTCAACCCAACTCATCTAGTAGTTTTAACCAACAACATAACAATAAACAATAAATTAATAAATTTTTATTGGTTTTTAATAACAAATTAAAGAAAAATAGAAAAGGAATTTGTTAGTTTATAATAACAGGAAATTAACTTGCAGTTACTGATGATATAAGAATCTTGTATCGATGGGTAGAATGTCACATATTCCAAATGACACCATGCAGTCACCTATGGCATTTTTTCAGTTCATTTTAAATGATAAAGAAGTAAATCATATTATTCATTACTAATCATTAAGGATTATATGAAGGAAATTAATGATAGACAAAGATGCAGTTGATAATATTAATCTAGATTCCTACTGTGTCTAGTGTGTACATTGATGTGAAATTAGTCCAAAATGAATTTTTTACAGTTATTTTTTAATATAAATAAAAGCCATAAAACCAGGTAGTTATGATCATTATTTAAATGTGTGAAATTTGTATATTCTGGATTCTCAACATCATTGTTTGGTGAAAACTGAATAAATACCAGACATGGTGCGAATACTTTGTAATTGTATTTAAATACGAATATGATTATGTACTCCATTATAAAATTTCTTGCATAAAGAATGGGAATTCAGGTAAAAATGAAAGTATATGAATACTCGTGCAAATACTTTCAAAATGTATTCATGAATGCATTCATGAATATATTCTTTAATATTATTTTAATAATCATATCAGTTATATTTCATTTTAAAAAATCATATGATTCTCTTATTATTTTTAATAAAAATTATATTTGGGATAATATTTGTAATTTTTTTAATAAATAGTTAAACTCTTATATTATATGTTCTTCTTATAAGTTATATGGCCAAGTCAAAATCTGTGTGACAGTAGTACTCCATTTGTTAATAAAATAAATGAAATCAATCCTCTTCCCTGTCTCCAAAGGTACTATCAAAATCATACATAAGCTAAACAACAACTCATAATACAGCTTATATTTATTACCACACAAAACCAGCATGTGCCTCATTTCTAAATAATATTTTTTTATCATATATAACAGCTGAGCGTCGTGACCCATAGGTCCCTTGTTTTTTCTTGAATACAATTAAAACTATCCCGTCACACTCATAATCTGATCACACTCATAATCACACTCATAATTCTGTGTATCAGCCCATTCATATTATGAAGATAAATAAAAAATGTATGTCATGTCTTATGATTAAAGTCATGGTAATGAAGAATTTTAAAGTTTAGTATCATAAGAAAAGTCGGTCACTTGGCACTTTCTCCACAAGTTCTATGTTAGGGCTGTTTAAACAATTCGGGCTCTTCAAGGCGTTTCTTGCATCTCATGTTAATATTAAAGCTCCTGGACACAGAAATAATTTGACCAGAATGAAAATTTTGAACGAATCACTGTCGCATGCCCTTATTTATGTTCTGAATGAACTCCAATTTAGACTTCAGCGTGTATGATAATTGCAAACCACTGTTTTTGGAGGGAAGGCATGGTTCAGTGATTCTTATTAATTTACTCTGGAAGACCATATTTTCGAAGGAGATCGCTCATGACAGCAATAGTACCGTAGCTTTTAATTATGCTTGTTCAATGTGATTCTTAAGCCGGGTGTTAAGGTATACAATTTATATATAAGGTTAAGGTATATATCTGTATCATCTATACATTTACGAAAAATAAAAACCAAATTTTGCATGTCTACAAACATCTGAACACGCCCAAGTCCTAACGTGCTCAGATCTATATATGTGTAGTGCGGGTACTGACATGAAATCCCTGTGTGTGTTCTTTACAAAAATGATACATTCTCTCATCTGATATCATGTAGACAGTCAATCAACAGCTTACAGACCATCAACAGATTAGTGATGATGGAATAAGGCGTTCTAACCCTTCTGGCGACATCTGTCGGCGAAAACTAAGTCACTATTGACGTTCCTAGCATTAAACGTGAGACAAAAGAAACTTAAAAAAGAACTTAAAAAAAAACAACATTTCCCGCTGTATGACATTGAATGTTTTTATAATGGCCCATTAAATGGTCTGATTAACGGGTTTCCCGTCATGCCGCGTGTGGATTTAGGCACCATCAGTTGAAAACTGGATGGCGACCATGAAGAGGGTGGTGAGGAAAAGACGTTAACGAACAAGATCAGTGCAAGAACACAACAGTGTTTAGCGTCACAAGTAACAAAAACGTTTTTAATATGGAGACGGTTACTTACTATAAAAACAGTAAAATCGCGCAGCTTTTATACATCACATATGTGCCGAAATATTAGACATATATATGTATAGAGCAGTCTGATAAAGTTACGTGTGTAGTCTCCAATCCAAACTCTTAAATCAGTGACGTGAGAGAGAGAGAGAGAGAGAAAGAGAGAGAGAGACTTTGGAACGAATGGCAGCTAACTCCAACGATGAGACACTCCTTCGAAAGCTATATCCAGCCTAGTTTGCGGGACTATAAGATACGGATCATTGAAACATATCCTTTGCTGGTGGCAGCGGCAGCAGGTTGCCGTTGATAGATAGCCGTAAGTACACGACTCAAAAGGCATTTCTATCCGGTGGTAAACCTAACTTGAGTCGTGATACAAGCAATACGGAGGTATGCATTGCAGTGGTTTCTCACCATATTGCATTGATATTGTGGTAAACAGACCATAATCTTTACATTAGGCTACGAATGATGAATTAACTCAAATTAATACATGTGAACTCACGACCCAAACCGAAACTCAGTCTCTTTTAGGAATAGCCATGAAAATATAACATTCAGGCATATTTAAAATAAACTGATAGGGCCTGCGAGTCATGAAACAAGTAAAATAACAACCATTCCAAGGGCCGGGTCAAAATATATGCTGTGTTTTAGTACTTTACACCAGAGGCTGATATGGTCGTGTTTTATTTGCGAAATTATTGTAGCTCCCATCAAACAAACAAATTAACAACGTTTCTTTTACGCTTATTGTACCATGTTCAGCTTTTATTTCTCATACATGCGGGACGTCTTCACATGCGAGGAACAGCTATAAGGTGAAACTGAAAATGTAAAACAGATATAAGCTTTCGAAATTTTTTAACACAATTTAACCATATTATAATGGTCTTGAATAAAAAGCACACTCTTGCTTGATATGCAAGACATACGAAAAAAGGTAATTGCAGACGACGGGACTTCTCCACGTCTTCTCATTTAACGAAAATGGCGAACGCGCGGAGTGATACGTGTGTCTGTACATCACTTAGAAGAACAAAATAGATACCATGAAGTACGCCGGTAAGGTAAAGTACATATAAAGGGCCAACTACTGATGAATAATGAATCTGAAATACAGATACTTAGGGAGGATAAAAACCAAGCCCCCAGACTGTTCTCAAAGAAAGGGTTATATCGTCGGTAGAATGAACACAATCCGATTGAGTTAACTGGTTACTGATAAAACTGAAGCTACCGCGGTACTTCCATGGTGGACTTTTCGGTACCCAAGCTTAAAGTTGCAGCGGCAGACCCCCCCCCCCCCCCCCCCCCCCCCATCATCATTTACTTCTCTTTAGACCGAGCAAGAATACGACATCTTACATCTTGGGTTGGACATCATCGACCTGTAACACCGCAAAGAAAATATCAGTTACTTACCTATAATCTCATGTGACCCTACTGTGTATCGGATTCGCTTTCAAGCAACAAAGTCAGCACGTGAACGGGTCTTTCGAGAACTGTAGGTTACCAACCCGCTTACCTGCCCTCGTTAAGTTTGGATTGGCAACTGAAAGTTTGACCTTTCGTACAAAACCATCCTGGCTTGAAATGGGTCTCAGAACTCTGACAAGAGACTACTGCCCGCGAACAAGGTTTTCCTCTCTGAGGATCACAATGCCCCTAGTTTCCAAGTTTCTACGTTTGCTTTGCCATCTTTGATTGCTCTGGAGTGATTGAAGGTATATCTTTCTCTAGCGTTGCCAGAACTAGTTTGACAGGTACTGCACCCTGCGTCATCTCTCTCTAACAGAGATGTCCTCATGGACGAATTTCCCGGGTTGCGTAGGTGTAACAGACGACTACATCATCAAAAGCTGATTTTATGCAAGTGGGAGAGGTTCCATGGGGGCTTTGAGTGTCTCTACTATCAATGATCGGCTTTTCACAATTGACATTGTCCATACATCAGAGTTCTCAGGGATGCCGTGTTTAGGCGACCTTTTGCAAGATCATGAAAACCCTCTAGAATTGTATGGATGCTGTGAATTTGCCTCTTCAAAACACCACCCATGTGGCTTGCTGAGGTTCATTACGAAGTCACAGCTATGCCTGGGTAGGAAATGTCAAACTTTGTCCTGACAGATCTCCTGCATGGCTTGCTTCACCTCTTCACGAGTTTCAATATAATTGGATCCTTGACCACATCTGATCATACGGACTTCTCCACGGATCGCGGTAATACATCTGAGCCCACTGATAAGGGCGTCTCTCGGCATGTCGTTTAGTACTTCTATTTGAAACCATATTTCTTAAACTCTCGACGTCCTTTTTGAATCAAGATTGGGCCAAAAAAATCCATCCCTTAAAAAGTGAAAGGTGAGAAAGTTCCTCCCTGTCTTTTGGGAAATCAGCTAATCTCTGACTTGTAGTACTTCCCCTTCTTTTCATGCAGAGCACACATCTGAAGATAAACGGTGACACTGCAGCCAATGATCCAATATCTTTCATTTTGAATCTTGTTGATTGTGATGCATCTGCCTTAATGAGCTACTTCCGCCGAAGTGGTCGATGATGAGGTTGGTAATATGACTTCTCCTAGGCAGAATGAAAGGGTGCTTAGTCTCAATGGCAGAGTTGAGCAAACGACTAGGCCACCAACTCGAAGAACCCCATACGCTATGAATCGGTCAAGTGCTTACAGCTTATATCCTGAGGGGAAACTATTTTTGTCAAGTGATCTTATTTCTGTTTCAAAGTGGTCGCTCTGAGTCCACTGAAGGATAATCATTTCAGTAACTTCCTTTCTCGAACTAGAGTGTCAATGCTCATGTTTGTCCTTTTCCTTATCATGGTTCAAAGACAGGTAAGTGCAGTTACTGCTTTTAACCAATTTGAGAACTTGCTGACCCTGTCTAAAATGCCGATATTGTCATTTGTGATCGTTGCTAGAGTGACCACTCCTTTCCTTACTTCTGGGTCATCTAGTGAGAGGCTAATATCCTCTGGTTGGACTAATAATACTGGTTTCCACAGGAAAGATGGTCCCTTGAGCCATGTATAGGTACCAAGCTCTTCACATTGAGAAATCGAGATGCGTTGTCCACTGGGTTCTCCCTAGTTGGTACATAATGCAATTGATGAGGCCCCGATGATTCCTTTATTCTTTGCACTCTATTAGCTACGTACATATGGAATCTTTGGGCATTTTTCTGGATGTAACCAAGGAATTCCTTTGAATTGTTGGTGATTGAATCGTATTCAGCAGATCACTAATTCTAACAGACGTTGTTGCCGCTTGCATCTCCAGGCAAGGTATAGTAATCGGAATCACCCTTGATGTCCCCATAACTAGGAAACAGCACATTTCCCCCTGGTCATTTGATGTAGGAACACTGTCAATAAGCGGTGGAGCTAGCATCTGAAAAATGATGCAGTACAGCCTGATGTAGGAACACTGTCAATAAGTGTTTCAATAGGTGCTATGAGTGTGGTTCGTTTAATCTTATCTTGTTTGTCCCATATGAATTTCCAAAGTAAAGATTCAATATCTTTTACATAAGTTGGGGATGGATTGGGTAATACCTGTAGTGCATATATCAGTTGTGATAATACATGTGCTTTCATAATATTTATTTTTCCTGAAAGCGACTTACCTCTATAGGACCATATATTTATAATTGTTTTTATTAGCTCAGCTGACTATAAGTCATCTGAGCTATAGTCGTGGTCCATTGTCCGTCGTCCGTCCGTCTGTCCGTCCGTCCGTCCGTCCGTAGATGTGGCACGTTTTGAAACCGTAAGACCTAGGAATCCAAAATTCGGCATAATGTTAGATGTCCCCAAGATCTCCTACCAAGCCGAAAACTGGGTGTTTGCAACTTCGTTCCTTTGAGAAATTAAGGAAAAACCTCATTTTTTTATTAAAAACCTATTTTCACACTTCAGGACTGCCTAATATCAAAACCACTCATCTGTTTTACCTCATATTTACCATAAATATTCCTCTATATAGTTCCTATGTACATGCCAGAAATTATGTCTGTATTATTTAATTTAAAAAAGTTATGGGCCCAAACATAATGCATTTTGTAAAAAATCAGAAAAGATATTTGATCACTTAACACAAAAAATGTTAATGATATGGACTTTTTTTCCAGTAATATAACTTTAATTAATCAAAATTAAATTGTATACCCAAAATTAGATGGAAATCTTTTAAATTTTTTAAAATATTAATAAAAATAAAAAATTGGTACCTTAAATTTTGCCCAACTTTGACCATGGCACGTTTTTTTCCTGTAAGTACTGTGGATTTAATTTTCAAAGCATGTTTTTGTTAGCATTTCAACTGTTAACACCAAAAATTTGAAACCAGTTGATCAAAAACTGTAGATTTTAATCAAGTTTTCAAGCACCATGTAACATATTGTTTACATCAAGCTAGTGTTATGCAGTTTGCAAGAGCTCAGCTCCCCAGCTTCAGCTCTAAGTTCCTTAAATTCGGCATACAGTTAGATGTCTCCAAAATGCCCTACCATGCCAAGAATTTGGTCACTAGGACATTCGAGATATTAATGAAAAACTTCATTTTTCCATTAAAAACCCATTGTTACACTTCAAGACTGCCTAATATCAAAACCACTGATCTGACTTTAATCATAAATAATATACATATTTTTCATTCTCTATGCACATGCCAGAATGATGTCAGTATTGTGTAATTGTTTTAAGTTATGGGCCCAAACATAATGCACTTTGTAAAAAATCAAGAAATATATTTACTCCCTTAACAAGAGCATTGCTGAAGCTAGAGATTTTTTTGTCAGGGATGTAACATTATTTAATCAAGATTCAATTGAATACCCAAAATTAGTTCTGAATTTTTCAAATTTTATTTAGTATAAATATAAAATTAGTACCTTAAATTTTGCCCAACTTTGACCATGGCATGTTTGTTTCCTGTGAGTACTGTTGATATAATTTTCATATCATGCACACATAAAGATTTCAGCTTTTTAGTTTGAGAAGCTGAAAGAAATTGGCCAAAAATTGTAGCTTTAATTAATGTTATTTATGAGACCCTGTCAGACTTTGGCTCTCTCCAGCCCCTCTTGAGTCACCTGTATGTTGACCTTGTTGACCTTTCATCAAATTATGCACGCTTGAGGCGAGGCATACATGGAATCCAGGCAGCTTATGGCAAGCCACAGTTGATCCAGGTGTCCAACCCAACTCATCTAGTAGTTTTAACCAAGAACATAACAAAAAACAATAAATTAATAAATTTTTATGGGTTTTAATAACAAATTAAAGAAAAAATAGAAAAGGAATTTGTTAGTTTATAATAACAGGAAATTAACTTGCAGTTACTGATGATATAAGAATCTTGTATCGATGGGTAGAATGTCACATATTCCAAATAACACCATGCAGTCACCTATGGCATTTTTCAGTTCAATTTTAATGATAAAGAAGTAAATCATATTATTCATTACTAATCATTAGGGATCATATGAAGGAAATTAGACAAAGATGCAGTTGATAATATTAATCTAGATTCCTGCTGTGTCTAGTGTGTAAATTGATGTGAAATTAGTCCAAAATGAATTTTTTACAGTTATTTTTTAATATAAATAAAAGCCATAAAACCAGGTACTTATGATCATTATTTAAATGTGTGAATTTTGTATATTCTGGATTCTCAACATCATTGTTTGGTGAAAACTGAATAAATTCCAGACATGGTGCAAATACTTTGTAATTGTATTTAAATACGAATATGATTTTGTACTCCATTATAAAATTTCTTGCATTAAGAATGGGAATTCAGGTAAAAATGAAAATATATGAATACTCGTGCAAATACTTTCAAAATGTATTCATGAATGCATTCATGAATATATTCTTTAATATTATTTTAATAATCATATCAGTTATATTTCATTTTAAAAAATCATATGATTCTCTTATTATTTTTAATAAAAATTATATTTGGGACAATATTTGTATTTTTTTTAATAAATAGTTAAACTCTTATATTATATGTTCTGCTTATAAGTTATATGGCCAAGTCAAAATCTGTGTGACAATAGTACTCCATTTGTTAATAAAATAAATGAAATCAATCCTCTTCCCTGTCTCCAAAGGTACTATCAAAATCATACATAAGCTAAACAACAACAACTCATAATACAGCTTATATTTATTACCACACAAAACCAGCATGTGCCTCATTTCTAAATAATATTTTTTTATCATATATAACAGCTGAGCGTCGTGACCCATAGGTCCCTTGTTTTACTCAGTATTTCTTTATAGTTGATATCTTTCATCTTTCTCCAGTCTGGATAAACAGATATACCCAATATTTTTACTGGTTCAGAGCTCCATTTTAAACCTAGTCTTTCTATGTTTTCTTTTTCATTAGCAAAAGGTGTCATAGGAATAACTACAGTTTTTTCTACATTAACTTTTAATCCCGATATTTTTTTAAATTCGTCAAAAGTTCCTAGAAGTTCTTTAAAAGATTTAGTGCCTCCAGTAAGGGTAACTGCTGTGTCATCTGCATACTGAATTAATTAATGTTCAGTACCTCCTATATTTACGCCTTTAATTCTAGGATTATTCCTTATTTTAACAGCTAGTATTTCTGAAGCGAGTATAAACAGATATGGTGACAATGGACAGCCTTGCCTAACACCTCGATTTATAGAAAAGTATGAAGTAGCCCATCCCCTATTTATAACACAGCTGTTAATACCTGAGTAAAGTATATGAATCCATTTTCTAAAATTTGGTCCAAAATTTAACATTTTTAGAGTATTCTGAATATGAGTCCATTCTAAAAAATCAAAAGCTTTTTCAAAATCTATTGATACCAGTTAACTTTTTACTTTATGTTTATATGAATATGCAAATATATCTGTAATTTTTATAATGTTTTCTCCAATATACCTATTTTCCATGAAACCAGTCTGATCAGAATGAATAATAGAGTCTAGGGTTGTCTTAAGTCTATTAGCTAAAGTTTTAGCAATTATTTTATAGTCCGTGTTTAAAAGAGAGAGAGGACGCCAGTTCTTCAAATGAACAGAATCTTTTCCTTTTTTGGGAATGAGACAGATAATACCTTGTCGCATTGAAAGTGGTAAAATATTATTAGAAAATGAATATTTCAGTGAGTTAATAAAATAATCTTTAATATCATCCCAAAATTTCTGATAAAATTCAGCTGGAAATCCATCAGGTCCTGGTGTCTTATTTGTTTTAAGAGATTTCACAGTTTTATATAGCTCAGATGGAGAAAAATCTGCTTCACAGTTTTGTGCGTCTTCCTCTCTAAGTGTATATAAATCCTCTTTTGTAATAAACTGGTTTGTGTAATCCTCTCTAAGTTCATTAGATGTATACAAATTCTTATAAAATGTTAATTGTTCCTGCAAAATTTTTTCTGTGTCAGTAATTATTTTTCCATTTCTGTCTTTTAATTTCAGGATTGATTTTTGTTCATAGTTTCTTTTTTCCAAATTTAAAAAATACTTTGTAGGTTTATCTCCTTCTGAAAACCATCTGGATCTGCATCTGATTACTGCTCCTTTTGTCTCATTTTCAATTAAAAGTTTATGATTGTTCACTGCAATCTCCCATTTACATTTATCTTCAAAGTTCTTAGTTTTATTATATTGACACTGGGCCTTATACATTTCTCTCTCTAATGTTATTAGTTTATTAGTGTACCTTCTCTTTTTGTTTGTTGAGAATGCTATGCTTTCACCTCTAATTTGGCACTTGATTGTGTCCCATAAAAGTGAGGGATTAGCTTCTTTATTGTCTTTTACAGTGTTTCTTATGCATTCTTTAATCTGCTTAATATATGTTTCATCTTCAAGTAATGAACAATTAAATTTCCAATATCCCCGACCTCGCGGATGTTCACTCAGCATTAAACCCATTGAAATAAGTGCATGATCTGTTTTATATCCAGTTTCGAATCTAGTAGTGTCTGCGTACCTGCAAAGACTATCACTGATAAGAAAGTAGTCAAGACGACAAAATATAGGTTGGGGGTTGTATCTATGCCATGTGTATTTCAGGGTCGCTGGGTGTTGTGCCCTCCAAACATCTGTCAACTGTGACAGTTCCATCCAATGTAAAATAATTTGTCTAGATTTTTCCTGAGTGTATTTATTACCACCTTCTTTGTCTATTTCCGGGTTTAAAGTCACATTGAAATCACCAACAATTATTAATTTATCTACATGTAGATCTTTTAATATAGATATAAGATTTTTAAAAAAATCTGGTTCATCTTTATTTGGAGCATATACATTTACTAGTGTAATGTTATGAATTCCTGCTATAATATTGAGAATAAGAAATCTACCACATTTATCTCGCTTTATATCTTTAACATGGATTCCTGATTTATTTTTAATAAGTATACTAACTCCCTTTGCTTGATTAGTTCCATGACAAAAAAATATTTGGTTCCCCCACTCTGATCTCCACCTCATTTCATTTTCTGTACTACTATGTGTTTCTTGGAGGAGTATGATATCAAATTTTTTCCTATTCAACCAATAGAATATTTCTCTTCTTTTTGCATAACTACCCATACCTCTTACATTCACTAAGCTATATTACATATGTCAGTCACAATTACTTGTAATTATCTTTAGTTTGTTACTCCCTGCATTTAATAAGATATTGAGTTTCATACTTTTTATCTTATACATGGCACATATAGCATGAAATACATACATGAATATACTGGTTGTCTCTTCTGAAGATTTAAATACATATTTCAATTGATATAGAAACATACATACAAAATACTTGGAAACAAGAAAAATATAACAAGTCTGAAACGTCTTGTATATTAGACTTCCTAGTCCTGACAAGCAGTAGGTTCTGCTATTATGGGATATAGCAGAAAGAGTGCCTGTCTGTTGGTGTTATAAATGAGTTATGTCACAGTCATGAGCTGTGTTACATAAATTCATGGCTCTATTAAATAACTATCTTTAAAAATATTCCACTTATATTTAAAAAATGTGCATATCAAAGAACAAGAGGGTGGAAAGTGAATTATCATATCTTAAACATATGTCTTAAGATGATAAAGCCAGTGTAATCTGACAATAATATTAAAATACATCCCCACTAATATATGTGCTTCAGTCTGAATTATACAGTATTAGGCAAAACTTAAAAGTATATAGTGTTCAATTGACATAGTTGCTGGTTGATGAACCCACATTTGTGTCGAAAAAGCAAAAACGTACAGTATCAAAGAATTACACAGTATAGACGGTACCAATGATAATATGATGACTGCGGACATGACCTATCTGGGCAACTGAGCAAAGCAGATGTTCCCCTGTGGCTTCATAACTCATAATGGCAATTATTGCACATGATAGTTTGTATTTATAAATTTAAATTATATATATAAACTACACATGCATAATCTTTACAGATTATGTCAGTGTGCTGCTGCTCTTGTTCTCAGGAAAAATATGTAAATAGGTAATGCTGTTGTATCGTAATACAAAAATTTGTGCTGCTGGCATAGATATAGTTTTTTTTCTAATACAAGGGCACAGAAGCACAAAAAGTCCACCGCCCAATGCATAACTCAAATGTGTGATTTTTTTCTGTGACATGCTTTGCCTTGAAATTGTCTTAAATAGGATAGTTCAAGATCCAACAGTGTCTTGTCTTATGAATGTAACTACACAAGGGGCCTGTTGCAATAACATTTTACTGGACTTAAGCCCAGTTGGGGGCCTAAATACCATGATTACAATTGTGACGTCATAATGGTTACCATGGTGACACTCAGATGCCTCTGGGCTTAAGTCACTTACATGACTTAAGTCACCTTATTGCAACACACCCCAGAAGAGTAGACATTCAAAATATTATAATAATCTGTCATATAATTTATGAATATCCTGAACGGGACTTGATTGATATTAAAAAGGTCAACGTACCGTGCCTTAAAAGTACTGCAGCAATTGTGCATATTAAAGTGACGTGCTTATATTGCTTCAGGATAGATGCGACCAATGTACATGAATAATATAGGTGACATTTCTATATTACTTCAGTAAAAACTAGAAAATTTAGTGATAAAAAAAAATTCAAATACATAAATTATTTTGAAAACAGTCATGCTCTATATAGTTTTCAGTTAATCCCCATTGCTCTAAGGGGTCTGCATATATGATTTGGAGACTTCAGCTTCTTATTTACTGAGTTATCCAGATTTAAAGGAGAAGCACAACTGTGGCCGGTAAAAAGGTCTAACTCAGAAAATGTTTTAATGGCACGAATCCACTGACATTTTTAATAACGGAGTGCTTATTGACACACGGTCCGAAAGTCTCGGTTACCTCGATTTGGAAGTCTCAGTTACCGTGTATTGCAGTCTCGGGTACTGAGAATTGGGAGTCTCGGTTACCGTGTGTCACCAGTGGTCAGTCAAGCGTACCGCAATTAAGTTCGCGCAGCGTTGCCCAAATAATCACTTTGATCACTGGTGTCCTAGATCAAAGGGCCAGGTAACTTCAAAGGCTACCAGGGAAATTGGGCGTCGTGAAATATGTTTCTTTTGCCTTATTGTAACAGCTAGGGGTTTTCCAGGGTATTTAAATTTTTTTTTTAATGGCCTGTTTTCCATCTTTAACGCAAATTATAAACTAAGTAATATTCTGAAATATATAGGAGATGTATAATTTTACCAAAATAATTAGCATTTTATGAAAGGTGGTGTTGTTTGAGAGTCATTGTGTATCCTAAGTCGAATTTATCGACTCAAACTTTGATCTACCACCATAACGTTATGCTTACGTTGATATTGATAAAGTCGCTAAGAAAATGTTGCATTGCATTGTACAAGCTATATTTGAATAATTTGAGCACATTTGGTCATTACATATCAAATATGGTAGTTATTCTTATATAGATATCCATTTCTTATTATTGTAGAATAATAAAAATTTGAAAATAATGCGTCAAAGATAATAAATGAAACAAGCCTTTAAAAATTCTCTAGTTGCATATTTAACTCATCCAGGGCCCCTGGCATGGCAGGGCGTGCAGACGATTAGGAAATATTGTTAAGAGGTCGAGAAGGATGATACTGAAGAAGACTGTTTTGGAATATTTAATTTTATATGGAACTTGATTGAATATTTATGTACGGTATATTTTCTATACTGTATTATAAAAATGTGTATGCATGTTTGTGTCCGTATCTTAACGTTTATATTGTGTATATTTTATATACCATGATGAATTGTTTGGATTTTCTTTCTTTTTTTATTACACAAAGGTAGTACATGCACATGGAACAATACATACATACAAACATACATTAATATTTCGATAACAATTTACATTAAATCGTGAAGATTATTCATGTAGAGGAGAGCAGGTAGGTAAGGTTTTCCCATTTTGAATAATGTTGAGTTAATTTACCTCCTTTCTTAGCGATTACATCTTCTGTTGAATAAATCTGCTTAACATAGCTTATACATCCATGATAGTTCGGTAACATTTTGAGACATCTGCAATTATAAACATACTTTTTTACAACCAGTGTTAGCATATTTAACCATCAATTTTCACTTTAACCTAACAGAACTTCAGATACTGAAAACTTAACAGAGGAGTTTAATGATGAACTATTCAAAACCTCTTGTATTATTAACCACAAGTTAGCGACAAAAGAACAATTCCAAAAATATGTAATAAAGTTTCTCTTTCTTATTTACAAAGGGTACAAGTAGGAGAATCTATTACATTCAGTCTATGAAGAAATGGGTTTAACGTCACCAAACGTTGTAGTACATACAAATAAAAATTCCTAAGTGGTACGAAAATTGTTGTGTCATAAATCTTGGAGTATCCCATATAAACAGTCTCCTATGATATATCAATTAAATATTGTTTCAATTTCTTAACTACTAAGTCTGGAATGACTAAATGTTTCTCTTGTTTTCTCTTGTTTGGATTTTCTTTTCAGGTTTTATTAGTAGTTTATTTATAATGGTATGTTTATTATATAGTCCCCTTTGGGCTCATAAATGTCATAAAATAAGTTTGTAAAGGAGTCCTATAAGTATAGTATCCTTAAAATTCTTAAACTTGCTCAATACAAGACCAAGAGCTTAAAATCCAGCAGGCGCTAGGAAATCAGAACTTTTAGGCTATAAAAAAGGATTTTATATCGAAAAAAGGCTTTTTATTTTTTTCTGCTAAGCCGTTAATACATATATATTAAACACCGTGACAGATTATATCGCCTTGTACCTCACTTAGTACCCCAAACCAATTTGTGAAACTATTATTACTTTATCATACATAAGCTTAATAACTACTATATAAACTTTTAATGGTGTTTTAGATTTTGTAATCAATTTTTAGTCCAAACAGCCGCGAGTGAAGAGTAGTTTCCTATATAAATTTACCCATCAACAGCCTTTTTTCCTGCATGCTTACCCACTTACTAGGGCTACGTGTTTCTATTCCTTGAGGCAAACGATTACTTAATAATGAAGTAACTAAAAATATGATCAGTACAGGAGCGTCCTTTTCGAACCCCATTCTGATCTTTGGCTATAAGGTTAAGTTTGTTAAAGTAAGACGCGTTATTCTATAATCGATCAGGCCACGATGATGAGTTGTTGATAAAGATATGACCATTCCATGGTTAGTAGTAACTTAGCCAATTTCATTTTCGGTTTGTTCCTCTGATTTTGAACATGTCCTATTTACATCGTGAAAATCTGGAAAAGTATACATTTCATAAAGAAGAATGTGACAAAATTCCAAGTAATCACTTCTGTATTATAATTAGAGTAATAAAGTATCCACTTCTCCAGGCTAATAGCAATTATTTAATTATTCAGTATCGATGTGCTTATAAAGTTTGTGTATTTAGTCATAAGAAACTATGATTAACTTTATTAAATTTCAATAAAGCTTATTTGTTCCTATTGTCCTTGTTTATTATTTTCTGATTAGAAAAATGATATTGAATAAAACAAAAGATATATGTAGGTAAATTATATTTATTTTTAAATTGTTGAATATAGTTAAAATTTTGAAATAAGATAAATAATTTTCATCAGGGATGTAATTTTCATACTCGAAATTAGTAGTACCCCGTCTGATAAAAATAGGTTTTAAACTAATTAATATACCTAGGCGATGAAAGTAATAAACTATTATAAATGTTAAACATGTGTCAGAGATCAAAGGACCTGATTAGTCTAGCCACCACTTCTCCTACACAGCCCGGTAATTAAGACCTGCTATAGTAACAACAACTCACGTTATCGACACACGGTTTCGGGTTTCACGACGGGGGCGGGGGGGGGGGGGTGTAAGTAACACACGGTGAACGCCCTGCAATCTGGCAGGAGTGTGACAGATTTGAAGCATGTGCAGTTAAACCGTGTGTCAATAAGCTGGAACTTATTGACACACCCCGTGTGTCAATAAGGGCGGCCTTTTAATAAAATTGAATCGCAAAATCAGCAGGAGTTTTACTAACTTTTAGAGCAATCAAGCAGAAGAAGGGCGTGACGGCTACACAGATGCGGACCATTTTAGTAGTTCAAGTCTGCTTAATTTTTTCTGCTGATAGTAATCATACAATGTTCATTGAATCATTTGTTTTAACTTTTATCTGTATTTGTAAAAATTAAGGTAAAAGCAAGAGATGTAAATTTGTGTGATTTAACGATCGTAAAATGAGCTTAAAATGGATAATTGTATTAACCAATTATCATGAGGGGCGTTTAACTTACAAAATGTTGAAAGGTTCTGATGTCCAATTCCGATTTACATCCTGTTTCATTAATCTGAAACACTCAAGTCAGACGTGTCCAGGATCAACATCGAATCAACTGAGCGATAATGAGAACTGTAATGAATTTAGTCTCTTTGTCCACAAGTTGCTGTTACCCAGTTTTGTAGATTGGTTCCTGCAATATTATTAAAAAAAATCTAAATGTCCAATGGACAAGACTGCAGTACTGGAGTGACTCGCTTCGGGTGCTATCGGCTCTGTCCGTTGCGGGCCAGAACGTGGGGGATGTATTCGAGTAAAGCCATGTAGTCAGCTGTTTCTCTCTAACCGAAGTGTTACAGAGGCAGGTAACGGTGCTAGTGTCCCGGCAGGGATCAGTGGTTGACAGCTGGCCGTAGTCATGCATTGTTATTAAGTTGACTCGGCGTCGTGGATTGGGACCACTTCCCCATTGATGATTAGCTTCCCGCGCCAGAAGCGGACCTTTTGGTTTTCTGCATGAGCATGGGACATTTGGGCCGCGGCTTTTCGTTTTAATAAATAGTCCTCTTTGACTAAGTCCTCAACAAAGAAAGCTGATTGTTCCGGTCCACTACGACTGCGTTTTCGTTTCTGCGTTTTTAGTATTGCATTCCTTGTTGGTCTACTGTAGAATTTGGCAATTATATGTCTATGTCCATTGGCTTTGTTTTTTCCAGTCCTGTGTGCGTTTTCCAGTGACTTTAGTATTTCTGTGGCATTTTTGTCGCCTAATAGTCCTTGTTCTGCAATGTATTTGGAGACAATGTCCATACAATCTTCACCTTTTTTCTCTGGTACACCGATAAGTCTCACATTATATTCTCTGCTATGTCTTTCAATATCTATGAGCTTTTCTTTCATCACTTTAATTAACTCGTTTTTTTCATGGTTTTCTACTTGCAGTTTATCTATTTCTGATCTCAAGGCTTTATTTTCTGCTTCTGCACTTTCAAGTTTGGACTTTGTGGTGTCCATGTCCGCTTGTGTGAATTCCAAACTTTGAGTTATAGAGTTTATTTTACTGTCTATTGTTGAATATTTCTTCTCCATATTACGCATATCTCTCCTGATGGATTCAATGTCCTCACATAGGCTATCTTTAAAATTGTCCAATGCAAGCTTAAAGGCATTTTCAAGTTGCGCGCACTTTGCCTCTATGAACGTAACAGTAGAGCCGCTCACCTGTGATTGGCATGAATCATCCATCTCAGTTGGACTCGTTTTTGGTGTTGTTTCGACATATTTGTCCATACTTGCTTGTTCCATGTCTTTAGTGTTACTTTTACTCCTGGACCTTGTTTGCATACGTGATGTTGTTGACATAATATCAAGTGGAATTATTTGTTTTGCGAGAGCACATGAAAAGGTGACTGCTCAGGCTGCCATCTTGACCGGAAGCTCCAAATTACAAAATTCTGATCCGATTTCTAGTATACAATTAAATCTTAATTACACAGTAATATAACCTTAGAATAAAAGTCTCTAGCTTTAACAATTATCTTGTGAGTAAATACATTCCTGATTTTTTTTTTACCAAATGCATTATGTTTGAGCCCATAACTTCAACAATAAACGCAATATTGACATACTTTCTGGGATGAATACATAGGAAATATATGCAGATATGGTTATATCAAACGTGAATATATTAACACCAGTGGTTTTCAAAGTGGGTAGTTTTTAAGTGTAACAATAGGTTTTTACTGGAAACTGAGGTTTTTCCTTAATTTCTCGAAGGAAGGACGTCGCAGTGACCTAGTTTCAGGTTTTGTAGGAGAACTTGGGGACGTCCGAATGAATATGGAATTTAGGATTCGTAGGTCCAACGGTTTCAAAATGTGCCTTGTTAACGGAGGGCCGACCGGCCGGACTGACGGACATAGTTACATCACTATATAGCTCAGATGAACATAAGTCATATGAGCTAAAATTGATTCTTTCTTGAAGTGGTATGCACCTAGACTCTACTAGGGCTGTAAACGAAGCGATCCAGTTAGGATAAACGAGAGGATCCTCCGTGAAAACCGATGGCTCTAGCACAGGAAGACGGCTGAGGCTAATCGAAGACTGTAGCACACAATTTGGAATCGAGCTCTCTCTCTTTGGCAGAATCTACAATTGAAGCATTGGTACAGATTCTCCCTGTGGCCCTTGTTAGTCATACGCATCTAACTTAGCCCTCTTATTGTGCAGCTGCTGAGTCTGTATGGTGTGTTGCAATCTCTGCATCTTCCTCAGCTCGGCGCTTCTCTTCTTCCAACCCAAATTTCTTCAGGCCGTCCTTTTCAACTGCAGCCACCTGCTTTGCAACAAGATCTTCCTCTAAGGCAGCTGCCTTTACTATAATTTCTTGTCCTGACGAAATGCTGCGGGTGCAAGATTCAACACTTGCATGCTCTGACCGCAGGCTTTCATGGATCCATTGTCAGAACCTTGTCACCGACTGAAAAACGATCCTATTGCCACAGTGCTTTCAAGGTAGCAGTTATATCTGTTGGCGGGGCCTTAACACTGAGTTGCCTTATTTCATCATATTGATTTATGATGATTTTCCGCCTTTCAGAAAGGTCTTTGCTAAGGGCATCTAACGCTGGTGCTGAATAATCTGTGAAACCTATTTGAGCCACAAGCTGAAGCAGATGATCATATTCTTCATAAAAACTCTCTTCAGCTTTATTAAATAAATATTTTCTCCTACCCTTCTCAGTTGGTTTCGAACTCTCTCTGATCGGTGTGACTCTTGTGAATAACCTGCTTCGCCAGTGTCAACATACTAAACTTCAAGTTCAACCACTGAAACTTTTCCTCTCTACTTACACAAGAGATCTCACCCTCTATGTTCTCTCCTGCTCATGTTGCTAAAACATTCACAAGTTACGAGAAGATTCCTAGCCTTGACCTTAATAAACCCGAATGTTTAATGAAACACCCATACAGGTGTCCCTACTGAAAGAACCACGATAACGTTTACAAATTGGAAATCGATAATGCACATAGATTGCAGGTAATGTAAACTCAGGTGGCCAGGTTTCATCCTCGAGGCAAAGTGAGATTATAATATGCAAGGCAAACATGTAAAGATACCAAATTAATTTTAGCCCTCTGGTAGCCACATTTAAAACTTCAGCACACGCTAGTTGTATACAAGGTAAACTTTAAACCAGCAAATTTTAGCCCTCTGGTGGTTACATCTAAAACTACTAATCCTAGATTTCCTTTTATCCTATCTCATCGAATTTCCTGTACACAAAATGCTATCTGCATGTTACATGGAGTACAGCATGTTTAAAATGTTTAATATGATGCTCATGAACTTATGAACTAAATTCTGTCACTTTAAGTGGTTAATCTTAACAGTAACCGTTAGAGTTTTAAAATCCATACTACAGTACTTTAAACGGTACACTGCTCAGGTAAACTCTAAAAGCAGAAGATACAAGCCCACAGCTATATCGGAGTAAATTACTGAAGGTCTCAGAGAAAGGCCTCTTTGAATCAGGCTGGTTGCCAATATTTTACTGAACAGTGCATGACCTTCCAAGTTACATTCCAAATATTACTTTCAAACCCGGGGCACCACACTCTATGAGGCACTATTATAGTAAAGCAAATGTTATAACAGAATTCTCAGCATTATAATGGTGATAATGATAAGTCTATCATTTATTAAATGTATTCAGCGTGATGTCCAGTGCACGGTCCGTACTTCTAATTCACAATGGACGAATAACACTCGATTGCTCAGCACCTGAAACTTGACATCTGGTAAGGAAGTAAGCACAGAATAACTTGAATTAAGACAAACTTGAATTAAAATCTGCTAATGCAGTCAAGTAATAAATGGTCACAAGCTTTTTTGTTGACACAGACACAGTCAAACGATGGAGTGTTACAAGATCTATTTGTAGACACAGACGCAGTCATGTGATGTGATGTAACAAGCTTGTGTTTGTAGACACGAATGCAGCCACCTTTGCCTGGTTTAACGTTACCAATACTCGTTGAGAAGATACACACTGGAAATTAGGTTGGCACTGGTGTCTGTGTTGATATATTCGAAGTCAAAATGTAACCGCTTGAGCATACCAGTGCCACGGCACCATTAAGCATTCACATAATATGAATTACTGTTCAATCAACAACTCATATAGCAAAGTCAAATCATGTTTTGGTTATTTTTAGTTCAGCTTGTAGGTTGACACGCATAAGATAATAAATTGCCGTCAGCTCCTGACTTGAAGCTTCTGATAGGCACATTGTTGAGCATGTCTGCACTGTCACTGTGTTACCTAAGTCTTTAATCTAGCTGGTAGACTTGTCCACATTTCTCATCCAGCATCATAACGGAATATTAAACGTCTAAAATAATAAACATATAATTAACAATTTACTTGACAGAACATGAACAGTTGTTACTGGTTCTGCCATCTGTAGGAAACTTACGAAACTAAGACTGAACATGGAATCCCGTGCAAGGTACAGAACAAATGCACATATAATATCGTTTCATCACACGCATCGACTAGATTTTAGAAGATTTGTCTCAAACACACTATGTATTACTTAAGGTCTAATCATCGTCAAACAACCTTGGTTTAATTTAGCTTTAGAATTCATATTAATAATAATTTTAGACACAGTGATGTATATTTAGAATCCTTAGAATATTCTCTATCAGATGAGATATATTTAAAAAGTGAAACAGTGTCCACTTTGAAAATTTAAAACTTGAAATGATTTAAATTTATTTTTTTTAATTGGATATATCTGTAAATTGGCATAGGGTATGTGTGTGGAAATAGTATCATTTGAAACTACACACAAATATCTCCAGGCGATTTTTGCTTGCCGGAATCAAAGATTTCGGCAAGCATATTGCTCAGTTGCGTATGTCTGTTTGTCTGTTTGTTTGTTTGTCTGCACTCTCCTGGCCACAATTTTGCCACAATCACCTTGAAAATTACAGGGATGATGAAAAACATAATTTCTAGGTGCCCTATTGTTTTTGGTTAAAATAGGTCAAAGGTCAAGGTCAAGGTCATGACAGGTATGGTTAACGGTTTTTGCACTATAACTTCGCCATAAATAGGCTTATCCACTTCTGCAATAGCTCATTTCTTTTGTCATCACCTGGCCTTTCTTTTGACATGTAGCTTACTTAAATTTGCTGTTACCATGGTTACACAATTTTGGGGAGAAATCATGGAATTTCCTGGTATTTTTCAAATTTGCAGCAATCGTACTGATTCTGAGATATTTTATGTAACACAAGAATATCTCGAAATTGTTTTTTCAGATTTTGGAAATGGCCGCCAGGGGGCGTTGCAGATGAAAAAACATGAAAATTTGTTTTGGTGCTATACCTCCAGAACTATTAAACATTGGGCCATTTCCATCACAGCACCTTCAACTGGGCACCATGGGCTTATTTTTGCGCATAGGTGCCAAAGTGCGCTATTGCCAGATTTCTCTATTTTTGGGGTAAAACTTTTGAATTTTGAAAATATGCAGTTTTTAGCTTCTAACTCTGTCAGTTTTTATGCTGAAGAGGTCAATTTTTTTGCATCTTGTAGCCCTTGGTGAGCTCTCGGTGATCCAATCAAAAATCTTGCAAAATCTCGCACCGTTTCTCGTCAAACGAGAGTCTTCGAGATTTCATTAAATATGACCTACAGGTTGCATTTTTTAAACAATGGCTTTGAAATTGATATATTTTGTGTTATTTATAAATATCTCGAAATCAGTTTTTCATTTTTTGGAAATAGCCACCAGGGGGCGTGGTACCTGAAACACTTTAACATATCATTTTCTGCAATATCTAAAATAATTTTAAACATGGCACAATTTTTATCATTGTATCTTAAACTAGGAACATTGGCTTATTCCTCCGCACATGTAGCTTTGTGCTGCCGTTACCATGGTTACCAAATTTGTGGGTTAAACTTGACGATCTGAAAATATGCAGTTTTTGGCTTCTATCTCGGTTAATATTTATGTTTCAAGGGTCTAGTTTTTTGCATAAGGCTGCTTCCCCTTGGTTCTAAGTCATTCAATTGCAAGTCTCGTCAAATTTCGCTCGGTTTATCGTCAAACGAGAAAAAACGAGATTTCACGGAAATGCTTATAACTCGGCGACTTTTACAGCTACACAGGTCTAGTTTTCGGCATTTCATAACATATGACCAGCTTGACACGCCAGAAAAGAAATCAGGCCAAATCTCGCACCATATCTCGTCGAGCGAGAAAAAAACGAGATATCATTGAAATGCTTATAACTAGGCGACTTTTACAGCTACTCAGGTCTAGTTTTTGGCATTTGGTAACATTTGGCCAACTTGACATAGAAAAACTGCGATACTTGGCGAAATCTCGCACTATATCTGGTCAAATGTGGAAAAACGAGATTTCACAGAAATGCATATAAGTCGGCGACTTTCACGGCTAGACAGGTCTAGTTTTTGGCATTCATTAACATTGGGACGGCTTGATATGACAAACCTGCAAGACTGGCCAAATCTCGCACCATATCTCGTCAAACGATAAAAAAGGAGATTTCACAGAAATGCTAATAACTCGGCGACTTTTACAGCTAGACAGATGTAGTTTTCGCCATTTCATAACATTTAGAGAGTTTGATATGACAAATCTACAATACTGGCCAAATCCTGCACCATATCTCGTCAAACGAGAAAACACGAGAGTACACGGAAATGCTTATAACTCGGCGACTTTTACAGCTAGACGGATCTAGTTTTCGCCATTTCGTAACGTTTGGCCGTCTTGACATAATAAAACTGCTCGTCTTGCCAAATCTCGTACTATATCTCGTCAAGCGAGAAAAAAACATGATTTCACGTAAATGCTGATAACACGGCGACTTTTGCAGTTAGACAGGTCTAGTTTCCGGCATTTTGTAATATTTGACAAACCTGACATGACAAAACTGGAAATCTCGCCAAAGCTCGCACCATTTCCCGTCAAACGAGAAAACACGACATTTCATGCAAATACTTATAACTCAGCGGCTTTTATAGCTAGACAGGTCTAGTTTTCGGCATTTCATATCATTTGGCCAGCTTGACATGACAAACCTGAAAACGTCTCACTGCTTCTTGTCAAACGAGATTAACGGGATTTCATGAAAAAATTTTGAACTTGGTCCCTTTTACACTAGAAAGATATGCAGCTGTTAAAGGTCAGCATGCATAAATAAACATATTATCCGTTTCTGCTGCCCCCACATTGTTGCTCATTCATATGACTGTTTCTACATGCACTCTCTGTCTATCTGTCTGTATCATTTCCATTTCCGGCAAGCGCGTGACCTCTGGTCATCTTGTTTTTTTTTATATATTTATAGTCTTTTTTTTCATAATGAATTTTAAATTTTAAAAAAATGTGTGATGTTAACAATACTTATTTCGTTTAAATAACGTATTTCTACTACACTAAAAACGATATAGGAAAAAGAAAAAACGCATTTTAAAATACGTGTTGATTTACCTATCTGCAAAATTTGAAGACTCTATATTCGATGGTTTTTGAGAAATATCGCTCTGAAGACCATACAGTCTCCTGAAATACTGTTTTGAGAAAACGGCCAAAAACTGTTTGGGAAGAGAAATTTCGTTTTGAGAGGAAAACAGGGATATAAGCGCAAGTGACAGTTGTATTTTTTCACTAAATGTTCCGATGAGAATCGGTTTCAATATATAAATTATAAAATTTTATGGTTTATCAATGTTAAAAAAGGATATTTTTTTAGGCATCATGACAACTGGAGAACTGTCAAACTAAAGTAGGCGGAGCTTACTGGTCCGAGGGGTCGGTCATCGGTAATCAGGTCATGGGCTACACGCGTCAGGTGTGAAGTGACTGATAAGAAAGATCACTCTGTTTACTCTGCGCTCTCATTCAGACTACCATATACCCTAATCCAATTAACAGCTTGTCTCTCCCTCTCAAAATTATATATGAGACACTACATAGCTAGCAGCAAACACATATTTCTCTCTCTCTCTCTTATTCAGATTTATTTACACCAGTCATATACGCGCTAAATCGTGCTGCGGCCGCTCTTCCTTTACCGATCGCTCTCATAGCTAAGATTCCGGCGCGGTTCACTTCGCAAAATTTGTTAGCAGGCGACGTGGTGGTTGTAACTTGGTGCCGCGTTCCTCTCACAAAATTCATTCAGTATGTGACTGTCTCTCGTTCAAATAGCAAATTATATCATTATTTGATGACACTAACATATTTAAGGGCAGTGACATAGACATTATTCAGCGACTGGAGGAGTACGATGTACAGTTTACTTCTGGGTTAGGCGTATAGGGGGACGTGTTTGTATTAATTAGTGCCAATTAGTAAGTGCTGGTAATAAAGATAAGCTCTTTCCCGGCTGACTGACCGCGGCTTCCCCACGCCTGTCAATCAACCATTTGCCTAATAGCACGAGCGAATGGTTAACCAATAAGCAACTTACACGCTGCTAACTCTCGCCGAGCTGACAGTTGGTCCTGTTTGCACCCCACGTGGGGTTGACATCTGATTTAAAATACTTATTTTTCTAATTGATACAATATAACCCCAGGAACGAGTTTTTGTGCCTAAAACTGGCATACCTCATATTTAATTATTCCTTGGTTGTGAATCAAGTTTGATGGAGTCTTATTTTTATGTGAATCTTATAAAAATGTGTACATGTTGACGGAATCATCAAGTAAACTCCATGTGGGAGTAAGTAAAATAAGGATAGACCATCATTATTGAAGCAAGTTTTGGACAGGTCACCTGTACTGCACTTTCACCGCTTAAAGAGTGGATATCTTATATTTATAGGGGAAACGTATGTACTTACGTGACACCGTTATCCACAGAACGATACAGAAACCGTTTGTGCGAATGGCATCAGCGCTAAAGGATAGACGTTGTTACAGAAGACAAACTCCATAAAGGGGCAATCGTTGGGTACTAGATTATTTTCACCTCGTTGCCGACCACGTGGGCTTCACAGGAGACTACGAAACAAGGTAAATGCAGAAGACGAGACTTCTTCACGTCTTCCCAGAATAACGAAAATGGCGAACGCGCGGAGAAATAAGTGTGGCTGTAGATCATATGGTAGAACACCCGCTAAGGTACGCCGCTAGGATAAAGTAAAGATGAAAGGCAAACTACCGATAAATAAATGATCTGAAATACGAATACTTAGGGTTAAGGTTATCGCTGTACTTCCGTGGGTGACTAATCCGTACCCAAGCTAAACGTTGCTGCTGCGGCTGCAATGATGAAGAAATTCTTTTCACAAATTGGTGGTTGTTACCCTGGACCCGAGAACTTAAGTTTGAAGCGGGTTCGGCTCCCTCAGTCAAGCCGTTATAACGGTCGGAGAGACAAAGTTTTTGAGAAAGACCAGCCTCGTTATTAATATCTGCTGCATAAATACACGTACGTCAACCGTGGGTGTAATACTTCTTATTTTTTCCAAACAGAATCACTAAACTTTCGTCTTACCTCGGAAAAATGACAGTTCGACAAGCATATGAAATGATAAGTAGTGTTAGAAATGACGTGCACATCTACTTGCACTAGAATTGTTCAGAACCCTATATAGACTGTACTGCCACCTCAACGTCTCAAGTTAATTAAAAATTTGGCTGGCAGGCTGCAGCTTTTTATGGTAACGAGTCATATCCTGTACCACCTACAAGTCGCTGCCGTCCAGTAACTCATGCGAGCCTTGTCTGTATTCAGTCAACAAACATGCAGAGGAATTTACTAATATGAGTTAAAACAGAATTTATCTCGCTCACGGTAGGTGTTTTAGAAAGTATACTTAAAAACCACCGATTTGAATGGTTTACATCAGGTGACAGCGTACTTGTAGGCGTCAAAAATGACGAAAATATTTGCATTCTCATTCAGCCTTAAATTGCGTTCCTCGTTGAAGGATGTAAACGGCACTCTGACAGCCAGTAGAATCTCTAATGTTAGAAAGCCGAAATGACGTTTATATTGACAGATGGTTAAATTCTAATTATGTCAGCGTTAACGCCTTCTGTGCACGCCCACGACGCGCCAGTTATGTCCCGCATAGTCCGTGGGATCATACCTAAGTTTTGCCAATATCTAACGAATCCTTGAAACAGACTTTGCTGGTGATAGCCACCGTTGACAGGTGGTTAAAAAATGGTGCTGCTTGACTCGGGGTACTGGTCGTCTTGAAGAAGGCATTAAATACTGGCTGAGTTTCTCTATAGGCAAAACGTGCTGGCAACGTGCATGCAATAGACGTAGCACAGGTAACTGAAGGGCGCATGAGCAGAAACACGAGCGTAACATAGGTGTCACGCTTGCGTGCGCTGAAACAGTATAAATAAAAATGTCTCGAAGGGCCCGGAAGTCTTTGTCAAAGCTGGCAGTACCTTCCAAGTCACCATGGAAAGACTTGGTGATGCTGAGTAGAACTGGTAGGTAACCAATCTGACGTACCACACTCAAGACGCTGCTACGGCAAACCAGGTATAACGCCTTGGTCAGATCGACAGAGGCAAAGAACATATGTTGACGGTGCTCCCTCTATTTCTCTTGGAAAGTCTCATCGAAGATATCAAATCAATCGTTCATTTCATGATCGGACGCGGCATTGGGGTAGATCCTGTTTCTAAACACCTGCAGTCCGTTGCGAGCACCCTTGTACGAATACCTTTCCAACAATGAGGTGAGATATGCACCTGTAGCTGTTCCAATCACATCTGTCTCCTTTTTTTAAGAGGGTGGCTATCTTGGCGTCGCGCATGTAATGCAAGACCTTCCTCTCCAGCCATCAATTTATATAAAGCTGTTGAAATACAAGGTGCTATCATATCCGTCTATATCATTTCTGGAGGAATGTGTTCGACGGTCTATAAAATGTGTTGGGCATTCGTCAGCTTCTGCTTTTAGTCTCCTCAGCTGGCTAGCTCTTTTGGAATCTACGTGTAAAGGAAGCTGATATTCATAAGTCTTCTTTGCTATTCTCTGTTAGTATATAGCCTCTGAGTGGACAAGTCTTATGCCTAGCCGTGACGACACATAAACTGAGTACCTTGTGGTTTCAGGCAGGACTGCAGGACGTCTCACCAAGAAATGCCAGGCCAGTCGGTGTGTGGTAAATTGGCATGCCCTGATGTCTATGAAGAGACACCAAGCTATGGATAAATAGTACGTCTGCCGTGTGGTTGCCTCCGGAGGGGCAAAATAGCCAAAGGAGTCAACCCTTTAGAAAAATCAAGAGTGGACCCCCGAAAGAGTATAGTCATTGACTGCACAAGTCTTTCCGCCAACTCTTACACTCAACTTGGTGCCAGATGTATGATTCCCTTTCCTCTGGAATCCTTCAGCGAGGTCGAGAGGGAGCCTTTGACAATGGACAACCTAAAATCTCCATATACTGCCCAGTATTCTTGCGACAAGGAGAATATACTCCATTTTTATGCCGCTGCAAAAAAATAGAACATGGAAGACAGCACATACGGGTGGTAAGTCCTATCTCGAATGGTAAAGAGAAGGACGGACGGGTTGTTTCCGACAGTGAGATAAATTATCGCACTCCTTTGGTCATCGATCGCTGCCTTAATCTGGGAAGCCCAAATACAGTGAGGCGTTGATCCGCCAGAATTTGCTTACTCCTGTGGGTGCAATTGGCAATTAGCGCGTGCTCGACACACAGAATGAAAAAAGTGACCAAACAATACTCGCAACAGAAAGGAGTCTATAGCACTTCGGATATAGGAAGCTGGAACTTCAGGTTTATGATGCTGGACCTCCCAAGATTGTGTTCAACAGGTCTTGTCTAAGGGTAATGCAGGACTTGCTCCCCCAGATGTTCTCATGACTATTAAAGATATGAGGCTTACTGATGATGGAGTCCTGGAGGTGAGAACCAAACTTCCTTACCAGGTTCTGTGGCTCAGAAGAAGAGCACAGGACTCAAGGCCGGGAGATCGTGTGTTCGAATCTCAGCCGAGGTGGTGAGATATTTCACGGTGGGCTGCAACCCAGTGTAAGTGCTCAGGGGCTTAAAAGTTGGGGAGACTGTGCCAAACAGTCGTGTTTCACGCACACACGAGTGCGCCTTTCGGGGGCTCCTCGGTGTTATGAACCAGGAATGGGGATGATACACACCCAGAACCCGCAGGAGTGGTACATCGAGCCTGGTTGACACCATAATATTAGAGTATAAGCCCCTGTCATGTTGTCCGAAACCGGAATGGAACTCTGCAGATGTACATAATTCTTAGGTAAGCAAGCATTTAAAAACGGAGGTTACCTCCACCAAAAAAAAAAAAAAACAAAAACAAAAAAAAAAAAAACAAAAAAAAACAACTACCCTTTCTCTGGAAGGACAAAGGCCAAGACAGCAAAATAGTGAAGTGGACCTCGCTGAAAAAAATATCTGCTGCCCATGACAGAATCTACGACCCACAACACAGGACGATTGCCGAGTCTCTGACGGAGAGACCCAATCACTTTCGTCTCATGCAGCATATACACATCGTTCGAGCCCTGAAGCCAAGGACCACTTGTACAGCTAGCCAAATGGCCTGGTTAAACGGCTGCCCGGAAATATTTACATCTGTTTTGATGGGCGGCTTAAATGACAAGGTCGGCTCTCAGCATGAAACCTGACCCACATGCATCGGACATCAAGGAGTAGGAAAGTAAATGAAAATGACCAGAGACTCCTCGAGCTCTGCCACAAAGAAAACTTTGCATCACCATTACTTTCTTTCAAACCAAAGACAGGCAAAAGGTCTCCAGCTCGCATCAAAGATTAAAGAAGTAGCACCAGTTCGTGATTAGAAGAAGCGACCGCCTCTCACGTGTATACAACACTCACATCTGCCACACTGCAGATTGTGACAATTAACATTCTTGTAAGATTGTGACCAGTAAGATTCTCATTAAGCGTCAATATTTCATCATGCAGAAGAACATGCAAGAACACCCAAGATCAACGTTGCGCTCACGAAAGATGCTGACATAACTCAGAAATCCCTTGCTTCCATCAGTTCTACTCATATAGAATTTAGTGCATCTTCAAGCCAGAGAACTAAAGGACTCATTAGAACTCGAAAGCCGACTGGCATGATGTCAGCATGATGTCAATTTGCCTGAATATGGAAGGGACTAGGGCTACAGAGAGACGTTACTCCTCAGATGAAAGCAAGATTCATGTCCCCAGAATCTCCAATCCCAGTACAAGGTAAAGGCCAAAGCTCAAAAGTCAGCCATGAATGTGCCAATGACTATACTGGCTCCAATTGTGCTCAACATTGAGAGTACCAAAATCACACACAACACCGTCAAATGGGATGTACGAGAGATTCAGGCAAGGAACAAGACCTCCTGGAAATCTATACAACACACTATAGTGTTTGAGGAAGCCAAGAACTCCGTCCCACAACTGCAAACCTGAATGAGACAATAGTATGATTAAGCAATAATCAAGAAAGCGATCGATGCGCTCCCCAACACCAAGTCCCAAGAAACCATGAAGCTATTCCTTCGGAGTTAATGAAGTTATGCTATATTATATTTTAATGTATATTATAAATTATATTATATTTATATGTTATGTTGTACTTTATTTTGTCGTATACTAAACATTGTTATATTTTATAATAAAGGCCTAATATAATTAACCTTTATTTATACTACCGGTATATATTATGCCAACGGGTACACGTATTATTACATTATTATGTTCATTTCAAAATGAGATACCGACATATTTCCGGCTTTTTTATCTTACATGTAATAAAACATGTATGAAACCTTTCGGTTCGACGAAAATATCAGTTTAATTTTTGTTAATTAAAAAAAATGTGCCTTTCGGTCTGTTTAATTAAAAAACAGATTCAAATTACAAAGAAGTACCAAAATCAAGGCAGGTTCAGGATTCGACATTAATGAAATATATTAACATAATTCTATTAAGATAATTTAATCGAAACACCAACACAGTAAAAGCCGCATCACCCGGTCTTAAACCCAAAGCTCTTTGTTTTAAATCCTCTAGCTGTCTGCCAACCAGCAATCGCATTCACTCGATCAATATAGTTGTCGACAATGTTGTTTGGTTCACGGAGCTTGCAGTTCGTTTGCTACGGCTATTAACTTCCCCTTTGAAATTTCTAGTTTTAGATATTTCATTAAAAGATGCTAGTACGTCATTTTCAAATCCAGTTAAGCTGATTATATTCACAGCTCTGTTCATGCAGCTTAGGTCTACCTTGGTCCGAGTTACCAAGTGCACATGTACTAAAGTACACGTACTGTGAAGTCTTTATGGTAAGACGAATGGCCTTGACCCCCCATGGAAAATTAGGTTGATGACCGGTGGCACCACAGTTTGCATGGAAACTGAACCTTCACATTGTCTGTCAGTGGTCGAATTGATAAATTTAACGGATGACAGCCCACTCAAATTATAGAAGAGTGAATGCAGATACAGATTAGGTGAGTAGAATAGATCTAGTACGTTGATATCAGAAATGGAACAATTTTTTTCTCGGCCCAACAGAAACGAACCGTGATGACAAAATAAACGGCACGTCCGACTCCGAGAAAGAAGATGCTGAACTTTGTTATGACAGCACACACACGGCATCATGTGTCATGCCATTGTTATAATTGTTTAACCGAATAAACTCTGTGGTATTGACTATTGTCGGATGACACTGATAAACACACGTGTCATACCCATACTTGTAAGTTGTACATAAAATCTGTCCTGTTTCCAGAAACTTTTTTTTTTATCTCACCACTCACAACCAGTTATTATTGTGGTGAAAGGTCTCACTTGCTGAAAAATCTTCTGAAAAACAGTGCCCAACACTTAAATTAAAAACCTATGTATAAAAATATTAGATTACAAGATTTCAAACAAAAATTTTATGTTCATTATACTTGCATGCATCCTATTAGTATATAAGACTTGGAATTATAATGATTGCCAGCAGCACCAACATTTTATATTACAGTAATTACAATATTGAACACTTGAATGGCATCTGTCTCTTAATGTCTGTATTCCATTGTAAAAGGGAGGGCCATCAATTTTGATAGAAACTTGAATAATATCCATTGTATGATATATGTAACCTGGGCAGATCTTTAAATGTAAAAATGTGTAGTTGAAATATTACTATATGAACCATAATTTATATTAAAAAAATAATTGAAAATGATTGTCAGTACTTATGTTTTTATTCTTAACCACCTATAATGTATTTTATATCATTTATATTTCTTTTTATTAAATTTACAAATTTATATCACATACCCTGGTATTTAATGAGTCAAAGTTAAACATTATTGTTAGGGTACTATTATCCACTGGAATAGAGAGTTTACTCTCAGCCAAAAATGTATACAGATAGTTAGGAACTGATAGGGCTTACTTTGAGTTGTGATGTTAGTCCTACAGAAAACTACACAGCAATTATCATCCATCTTGTTGCATTTACATCATTATACACAGTGGAGTCTTAATTGTTTGTTAATCTTCAGATTGGATTTTATTACTTTATAACTTTTTATATTAACTTGATATTCAAATCTGAAATTAGGTCACAGTTACCCATATTCTTTGAGCTATGGTGCTCATAAGTACCCCCAGCATAATTGAAAATTTGATATTAAAGCAGGGCTCAAATCGTATCTATTGAACCTAAAAATGCTAATGATTGTCAGGTTTATGTCAAGTGACAGCAGACTAGTAGGCCATGAGGCTTGGAAAATTATGAATAAATTTGCATCCTTATAAAGCCTTAATGTGTGTTCCTCGATGAAGAATGTAATGACATTCAGACATCCAGTACGCAGGTCATAGACACTCTAATGTCAGATGGTGCAACTCCTGAACAGCAAGAAGATAGGATCTGATGTCCAATGTAAACTGATTGCGGCAGGGGATCACTGGTCCCCTGTTGGTCATACAGTAAACATCCGTGATTTTGTTCCACTGTGCCTGTTAAATTTTGCCGTTTACAGGGTCACTTCATAGCCATGGCTCTTGGAACGCCCTGAATTGTCACTTCATGTAACTGGAAATAATTCCAATAATTATGGGGATTGCCATTATCTTAGAATAATTTTGAAACGAGCACAAAAATTAAACAAGAAACTCAACCAACTTATGTTATTTCTTTATTTTAATTAGGTACATTCATGTCACTAATGAGATCAATTCTTGGCAGTCTTATTGATTATTGTATTGGACCAACAAAATCAATTGATATATCAATGAATTGTGCCAGCCCTAGTCTAGAGAAAACCAGGGGAAAACCACCAGCCTCAGATTGGTCACTGCAACCAATTATCTTAGTCACCATTGGAGAAAGCCAAGCTTTTTACACAAGACTGTCCAGGCTTCTATATATTGTAAATAACACTACATAAAAAACAGTGCTTTATTGATTTGTTACATTACATGGACCAGCTCCTGTGGCTTAGGGCTAGAGCACTGGACTCAATGCAGAGAGGTCATGAGTTCAAATCTCAGCTGAGGTGGTGAGATTTTCATGATCTGTACCCACCCTAGAGGAGCACTCTGCAAGCTTTAATGGGAAGGCTGTGCCCCACAGCCGTTTGCCACATACAAACAAGTACATCCTTGAGAGGTTCCTTGGTGTTATAACCCAGCATTGGGGAAGATTACACACCCAGGCCCCCTTGTGCAGTAGATACCAGACATGGATGACACCAGGATACAAAAATTATATGATAGGAAGTGAGTGCTCTGTCATGTAGTCCCAAACAAAAATTTAACTCTGCAGATGTACATACTTAGATTAAGAAATAGATGAGAGAGCTTTAAAAATAGAGGCAGTTGCCTTCATAAAAAAATCTTTAAAAATAATGTTACATCACTGGTAAATCCACAAATTCTTCTCAATGTGAAAATGTATTTGATTGTGAAAATATTTGCGAGTTTTTGAAATAGCGCATATAAACCTTACCCCTTGCCTGGTGACAAATCCAACAGTCATTGGATTCGTAAGTTTAATATAAGCAATATGTTTAATAAGCAAACCTGTTAGCTTATGCAATGTTGGCATCATCCATTGTCAGTACATTAACCCGTACTATCTAAAAAATTGCAGGAGCTAGCATCACAAAATTTTATGCAAAAATCTGTCATCTAAAAAACTCTGTCAGTTCACTTATTTTTTTACTATCTGCATTTACTTAGATTTTAAAGGGAAAAGCAAAAAAAAAACATTTAAAATCTTCTTTACCAAGTCTGTTCAGCGAAATTGTTCAGTATTTCACAGAAATAATCCCTGAATCAATCTCTCAAGTTTGTTTGAATGGTTTCACATCAGTGATTTTTGGCCGAGTTACAGGAAGCTGAACTTAGTCATATCTTAAAAAAGCATACTTAAATTACAATTTCAGAAAAAGGCTGGAGCTGTAATGTTCAAAATTTTATGCAAATGTTAGTCACATAAGTCATATTTGAAATTTAGGTATTAGTGGCGCCACCTGTGTAGACCTATTTTGAACAAGGTTCATTGGTCATCAGTACATTTGCCTATAATTTCTCAGGAATAGCAGGAGCTGGCATCCCCAAATTTTATAGAAAAAGCTGTCACATATCAAATGTTGTGGTATTGAGCTTTTTATGGCCTGACCTGCATCAAATTACATTTTACTGGGAAAAAGCTTGATAACTTTTGAAAATCTCTTCTCTGATATCATTCATCCATATTGTTCAATATTTCACAGAAATGATCCCAGAGATGAGTTTTCTCAATTTTGTTCAAATGGTTTGGGTTTGATTCATTTTGGCTGAGTAACAGGAATTTGAACTTAGTCATTTGGGCAAGAAATCATACTGATATATCAGTCTCAGAAACAACAGGAGCTAGCATCACAAAGTTTTGTGCAAATGTTGGTCACATGACTCATAGTTGGCGCCGGTTTTTGTGGCGCCACCTATATAGACCTATAAAAACCTTGTAATTTTAGCCTCTTTCAGCTTAAAAATGTTTCATGATGTATGTTTTAAAGCTGAATAGTGTAAAGGGGCCCAATTACTGATAAAGCATGTTGAATTAACACAAAAAATAAGCTTCTTCCCTCTGAAATAAATTTGTACCTGCCAAAATATTGCCCTGAAAGCATTTGCTTACTCCTATAAAAGAGTGTTAAAAACTGTGGACTGGGTAAGATTGCAGGTGTAAATATAAAAACACAGCATGCATAGCCGGGTCACAACATGTGTCAACCAGGAGTTCACCTGACTGACATGGCCTTAAAATGTACTACATGTTCCCACTGGCTGAAATATTGCATGTTGCGGCTCACAATAGGACCTCAGGTATGGCAGCCTTGTTATGGTAAACAGGCACACACTGACTGTTTTTATTAACTCATAGAGCCATAACAAAATGTTAAACAGCCATATGCTAGGTACTAAGACTGTGTGTTGGGATGGTTTTGCCCTTAAACTTTTGTATAAAGCAAAACTGAACTGATAGCCAAAGGTCAGTCTGGATCTTTTTATATATTAAAAATGGCAGACTACCAATTGTATCAGATTAGGCAACAGGTTAAGAGTTCACTCAGTGCGGCCAGGTCAAGAGTTCACTCAGTGCAGTAGCTTCAGTTGGCATTTTGTTCAGTTCACTTTGGGCAACTGCCTTTCTCACCTGAGCTTGGTCAGCCAGGTTCACCTGACTCAATTAAATAACATTGAGTAAAGGGTGTTTGAAGTGTTAGCCTGACATTTTGACTTATCTATGCATCGTTGATGGTTTTTCTTATATACAAGACTGGTGTTGCCACCTACAATGATTTTGTACATTGTCTGTCCCTGCTTATATCTCTGATGGGATATGATATATCAGCCTGAAATTGGGCATATGTGTACATCTTGTATAATTTCATCATATACAAGGTTAGGGCAACACCTACAATAATTTTTGCCCAGTATTATGCCCTGCTTATTTCTCAGGAGAGATTTTAAATATAAGCCTGCAATTGTTCATGTTGATACATCTCGGATAGTTTTAATGTACCGTAAAATCTCCACTTAAAACCGCACTTCCGATTAAAACTGCACCCAGACTTCGCCGAAATTCCAGGTGAGACATGGCGAGGGGCTCAAATACTAAGAACCCCCCTTTAAAACCGCACCAACTTTCGCTACGGAATGATTTGACAAAGGACACAATCAAGCTATCATCTAGAAATGAACACGCGTAGGTTGCGACTCGGCCATTCCTGTCCACTTAAAACATCGCTGGTCAACTTAACTAAATATCTAAGTAACTGAAGTTACCTTGTCGAGATACGCACGTATACGAAACATGATTCTTGAAATCGAGTGATTTAAGGTAAAATTGAAGTGGCCAGTCGGGGTAAGCAAGTTTTTTTTTTCCTGAAGAAAGTTTCCGTGTGGGGAGCCATTTTGTCAAAGCAGTGTTCGCGCAAGGCACACTGGGACGAAATAGGTGGCTGTTCTGTTTACCACCCACCGCGTACAGCCGTTCAAAATATTCTTAGCAGAATAACGGGGCGTTTCAGCACATGGCGGCACTAAAACTTGATTTTAAAACGGTCGTCTGCCATTGAGTGACTCTTTATGATGTCAGCTTTTTATTCATTTTACGTTTTGACAAATAATCATTGCTAAATAATGCCGCAAATGGTTTTAAAGTAGGCTTTTATTTCAATTTTGCTTGACCATGCCCAACGAAGTGGGCTGCTGTGTGGTACAGCAGGGTTGTTGTAAACGAATTTTTTGGTGACAGTTACCAAGATTTTATAACAAGTTATATATCACACAAAACTAATCAGCAATATTTAGTTTATAAATAACAAATAATCGTAAATAATACATTTAAACACGGCTCCCATGCATGCGAGACTGCTGCTAAGAACGGCCTTCGAAAGTTGCAATATTATCGCCCACTCGCCAGCCCAAAAACAATGTCTGTCAGGAAGATATTCAGGAAACCCTTCTAGTATAAACCGCACAGTGCTTTTAGGAAATCAACCCGATTTCAAGATTTTGAATTTCTTGAATAAAATTGCGGTTTTAAGTGGAGATTTTACGGTATACAAGACTTGTGGCACCACCCACAATTGTTTTATGCATCTGTGCATATAGCCCTAGAGTGGTTTGAAGTATCTGCCTGAAATTTTGCTTGTCCATACATTTTTTATGGCTTTCTCTACACAAGACTGGTAGCGCTACCTACAATCAATAGCTCAGCTGACTATAAGTCATCTGAGCTATAGTCATGGTCCGTTGTCCGTCCGTCTGTCTGTCTGTCCGTCTGTCTGTCTGTCTGGATGTCCGTCCGTAAGACTGGCACGTTTCGACACCGTTGGACCTACGAATCTGAATTTTGGCATACAGTTAGATGTCCCCATAATCTCCTACCATGCCAAAAACTGGGTCAATAGGACTTCGTTCCTTTGAGATATTAAGGAAAAACCTCAATTTTTTATTAGAAATCTATTTTCACACTTCAGGACTGCCTAATATCAAAACCACTCATCTGGTTTTCTTCATATTTACCATAAATATTCCTCTATATAGTTCCTATGTACATGCCAGATATTAAGTCAGTATTATATAATTTAAAAAAGTTATGGGCCCAAACATAATGGACTTTGTAAAAAAATCAGGAAGATATTTGGTCACTTAAGACCAAAAGTGTTAAAGGTAGGGACTTTTTTTTCAGTAATACAACTTTAATTAATAAAAATTTAATTGTATACCAAAAATTAGATCAAAATTTGTTAAATTTTTTTAAATATTGGCAAAAATATAAAATTGGTACCTTAAATTTTTGCCCAACTTTGGCCATGGCACGTTTTTTTCCTGTAAGTACTGTGGATTTAATTTTCACACCATGTATACATAAGGATTTAATCTGTAAAAATCTGAAATTTGAAAATAAAAGCTGCAAAATTAGGCTAGTTATTGAATTTTTTTGGAGGCTCTTGTTGTATTCCCTTACATTGTCAGGCAGTCCACTTTGATGACTGTAGGTCATTCAGTGCACATCTCTATGCTCCCCAGGCTGTTGACATAATTTTAGATGTCCCCAAAATCTCCTACCATAACGAAAATTGGGTCATTAGGACTTTGTTCCTTCGAGATATTAAGGAAGAAAACTCTGTTTTCCATAAAAAAAAGCCATTGTTACACTTCAAGGCTGCCTAATATCAAAACCACTGATCTGTTTTTGATCGTATTTAGTAATCACATTCTTTTATACATTTTCTATGAACATACCAAAAATTAGGTCAGTATTGGGTATTATTTTGAAGTTATGGGCCAAAACATAATGCAATTTTTTAAAAAATCAGGAAATATATGAATGCTGAACCTAGAGACTTTTTTTCAGGAATATAACTTTATTTAATCAAGTTTCAATTGTTTACCCAAAATTAGATCTGAATTTTGCAAATTTTTCAAGTTATTAGCATAAATAAAAAATCAATACCTTAAATTTTGTCCAACTTTGGCACTGTTGATTTAATTTTCCCAGCATATATGCATAAGGGTTTAATCTTTTAAAATCTGAACATTTAAAAGAAATTGATTGGAATGAATAGCTTTTATTCATGTTTTCATACACCATGTCAAGTGTTGTTTACATCTAGCCCACCTAGTAGTACAGCCTTCACTTGCATTATGTAACCCACCCCAGGCAGCTTACCTTGGCCCAGCTTGGCCACTACTAGCAGGCTTCCCCTTTACCCTGCACTCATCCCCCCCCCCCAGCTGGTGCATAAACTAGATGAATGTTATAATTTTTCTGTATTTTATTTTATTCTTGGACATGCTACATTTTAGATTTTGTATTGTACCACCAGGGTTACAATGATTAAAGTGTACATTTAATTGTGTCCACAAAGTGGTGTATTGCTGTGAAAGTGTGGATAATCATGAGATAAGTAATTCCTTACTTCAGAAGAGTAAAAACTTCACCAGGTGTGAGATTGACTATTAATTCCAGTAATTAATTAAAACTGGGATAGTAATTAGCACAATGATATTGTTTGTCCCTCATCCAACCAACAGTGTGTATACTTTATTTGAAAAGATGTTTTATTTTATCAAATTTACTTTTATTTTATTTTGGTGAATAAAATTAAGCATGTCCTGAAAACTCCAATGTGCAAAACTTTTTAATAGTGATTCAAGGAATATTCTTGTAGATGCAATGTTGTGGCATTATTTTCTTTTAAAATCAGTTTAAACATTTATGATTTAAAAATAATAAAATATATGTGTATGCATAATATGACCCAATGTTTTTTACTATGTATATATAATGATTGCAACTTTTGCAACAATTCTAATATTTTAACTTTTATTTTCAGGTTTTTTAATTAAAAATTTATAAACCTGTAAATAAAAAAAATGATTCAGATAAAAACTTCTTAATGGAAAAAGTGGATCTGCTTAAAAAAATAGGATTATATTTAAACTTAAATGCATTATTCTCTTGAAAGTGAAATAAAGGTATTAGTCCATTCTGTCCACTTGCCTGTCCAACTATAAATTTTTGTATGCAACACAGTATCTCAAAACTTTTACTGTTTTTCTTCATGACAGTCTTGTCAGAGTATTAGTTTGCAATCATATATTTAGAACTTTACTATAACCAAGTAGGAGGGCCCCTTTCCTCTTAGCTTTTCATATTCTTATATAAATGAAAAACATTACAATAGAATATTTCTACATCCACCTTCGTGCTGCCCTCACTTTTCCCTTCTCCGAACCCCATCCCAAAGTCAGCCTCAGTAAGCAAGAACAAGATGAATCAGATATATTCATACTTTAATATTTTGTATAACTATTCGTCCATAGGTACCTATGTACATGCCAGAAATTATGTCAATATTGTGTAATATGTAGACATAGTGGGCATCACAATAATGTACCTTGTCAAGACTAAAGAGATATTGTGTCATACAGTCACATATTCATAAATCACTTCATCAGCATAGTTAATCATAACATCATATCTGTCAAATTGAACGCTTGCAGACTACCATACACTTTAGATCCTTCAACAAATAGCCTTATCATCATTCTACAACTGCTTATTACTGCTGTCATTGCATTCATATTTGCTCAAATATATCACAATTTTCAACCCCTCCTAAATAAATAAAAAATAAACCACTTTATTTGACTCTATTAATCCATCAGTCAGGTAATTTCATTTATCATTTACTCACATATTACATTACATTCCTTTATAATAGCCTAACATGTACATGATATTCATAAGCTTTATCGACTCGATATAGTATCACAGTGGAGCAACATTTATAGTCCAATCACGATCAGCTGAGCGCCGTGACCCATGGGTCCCTTGTTTTGTGTTGTGTTCACACATGGCTGCATTTCAGCTGTGATGTTTTTGGAATAGGTGCTTGGACTTTGGTCCAAAATGTTAAATACTTCCATTGTACATATACATGTCACACACACACGTGCTTGAAAAATAATGGTCCAGCATGGAAGTATTATACCTGATATATATCCCATTGCACAGATTCTCAGGCCTGTAGGCCTTGTTATGTTCTGTTGCCACAGGAGCATTAAGTCTGTTAGAGCAAGACACCTGTTAATTCATTTGAAGTACTCTTTGACATTTACTGTTGTGATCATAAAAAGTCAAATTACCTTCTTGGATTAATAGGGTTTTTTTTGTGTGCCAGCCTGGAAGTTAACATGATGACTGAAAATACTAATTACTGGGTATATTCATGAAAACTGTTTTCTTGTTTAAAATATGTCTGATATATTCCTTATGCGTGATCTGTTGTTCACATAATATAAGTGAGGATAATGAAGATTTCCCCCATATTTCTAAAAATGGAATTCCTCAGACATGTTTTTGTGATAATAAAAGCTTACTCACTAATGGAAAGTGGGATTACTTTTAAAGTAATAATTCATCAGCTAGTAGTGATGTTATAACAAGATGATGTAACACTTTGATCTTAGGCCTCTGGAGTGATAGCATTTGTATGATATCTTTGAATATAATATAATCTGTTTCTAAATTTCTGTCTATATCTACATACAACATTCTCTATCTAAATCAGGATTGGGAAAATGCCGGCAAATGCTTAGAGTCCATGTGGGGAAATACCACTTTTTGCTGGCAAATACTGGCATTTGCTGGTAAATACTTGCAAATTGAATTAATCCCACCAGGTCATTCTAAAATTTCCCTGTCTCGATTACACCTACTGTCATTTCCAGATTCTTCCATATGTATTTCTAGTATTGTTGAAATAAATATAAGATGAGGGGGGGGGGGGGTTCCAAGTTGTTTCGTTTCTGTTGTTTGGCTTGTTTGTAATGTGGAGTTACTTGTATATCAAAAGTGATGTGTTTCCAATATAACAGTTATGCTTGTGGTGTTTAGAGAGACAGTCCTTGAATCAAAGTGCATCAGTATGAGGGTGATTTCCTCTGTAAAGTCAAGAGTGAACTCCTGTATAGACCTGAGTGCTCCCCTTAACTATCCATACTTTCTGTGCATGATTCAAACTATATAAAGCCAGGAGGTAGGTGCATAATTGATTACATAAATCTTAGTTTACATAAATAAAAAATACAGCTTTTCTAAGTAATTTTGTATCAATTGTTATACAAATAACTTCCTATTAATTCAGTTTCCTACTTGTTCACTGAGCATATATGAGCAGAGGGTGAAGAAACCCCCCCCCCCCCCTGGGCAAAAGCCCCCCTGGTAAAAAGCCCCCCCCCCCCCCCCCAGTAAAAAGCCTCCTTGGACAAAAACCCAATGGTCAAAAGTCCCCCAGGTCAAAAGGCCCCCCCCCCCCCCACCTTAATGATAAAGTGGACAAAGCAACCCCTCCTCCCCCAACCCCCTAAAATATATGCCGGTATATCAGTATATATAAATATATATATATATATATATATATGTATATATGTATATGTATATATATATATATTATGATGTTTTATACAGTTAATGATTATGCATATTTGATGTCTGTAATTAATCCCATATTAATCTCTCTCTCTCTCTCTATGTCAAAGCAACAGATTTCTTTGCTCTGTCCCTTATTTGTGAATTTTTTACGCGTCCCATGATGATGTGACATGAACTTGCTTGTAAAATACAGTGGTCTAATGTTTGAATACAAGCTGGTATTAAAGTTTTCATTTTCCCAGGTGAATAAAGTTAGAGGCTCTGCCGAAATTGTCGCAATAACTGATAAAATCAGATGGCTAGATTAACAACAGGGGCAAGAAGAGTCTGACAACACAGCAAACATTGTGTTGACACAGTGACATCTACCACAATAATTACTGGACCCTGCAGTAGGTAATTGGCATGATTGTTGTATATGTCTACTCACTAATAAGTGTCGTTAGGGCAAGACCAATTACCAGAGATAAGCCTGTGCAAGTCGGCAACTCTTTCTTCAACTGTAAGTTCTTCGTTGGCTATTCATTTGTCAGTCATAGGAGGGTGTGGTGGGGTCTGGCCTATCACTACACAGGACACACTACCTCTGTTAGTACACAGCCTCCTCGGATGTGTGTTGTTTTGGTTATCAATTAATTAAGTTTATGTTGACAATTCATAATGTCACCAGATTCACCTTTTTACTATGACCTAATAGTACCCCCATTTCCACAAACACCATAATTTTAGGGTTTACAAACTATGAAAACATTAAGCTACCTTAACCTAAAACAACTCAAAATTCAAATTTACTATATATTCTATATTTTGGTCTAAATATTCAAAAGCAATATCAACGTATACTTGACATTATACTTTTGAAAAAAAATCAGTTAAATGAAAATAAAAATAATCAATGTTTTGATGATTTATTATACATGATAGTAATGATGTGTATATTGTTGATATTTATATTATTGATATCATGTGACTCTGTGTTATTTCTGCACTGTAGAAGGGTTTACTTATGATAAATAATTTTACAGAATTTTATATGTACTGGTAGTCACACATTAATTTTAAAAAATTTATATTTGGAGAAAGGGGATTTTGTCCTCATTATCTAAGGAAAGGCGGCTTTTTATTTGTCGGGGGGGGGGGGGATGGGGGCTTTTATTCGTACCCCATGAGCAGATTATGGTGTACTGATTCTGTTCTGGTTCAGTTGTAATATTCCGTAAGGAGAATATTCAAATGTATCATATATTAATAATTGTATTCGATGTATGTAATTTGTAACGATATACACAATATCGTTAATGAAAATATTCATTTTCTACTCTGAAGATTGTATTTGCTATGTATCCAGTAATTATTGTAATAGCAATGAGCAATTCATTCAAGCTGCCATGTACTGGCTTTTGAATTACGCAATTACGTTGACAGTTTCCTTAATGTGTGAGCTCCCCCCGCCGGGCCGCCCGGCTCTTCCTTGTGGTGCTAATTGAACCACGTAAGTGACACGGCCCGCAGGGTTGGCACCCCCTAGATTACTTGTTCTGATGTTTATTCATGTATCCTTGGTCTAAGGTTTGATTGGTTGAAATATATTGTTAGATTCTAGCTAGACGAAAAACCACGACCGGACGGCAGATTAGGACCGAGAGCCGAACTGAGCTCAAGCCAGTTCTCTTGGGTTTATCACTCTGGTATTATAAAGTTCTCATTACTTGGAATAAATTAAACACAGCTTCACTCTAACTGGAGTTGTCTGTGTGTGTGTTCCTTGAGTGTGCATCCCTGCATTTGGCGAGCCTGCCACCTCGGACTGGAATCTTTATAAGTTACTTCTGAAGATGTCGCGACAAAGGGTTTTCGCAGACCCACCGGCGGTGGTTTCAGCACACCCGGTAGTCATACACCTGGAACAGATGGACAAATTCGAAAGATGTATTTCATCACTCGAACGGCTACTTGTTGCTGATAACGAGGCAAGACAGCGGGAACAAGCAGACCGCCGGCGATCAAAATTAGTGAGTGACCTAATTCAACGAACCTCCCTCTGCGACGGCTCCTCGCCTAAACTTCTGAAAACCTGGTTAAAGGAAATGGATTTGGCCATACAGTACACCACAGATAATCGTATCCTCGTGGAAGTGGTAACAAAGACAGCGTGAGGTGAACTTCGCTGTGAAATTGAAGCCGTGCTAAACTGCTTTATTACGGATGCCCAGTCAAATAATGCGGACACGCCTCTAGATTGTTTTGACTGCCCATGGAGCGAAATCAAAGTACAGATCAGACGCGCATTCTTTCCCCCTGATGTGGACAGAGAACTCAGACTGAAACTAGCTAAAATGAAGCAGTCACCCCATGAAGATCTGATTTCGTACAATTGCCGCTTCCGCGCCGCTGCTTCCGCTTCCCCTTTGCCGCTACCAACTGCGACCAACAAAACACTATTGTTGAAAATTACATCGCGTCGCTAGCTAACCGGAAAGTAAGTGCTCACGTATTTCCCGTCACTGGCTAAAGCCATGTCCCTGGCGGGTCAGTATGATAAATGTGAGCGTCAAATTTCACAATTGTTCCCTGGCCAAGCAGCCCTCGATGTACCTGAACCGATGGACATTTCAGCTATTTCTGAAAATACCCGACCGCTCACAGAGGACCGCATCAGTCAAATCATCGATGAGAAGCTGACCACCTCTCTTCCTGTTGCAGCCATTACAGACAGCCAGCCCATACACCATTATCCCAGCCGCAGCCGCCCAGGAGCTCGCCGAATTAGCAGCCCCACATGCCTGGACACCGGAGGGCCGCCCTAAGTGTTACGAATGTGGTCAGGAAAACCACATAGCAGCCCACTGTTTCCTGAGATGGGAGAGACAACGACGAGGTAATACACACAGACCTACTGACACATATTATAACACTCACCGTCCTAAACCTAACCAGACCACCCACCCCATTTACTACAACGGCCAATCTCATTTAAACTACTAACAGCCGCAACACTGCAAACATCAAGACTCCAAATCCAGTTAACCCTGCATCAAATTCCTGTTTCATGTTTAGTTGACAGTGGGGCCTCACATAGCCTGTTGCGGCGCGACGTTTTCCAACAAATCTGTACCAAGTCGGGCAGGATACCTATCCTCAATAAATGTACATCAACCTTCAAATCAGTTATGGGCCAGCAATTGGCAGTAATAGGGTCCACCGAAATACCTGTCGAAGCGGTAGGGAATATTCAAGTCTTTATTGTTGAAAATTTGCCTAACCAAATGATCTTAGGAACTGATAACTTACTTTTAGGTCAGGCAGAATTGGATTTTCACCACAATTCGATGCTTTGGTTTAACCAACATTGGCCGTTTTCCACAAACAGTGGCAACAGTATAGCAGGTTTAGATCAAACGTGTCCCTCCTGTGAACATACAGATATGGATAGTGTAATCTGTAAATACGCCGATGTCTTTTCTGGCCCAAATGATCCTAACGGATTTTGCGATCCCCGTCCGATGCGTAATGAAACAACCGGTCCACCCATCTATCAAAGGGCTTACAGGGCACCTCTCAATAAGAGATTCGAAATTTCGCAATGTGTAGACGAACTGCTCGCTCAAGGGGTCATCCGGCCCTCCTCCTCGCCTTGGGCGGCACCGATCACACTCGTTGGTAAACGAGATGGCTCGACGCGGTTATGCATAGATTATCGGCGATTGAATGCCGTTACAAAAAGGGATCGGTATCCACTGCCTACAATCGACGATATCCTCGATCAGTTAGGCGGCAGCACAATCTTTTCAACCTTAGACTTACGGAGTGGATATCATCAGCTTGCCTTACATCCTGCTGATGTGGAGAAAACTGCTTTCACGTGCTATCGTGGCCAGTTCGAGTTCATAACCACGCACCAAGCGGGTTCCAATGCATTTTAGAAACTGTACTTAAAGACCTACCAGGGGAATGCGTATCAGGTGTATATTGATGATATCATCATTTACAGCTAGGACATCGAAAACCACAAACATCACGTCGAAGCGGTCCTTAAGCCTCTCCGTGCGGCGAACTTGAAACTTAAGCCGAACAAATGCTGCTTTGCTAGCCATGAAGAAAAAGTCCTTGGGTTTGGTTATTCTCCGTTCTTCATGCTTTACGGTCATCACCCTAGGGTTCCCCTCACGTGTTTGCTCCAATCCACATCCATCGACACGCCGTTTGGCAATTGGTTGGATGATACCGCACAAGCCTACCTCCACACTCACAGTAATTCCCTCGACGCCCGAGAGACTAACCGCCAAAATATTGAACGCAGAGCAAATGCAGGGGAAGTTAAGGTAGGGGTTACAGTCGTCATCCGTGCCCAAGAACCCCTTACATTTACATCGAAATGGGACCCCCAATGGATCGTAACTCGGGTTGCGGGTTTAACATGTCACCTGAGAAATCAAGTGACAGATGAATTAAAACGTTTACATAGGGACCAGGTCAAAATAGTGGATCCCTCAATTGTCTGGGACGAACTCCCTCCCCGTCCAAAACGAAATCGAACACACCGCTGGCCTGCATGGGATCACCCCACTGTCAACGGTAATCTCTCCAACCCAACAGAAAAAACTGACTCCGCCCCAGACGCCAGCTCGTCTAACTTAAGTAACCCCAATACTAGCACAAGTAACCTCAACCTTCAAGACTACGACATAATAGACGAGTCCGACCCTGACCTACCCACCCCATCTCCAAATGAGCCCATCCCAGCTACTGACCCCACCCCATTTACTAATGAGCCCACCCGAGCTACTGACCCCAGCTCGAACAACCAATCAGTGAACCCTGACATGACTGATGACTCTGTGACCACAGATGAGCAACCAATGGACCAATCAGAGCCAGCCACCACAAAACGCCATCGCTCGCCATCACCTGACGGTCATTGGGAGCTCACATCTCAGTGGTTTAACAAACTTCGTCTGGACATTTCCTCATTCCAAAAAATTGTGTTGGTAATAACCCAGAAATTTGTGATACCGGCACGCGCTACCCCTGTATTCAATTTATGTGTGAACTCGCCATTATCACTGGAGATGAGTCAGCTAAACGTCACTGTCTGACAACCTTCATTAACAGTAGTCAACCTCTTCTTATAGAATTAGGGCATGGTAGTTATATTGTTTCACTTGTTATTTTGCAAACCTGATGCTGGATTCCGGATATCCTTGGTTTTACGGAAACTGAAGGCAGCAGTTACAAGCCCTGACTGTAAGTTGCCGAAACCCATATCTCGAAATTATATGGGAAGGCTTAGATGGCTTAACAAGGCCAACTCACAAAACAATGTACAAGTAAAACGGCAGAGACGTGCATTGTTTGATTTCATCGGATCTCTATCCAAAACTCTGTACGGCACCGCTACCATGCCAGACTTAAATAAAAACTGTATGGCGGTAAACGTATCACTGACATCATCTAACCGGACAATCCACATTGTCAACAACCTGATCTCAGTGACGAAAAGCATAGAAACGTCCGTGCAAGGAAATCAACACCGTATTTCATATTTCAATACTTCTATATCTCGCTTTACAACAGCAGTCTCGAACGACTTGGATAAAATTGGCCACGCAATCCAAACACTTGAATGTGTACAGAATTTAGAACATTTTATCAACTCCGCAGAGCAGTCCATTTACTTCCACACAAGACAGCTGGACTCCTACAATAACCAACGGCAATCACTGGAACAGCAACGTCTCACTGAACACCTACTCCCTCGCTCAGAGTTAATGGCCATTCTTCACAAAGCCGCAGCTCGAAGTACTACCCAGCACGGATTGCCTGGTACTACACCTACGTCAGAGTTACCCCTCTTTGGATGGACAATAAAGCACTAGTATATCATGTTATCCTTCTGTTTCACGATGCTATTTCATACTTGTGGTACTACCTAAGATCATTCCCATTCCCTGTAGCTGCAGGTATCTATTCGAAATTTTTGCTCACAGAAGATATTGCATTCCAGACTAAGTCTGGACATTTCCTCATTCCAAAAAATTGTGTTGGTAATAACCCAGAAATTTGTGATACCGGCACACGCTACCCCTGTATTCAATTTATGTGTGAACTCGCCATTATCACTGGAGATGAGTCAGCTAAACGTCACTGTCTGACAACCTTCATTAACAGTAGTCAACCTCTTCTTATAGAATTAGGGCATGGTAGTTATATTGTTTCAGTCCACAATCTGGATGCGCATATCAGTGGTGAAGGATTTACTGGTAAAGCGATAACTTAACATTCTGCAGTGTATCTCATATCTGTTAATTCTACATGTACATTTGGAACTTCTAATTGGACCCAGCATGGCGTTCATAAATCATCAGCTCGTGTTTCTATTCCCGTCCATCCTATCATGATTGACCTGATTTTGGCCACTGAAATCTTGGGTACCACAATTTTCTTCCCAGGTGTTACAGGCACTCCCCAAATGGAACCCCCTACATGTCATCACAGACACCAATCTTTCCAATGTCCCTGTCAAACTACAACCCATCCCACATGAGCAAGTTAATGAATACCCTTATATACCCCATATTGCTCATCCCTGGATAAATTCCTCCACCGTTATACTCGTTATTGTAACTGCCCTTACAACCCTCATCATCGCCATTTGTGTTCGCCCCGGTTGTAAGAAAACGCAATCTAACCCACCCACCCCCGGCATTCCAATCACGAACCCACCCAGTCAATGCCTGCAGATATTGGCCTGATTTTTGGTGTGTGGGCAGATAATGACCAGTTACAGATCGAGTTCACGTTTTGTCCCAGTTGACCTATTTTGACCGTTTTACGGCTCCTTAACTTAGAAAATTTCATGAAAAATATAAATTTTCATGACTAATACACATGTACGGACTTTTTTTCGCAATGCCTCCAGATACGGGCTTGATTTTTGGTGTGTTGGCAGAAAATGACCAGTTACAGATCAAGTTCTTGTTTTGTCTCAGTTGACCTACTTTTGACCATTTGACTGCTCCTGAATATAGAAAGTTTCATGAAAAATAGAAATTTTCATAACAAATGCATATGTACCAACTTTTTTTCCTCAATGCCTGCAGATACCACCCTGATTTTTTATGTGTGAGCAGATAATGACAGTTGCAGATCGAGTTTGCATTTCATCCCGGTTGACCTACTTTTCATTGTCTTATGGCTCCTAAACATAGAAAATTTCATGAAAGACAGAAATTTTTATGGAAAATGCACATGTATGGACTTTTTTTCACAGTGCCTGCAGATACTGGCCTGATTTTTGGTGTGTTGCTTGATAATGACCTGTAACAGATCGGTTTGCATTTTGCCCTTGTTGACCTACTTTTGACCATATGACACCTCCTGAACTTAAAAATTTTTTCAAAATTTAACAAATGTTTCTAATTTGCCCCAGGCGGGGGCATTTGTGTCGTTCCGACACATCTAGTTTTTATTAGGGGGGGGGGGGGGGAGATATGTAATATTCCCTAAGGAGAATATTCAAATATATCATATATTAATAATTGTATTTGATGTATGTAATTTGTAATGATATACACAATATCGTAAATAAGAATATTCATTTTCTACATTGAAGATTGTATTTGCTATGTTTCCAGTAATTATTGTAAAAACCTTATTTCGTATATGCATGAACATTCTGATATCATTTATATTTATGTTAGCATCTCCTATATGTATATCAAGTAGAATAGATATGTGCAGTAATTTTGCATATTCCCTAGAAGCAATGAATGCCGCTCGGTTCCCCAAAATGTAAAACCAATTGTGTATAAATGTATATAGCCATGGATTACTAAAAGCTTAAATTTGTATTGTTATTGAACTATTGTGTATGTACAGCTGCCAAAGATTAGTAGGGACTCTGTGTATGTTTAATTATAAGCCTCAATGAGCGATTCATTCAAGCTGCCATGTACTGGCATCCGGATTACGCAATTACGTTGACAGTTTCCTTAATGTGTGAGCTCCCCCCGCCGGGCCGCCCGGCACTTCCTTGTGGTGCGAATTGAACCACGTAAGTGACACGGCCCGCAGGGGTGGCACCCCTAGATTACTTGTTGGATTGATAATTAATTATAGTTGTTCTGATGTTTATTCATGTATCCTTGGTCTAAGGTTTGATTGGTTGAAATATATTGTTAGATTCTAGCTAGACGAAAAACCAGGACTGGGCGGCAGATTAGGACCGAGAGCCAAACTGAGCGCAAGCCAGTTCTCTTGGGTTAATCACTCTGGTATTATAAAGTTCTCATTACTTGGAATAAATTAAACACGGCTTCACTCTAACTGGAGTTGTTTTGTGTGTGTGTTCCTTGAGTGTGCATCCCTACACAGTGACTTCATTGTCAGGGAAAACCTGGGCTGCCTGTCATGTAAATGATGGCCAGTGATCAGTGCTATTTCAGAAGAGTACCACACTGGACAGTACAAGTTCCAGTCAGGACTAGCTATCTAGACTTATCTGGTACTTGATGATAAGGATAAACAGAACTACAGAAGTTCTCTTCCTAGCATTAGTCTGCTGCTGTTAAAGAGATACAACAACGATCAGACCAAACATCATCATGATGATTAGCTCATTTTTTTCAGGGGGGTGGGGGGGGAGGGGTCAGCTGGTGTCATTGTGTGATTTTTCCAAGCAATTTACCTATCATGTTTTAAAATTGGTCTATTAAAAAAGGGTGCATGGTGGTTGGGAGCGGGGTGGGGTGGGGGGGGGGGGGAGGAGGATATGCGCCTGCTATATATATTGCAACTACAGCAGTGTGGCTAAATGATGACAAGATTTGGAGGGCAAATCGTCACTAAGTGGAGAGGAGACTAATGATAAGTTTTCTAACATCCTGTTCTGTCAAAATAAAAATTAAGGCATACCACCTACCCTGGAAGATTATTACTAACTTAATGCTTAGCAGTGAGAAACCTATTTCCAATAGATACAAAAAAATGTTATAATGACTTCAGGTACAGTTATATATTCCTTTATATATATGAGCCCCTAAGAAATATATTGTTCCTCAATTTGTGATTTCTGCTTAACTACAAGTCTACATTACATTACACACAATAATACAGTATAACTATAATTTTGTACAGTACTGTTGTAGTCTTCTAAGTCTGCCGTTGCTGATAAATTCCATTTATCTGTACGGAAAAGTTCTTATCATATTGTGGATCTTTGTTGTTTGTAGATCTTTGTGACGGAAAGAAACAGAAAATAGGGCATCTTTATTTATTTGCCATTTTATTGCCACTTATTTGACAGAAGTGGCATTTACCAGCAACCCTGATATAAATTATCTTTTCCAGATACAGTAAAATATTGTTGTGTCAAATTTGCTTATGTTGAACTCCATACTTTGTTGTAGTGTTAAGCCTGAAATTTGTGCAAACTTTAGTTAAATTATTACCATTTAAACATGCATGGGTTGATCTGCTGTCATGCCAGATGCGGCACTCCAAAAGTCTTGTGTCAGTCTCTTGGCCTTATACATGATAAGGGTTAGGTTATTGTGTGGGATTATTCAAATACAGCGTCTGTGGTGTTGGCTGACCATAGTATACAAGTATCAAGTTGACAGTTCATGACAGATTCAATATCAGTTGTAACCCATAAGTATATTCTTGGCTGGCTGTCATTGAGGAGCATATATATAAATATATATGTAAATATACAGAGGGTTTAAACTATACAATTGAAACGTCATGATCAGCTCCTGAACAAAACAGACAAAACTTAACACCCTGAAAGGTCTGTCCATACCAGTAAACATCAATGTTTACTCACAGCTTTCTGAAAATGCTGGTTAACACTTGACAGTTCAATTACAAATGTGATTTATATTATGATGTATAGAAAATGTTTGTGCGATCCATACCTTGATTATTCTGGCTGAATATGTCATTCATTTTATATTGTTAAAGTAAAGTTTATTTCATGAAAAGCTTATAAGAAATTAATTTTTGACTAGCATGTGACACATGTCATATATATATTGATGGGCTGTTGTCAACACCCATGCCCTCTGTCTGGTATCCATCTGTTAACTTTGACCTTGTGAGTGGGATATTGTGCAAAGAATTAAACTTAGTGAGTGCACTTCTTCATGATAGGTGTCTATCAATGCAATCTTGGTCAAGCTGGAAGGGGGTCACCTTGACCTACTTTTCAAGGTTACAGAGCTGTATATAGATGAAATCTTGTGAACACATTTCCCAGGAACCACTTGGTGGTTTCTTATAATACCTCATGTTCTTATTGATCATGATGGTGTATAACTGCTGCTGCAGGCTGGTGGCACCATCTTCTAAAATGTAAGTTCCATGATTTTTTCGCCTTTTGTTAAATTGTTGCTTTATGAGTAGGATATCTTAAACAGAATTCAACAAGAACATTATCGCTTCATTGCTTCAGGGTAGATGTATATCAATAAAATCTCAGTCATGTTTGAAGGTGGGTTACAATAACCTACTTTTCAAGGTCACAGAGCATAAAAAAAAACTGAACAGGGGTCCTCAAGAAGGATTTTATATGGGTACTTCATTTGTTCAGGGAGATGGAAAACAGCAAAATCTTGATCAGGTTCAAAGATGAGTCATTTTTTGCCCTGTACAGTTGCTATTTACATTTTCTTTTTCAGGTAATCCTCTACAAAGTTGTTTATCATTTTACAGATCCTGTCCCAACATTAACTTTTTAGAGTACTTGACCAATAGGCAAGTAACATAAGCTTAATTTACTTACCCTGCATGAATTTTTACTTGTTCTGCAATTGCATATTTTTTCTGAAATTTGATGCAGAAGTTGTTTCACCAAAGTTCTTGCATTAGTTCAGAATCCTTTGACCATGGCCTGGCTCTTCTAGGTCAAATGTGCTGACCTCTAGGTCATTGTCTGTTGGATTTCTTGTGGTATCTCTTGAAGCATTGCATATTGTTTTCCTCAGATTTGGTACACAAATTAAAAAAGGCAGATTCTGCAAAAATTATTGTGAACCCAATAAAGTTTGAAAACTTTTGACCCTGAACTTTAAGGTCAATTTAATTTCTGTATTAATCTGTTTATAAGATAACTTTGAAGTACGAATAGTGCATTTTTCTTCTTCAGACTTGTGGATGGACTGTCTATGCATGGGAGCATGTCTTTTTTTGCAGCTACATTAACAAACCTGATCTAGGTTGAAGTTGATGACTGTTTATATTACTCAATCCATTTTAGCTATAAAGCTTTCGTAATAGAAAATCTTATCTTTGTTAATAATAATTCCTTTTTGGTTCCTATCATTCCTAACCCCTGTGCATGAACAAAAGGTTGATAAGTACCAGTATCTAAGAAGCAAGGAATTATTATTATTACAGATAATTGCTTTACATTTCATTGGATTATTATGGCCTGTCCATGGTGATGTCCCATGGTAATCAGGTTTTCCACCATTCTGTCCTTCAAAACCAACATGGTAAATTTGTTCAAGTGTTTTTCCAAATGAGAGGTTGGGTGTCTGATGAACTGTGGTGTGAATGCTCTTCCAGAGATGTCATTTGAATAATGAGTTAGTCTTTAAAGGAGTAGTTTTAAAAACTTGACCTAAACTTGAGTCCACACAGTCAAGGAGTCAACAGCACACTGGGCAGCAGCAGGCTATGTAAACCCTGATAATATAATAACTTTGACACAAAGCACTTGGTGTAGTCAAGTCCACATCACCCTAGTGCGAGTGCATGTCTGAGTCCGGACCACTCGAGTCTGAGTCCAATTTGGAGAGGTTCAAATCTAAGTACCGGTAGTTTGTAACAGGGTTGGGGTAATCATAATCAGTAATGGAAACCATGTTTTTTTATCATTTATCTGAAATATCAGTCTGTTTCCAATCTTTCAATGTTTAGATAATAAACAAGAATATGTAAATATATATAAGTTCATATGCTTCATTAAAGTTTATGGGAGATGTTTACTCCTTAACTTCTCCAACTTCCCAGGAATTTAGTAATTTCTATAGTAAGTGAAGAACCTTCGTGGAAGAATGCCAATAATCAATTACAATATATATAGGTGAAATGGTAGATGTTGATATTTTGTAACATCTCTGTTCCTGAATGAATGTTGTCTGCTTTACTACTGTTAACAGTCTGACAGCAGTACAACACCATGTTGTACATGAACATCACATATCTGTACATTATTCAGCCGAGGTTGTGGCTTTTTAGCTGCTGTCACTGTGTTTTATGAAGTGACACATGTATGTGTGATACCACTATGTTCCATTCTTCCTAGTTGTGTGCCAGCACTTTGCTTGATCTGTTGATTTCATCTTCAGTTACAACCAGCTCCCTGTTTTTATGTACTCTAGTTTTCAAAAATAATTTATGTCACAAGATATTCCAGATATGTAAGCCTTTGATGTTTGTGCTGTCATGTTTTTATTGTTTCTCTGTCATTCAAAAATTCTAAGTTGCCAGTAAAAACACATGTACATGGTAAATAAATGCTGTACTGAGTAAATATATGAGAGATAAATTGTCAACCTTTTTGTCCCATTGTTTTAAGCTCTACAAGATCAAAGACATTCTGAAGTGTGTTATATAGGATTATAAAGAGTGAAGGCATGAGATTAACTTTTCAGTTAATGGTCCAAATAAAACAATGTTAAATTAACTGTCTTAGACTCATGAAAACTGTATGCGTGCATCTCAGCTTTCTAACTGAAATTCAGGAAAATCCTGTGAAATATATGTCTGAACAATCCCTACATTTTATTCTGCTCAGTATATTTTAATGACTCTGAAAGTTTCCTGTAAATCAACACCTGTCATAATGAAATATGATTGTTGTTATGATTCCTTTACCAGATGATAAGTGATTATATTTTCAATTTTTCATCTAATAGTAACTTGGTTTTTATGAGTGCATCTAACACAAAAATTTTTGAACATGTTTTGACCAAGTTTTGCTGAGGGCCAGGGTTGATTTGCTCCAGCCATGTATTTTTATGAAAGCTGATGCACAATATTCTGTGTAGCACACAATAAAGTATGATTAGAGTCCTATCAAATATATATATGTATAGAGACTGATCTCTCTAGTTTACATTGCCATTTTACAGGAATAGAACAACTGCTTCTCAAACTCAGTTATAAAAACAGAGGTTTAGAGTGTGCTTAAAATGTCAAGTTTATTACAGTAGGGACGTTTTTCATCAGAATTTTAGGTAAAATGTATGTTTTTTTTCTTAAGTGTCATAAATTCACTTAGTTTGATATTTGATCAGACTTGATAGGAGTTAATGTAAATGTGAGATTTGAAATAATTAATTTCAATGAGTAAAAACTAACTGACAGTCACTCTGTTTTATTTTTTTTTTCATGATGTAAATCAAGAGTTACATGAAAAATAACATTTTATTCAATATAGGCTGTACAGATGGAAATACTGAACACTTTGTGGAAATTCCTGGTTCTCTAGAGAAAAGTATAGATATGTTTCAGTTTAAAATAGTAAATTGCATTCTGGTTGAAGGTGGCAGCACTGCAGTGTCATCATTCTGAGGGAAAAACATATTTGCCGATACTTATAGTTAAATGTTATTATATAATATGACCATTACAGTTTTCTGATAGCTGTTAACTAAAGACAATCGCTTGAACCTCATAAAATTAGGCCAGAAACGGCTTATCTCAAGAAGCATGGATCGTCCATTGTGTTTATATCCACCATTTGTTTATAACATGAAGGGACCTTCAAAAATAATTCTCACATTTGTCAACACAGGTGTGGTTACCATGATTATAAACACCTTGTAGATAGACAGGGTCATACATCAATCACAGAGGTGTTATAAGAACCTTTCTTAGTAGGAATTACCTGCAGTTAATTAATATGTATGCTGAATAAGTCATAAGTCCCAAAAAGTCTACATATAAGACAGACCTGTTAATAGCTCGTTTTATAGAATTTAAAAAAATGTTACTGTTTAGTTTTACATTAGTGTTACATTCTGCCTGTAGGTGGCAGCACCATAGTGTCAGCAGTCTGGTGATAATCCATGTATTACTGTCACTTACTGATAGTTTCAAGTAAAAATATGCAGTCATTTATAGAATAGAAAATCTTATATTTCATTTCAATGTTAGTGTTACATTTTGTCAAAAGGTGGCAGCACTGTAGTACCATAGTGATGAGGCAACTGTTTATCATTGATTCTGCCCCGGGGGGGGGGGGGGGGGGATGATTTTATCAGAATGCATCTGGCAGCTCTTTATCAATGGACATTCTGGGCTTAACTGTTGTAATAACTTGTATAGAACTCAGCAAAGCTAGGTTCATGGAACAGACACTTTGATTTTGTGGGACTCCTAATGAGTAAATGGGATTTTCACAATTAAACTCTTATAACAGCTTATCATTATAATTGCATCACAAAATCATTTAATGTGGATATATATATTTTGTGTTGGTAACTTCCTTATTAACAATTACTTTATGTGATTCTTTGAAGATTAATTATTGTAACATTAAAATACCATATAGCTCCAGATTGACTCTGATAGATAATAAATTGGCAAAAAAAAAAAAAATTGATCTTGTAAATGTTGATACCCTGTTCAGTCTCATTAAGTGAACCCTTTCCTGTGTACATTTATTATAGATTTTGGACAAATTCGGACACACTTCACCTGTATGTTTCAGCAAATATTTTACTCTTTTGTCGTAACTTTACCAAATTTTCAACATTTCCTATAGAGAGGGTGTGCTTAAGGTTAAAGGGAATCTTTAGATCTTAAAATTAATATACATAATGTTTAACCTGTGAGAATCTAATCATATAAGGGGCCTTTAGGTGCTACTTTAGAGTGTAAGGGTTATGAGGGGGCTCTAGGTGTCACTTTAGAGTATAAGAGTTCTGAGGGGGGCCCTAGGTGTCACTTTAGAGTGTTAGGGTTATGAGGGGGCTCTAGGTGCCACTTTAGAGTGTTAGGATTATGAGGGGGCTCTAGGTGTCACTTTAGAGTGTTAGGGTTATGATGGGGCTCTAGGTGTCACTTTAGAGTTGAATATAAAAAATAATAAATTGTAGTTTATCTGTAAATCGAATATTGATATCATGATAATATCAGATGTTTTATAATGTTTTTATCAAACCCAGTAATTTCATATTCCTGTGAATATTCTTTAACTTGTTAATACTGTGGTTGCCTTTTTGTTCCCGAGGGTTTTAATTTCGCGATATTCGCGAATGGGAAATAATCGCGAAAAATGAAACCCTCGGGAATAATCGGCCAATTGAGAATGTTCTTCTTATTTAGTGTAATCAATACTTATATGGTAATAGGTTAGAACAGAGAGAATTTTTTAATAAATTACATCCTTGCAGGTATAGGAAAATTTAAACCTTAAATTTGAACTAAACCACCTATGCTGTGTGTACTGGCCCATCATTATATAAGAAAATGTCATAAACTCATGACCTATTCTCATTTTATAAAACACACAGGTATATGGTTTTGCCAAAGATTTGATATACTAGTAGGTTCTTGTGAGATCGCGAAAATGAAACCCTCGCAAAACATTAAAAATGGAAAAATCGCGAAATTTCAGCCTCGCAAAGATGGAGCCAACCACAGTATGTGTGTCTGTGGGGTGGGGGGGGGGGGGGGGAGAGTTCAAATCATGGAAAATTGTCCTGTCTTTGTTCAGCCAAGGTCAAATAATTCATTAAGTAATATACTGTGTGTAGGAGTCTCTCAGGTGAGATCATGCAAATGGGGCCCTTGTGAAACACTGGAAGAGTGAAGCTCATGAAAATTTACACCTGGTGATTATGAAACAAACCAAACTATATAAAATAAGATTTTAAAAAATCATCAACACACATTAAATATAATTTGGAGCATGATGTAAAGCTTATTAATAATAATAATAATATATGTTTTTAAACATTCCTCCTGTGTCTGTACCTTAACAATGAATGATAGCATGACCGGTGGGTGATTTTCTCACTCTGTTGCCCTTTAATGCAGTAAGTAATGGCAGGGAGTGCATTTTTTCCAGTACACCAGGGCTTTTTCACCAGTCTGCACTTGACTCTATTAGTGTGACAGTTCCCTTCAGGGCATAGGGGCTTAAAAATCTTGACAGGGGCCATTAGTTGTAATGATATTTAAATCAGTTTTATAGGAGTTTGCATGCCACGTCTAGATTTATTAGCTGAAAAAATAAAAGCTTCAGCCATTTCTGTTTAATTGGCTGCCTTGAGAAAACATGCAATACACCAGAGCCATGTGATATATGAACACTGTCATGTGACATATGGTTGATTTCTGTGATTTGTGCATAACTATCTGTGAGTGCATTGATGGTCTTTCTTTAACTTTGTAAAATATGGCTTTTGTATTTAAATGATTTTAAAGTATAGGAAAGTCTTAGTTTGAAAACATCAAAACATTATTTTGAAAGATATATTTTACAAAATTCAAATACAAACATATTAAGCTCATTAAAGTTTTCAACTTACAAAGTGTCTCAAAAGAATTAAACATTCTTGTAGTCTAAACTAATGGAATTAAAAATAAGATTATTCCTGACAAACAAGATATTGTGCCATAATTTTCACTGAAATAACAGATTTTATTCTCATGGTATATCTGAATAACATGAATTATTTCTGACATGTTATCTGGTCTGTAAGCTAACTCAGATATACTATCATTTCCATCTTGAAATATTAACTGGTCAAAATTTCTTATTTGCTCATGTTAGTCAGCAAAGGTCAAACAAATTGTATGACTGTATCAAGTTCCCTGGTCAGTGAATTAGAAAACACTAAGGAACATTAAAGAAAGGTTTGACTCACATTGTCATAATTTTTGCAAAGAATATATAAAAATCAAACACTGGAGCTGTCTAATTATTCACAGCCAATCAGAGTCAGTCAAACCTTTAACTGCTGTGTTGGTGTTCAGGCCCAGTGACCTATATGCATATAATTAAGACTTAGCCTATGATCAGTGGCATTGTTTATTTCCTTAACTTCAGACCAAAGTTTGGATACTGTGCACCCACAGGGAAAATATTTTATAAGTCAAGAGTCCCCCTTGTTCTTAAATTTAATGTCAACATTAAAATTCCACTCGTACTAATAACTTTAAGAAGTTGGGATGCTATTAAATAAACGGTAGCTACAGGGAACTTATCCTCTGAGTCTCTGCAGCTCTTTTACCTACACGCCTACCTTCTATATCTGAAGTAGAGGCGTTAGATTTTCTGTTCCCTTGGAAGCATACAGGGAACTCTTGAGTTGCATTTCCTCTCTTTCATTAATTTAATTGTTATTACCTTGCTTTTCACTAACTGTATTTAGATATGTGACAGTCGATTTGCATGCATCCAGTGATAGTCATTAAAAAAACTACTGTTCATCTGTGTATGGTAAAATGGCTGCAATATATCAGTACACGAAAATGTCAAAGGCATTCAACCAAAGCAGCAGTTCAGATCTGTCATAGATGATAACAGATAATTTGTCCAACATTTGACTTATTTCTCGGGTTCCTGTAACCTCAATGCGCCTAATTCACTCCTGGTGAGGGTTCTGTGGTGGGTGACTGTCGTGTGGAAGATTGGACACAAACCCATGACCTTGCAACCACAAATGTAGCCCCCTAACTATTAAATGTCAGGCCAAGTAAAAAAAAAGTTATTCTTCTACAGACTTGTGTTAAAATTTAAAAAAGAAATATCTCTGATTACAAAATATGTGGAAATTTTGTTGGCTAACATGAAGGATACAAATAAGTGCTATAGTTCAAGGAATGGTCAAGGGGGTAAAAAAGTTTAATCCACCTAATTACACTTAATGGATAAATTTTGCATTGTTAAAATGCATAATAATTCATTTGAAGGGATTGAGTGCAGAGCACCAGCAAGCAAAAAAGGTGCAGAAGACATAATGTTTAAACACTAAAAAAAAAACCCCAACCGTATATGAAAAATTAGAACAGTGATTCTGAAGAACAATTAATTTTTTTTCTTGAGGCCCATGAAATATGATGCAAGACCAGGTGATGAAGGAGCACACATATACCAGGTTTGTCAGGTATATTACATATGTGTACCTGAAAGCAAGTTTTCTCACTGGTTCCTGTACATCCAGACTACATTAACATGGGAAGCTGGTGGATACATTCAACATGACCCTATGTTGTTGTTGTGGCTATAGGCTTCTTGGACTTTTATGGGTCAAGGCCTTCAGTTCATAGGTCAAAGGTCCTGTTTACAAGGGATTTGAAAATCTGTTAGAGCATGATAATTAAAACCGTAACTTGTTGGCTGTCTCAAATAAGGACACCTCAAAATTTCAAACGTTATAACTATTTCATGTTCATTAAATAGGTTTCTCTAAAGAAATTTTCAAAATATATTTTAGATCCCATGCCTGTAAATAAGAGGGAGGGGGGGGGTGATATTAGTCTGGTCACAAGCTGCATGCCTTGTCCTTGTCCAGCATACAGCTGGCAGGCCTTAATCCCTGTCCTTGTTACCTGGCTGGAATAATGTTACGTACACAGGTGGAGTCCAGTATTTATTCCATTCATGAGGCTCTAGAATCAGTACCCATCAGACCCAAGCCAGATGTATAGGAAAGACACACAGCTAACAGGGGGGGGGGGGGGGGGGAGTACAAGTTCATGTACTAGTGAGTGACCTGACCAACTGTCTGGGTCCCCATATCTAGCCACCCAAGTGTACTTGCTAAGACCCAGGATGGGTCAGTATTCATACTGCTCTACATACTAGCCACCTATCAACCAGCGAGGGACCACCACAGGCCCAGCCCACTACTTTATGGTAGGTCTACTGATTCTGGGGCAGCCATTTGGCACTTTAAAAAAATCATTCTCAAGGAAAGTTCACTTTGAAGAATTTATTCTTGTCTTATTTCTAGATGCAAAATACATTTGGTACTTTTTTGCTATAATTTTATCATCCTCATGATGATTTTACTATTTTACAAACCTTACAACTTTAAAACATGTGTAAATTTAGCAACCAAAGTATATTTTCTATGGCAAAATTTTACTTTGCTCTCACTTATAATCGTTGACAGTATGGTTGACATTTCACAACAGAGGACCAGTAAGCCATGTAGATCATCAGATCATCTCAATTATCATTCCTGAAAATTTTCATAACGCCATGTAGAGTAACATTTCATCAGCTGTTGCACGGTTTAAATATATGTTGTATTTTATTTTAATGTGTTACAGTTTGCTCTCAGAAAGAAGTAAGAGTAACTGTGAAATTTGTATCATTCAGGGCCGTACAACGAAAGCCTGTGGAAAAACCTGAGGAAAATGAAGCATTTTCTAGTCTTTGTAGAATGAAATATTTTCTTGCATTCTTGTCTGAACTTTGGAGAATGGAATATATTCTTGTCTTTATAGATAAAACAGTTTTTTACCTTAGTATTCACAAATATTTTCTCACCATGAAATTTTTGATATCCAGCTTTTGCAGATGGAATATTATCTTGCCTACATAATACTGGAAAATTGATGGGCCTGTGAAGCTTGAAAGCATTTTCTTGTATTGCAGGATATCCTGTCTGTATAGATTATAATATTTTCCTGTCATTGTCAATTTGAATATTTTCTTGTCTGTGTGATATGATTTTTTCCCTGTATAACTATATATTTGGGCATTTTCCTTAGGGGTCAGTCTGTCAAACAAAATGACACAAATCTTTTTTTTTTTATGAAATTCAAAGAAAGGCCATCATTACCAAAAGATTCTTAATGAGTAAAAAAGACCTGCAAAAACCATATTAATTATAAAAGTCATTTATAGTGTTATTAAATGTTCAGAAGAGCTTAATATATCTTTCATCCTGATGGTAAAGGTAGTCCAACATTGGGATCATTTAATCGTGGTATTGTTAAAATGTCTTGACAATGGATGAATTCTTCTACTTAAAAGGAAAAAGATGTTATACAAGGTATTAACCTGTGTCTGTTCTGCCTTTCAATCTGTGATCAAATTATGTAAAAAGGCAATGGTTAGCTGTATAGTCAGATATATCCATCTGTATCAGTCTCTTTGCCTTCTTGGATTTTCTGGTCTGTTCATTCCTGTAGCATTCCTCGGCCCCATCAGACCACACAATACAAGTAACTACAGTAGGCCTAGAAAGTTCTATACATGTTACATATGCATGCTGCTTATGACCAGTATTCATTCACTCTGAGTGAATAGAGGACATGCACCCTTGTGTTAAGAACTTAACCATGAAAGATGATCTGAATGGGACACCAAACCACAACCTTTTTGGCCACAAGTTGATCTATGATAGATTTTGGGGGAAATTTTGGGGAAGTATGTCCTGAGGCAAAATTGACATGTGTGAAGTAGATAAAAATTTAGATACATATACAGTAACTTGAAGTCCCTTTTGAAGCATGGGTAAGGAAACTCAACTTGTGGTGACATGTAGTTAATGAATACAGTACTGGTATACTGCAAGAGATATGTGGTACTCTGAAGGAAGTGTGTGTTACTCTTGGAGATTCGCCATGAGTATGATCTTTTTATGATTGATCATTGAATTAACTTGATGTTGACAGAAATGTGGTGTGCTGATTAATCTATTATATCAATGGTTGTTCATTTTCTTTTATAATCAATTAAATTGGTGGCATTTGTGCATAATGGATCACAAAGGATTATGTTTGTTCTTGCAAAAAGTCATATTAACAAATAAAATATTCAAATCCAGTTAGAGAAATGAATAAGAAAGATATGAGACACTAAGCGTTCTAATAGCTTTAAAACTGAAGCTTGTTTAGTGACTTACTGTCATAAACTTCTAATAGCTTTAAAACTGAAGCTTGTGCAGTGACTTACTGTCATAAACTTCTAATAGCTTTAAAACTGAAGCCTGTGCAGTGACTTACTGTCATAAACTTCTAATAGCTTTAAAACTGAAGCTTGTGCAGTGACTTACTGTCATAAACTTGTAATAGCTTTAAAACTGAAGCTTGTGCAGTGACTTACTGTCATAAACTTCTAATAGCTTTAAAACTGAAGCTTGTGCAGTGACATACTGTCATAAACTTCTAATAGCTTTAAAACTGAAGCTTGTGTAGTGACTTGCTGTCATAAACTTCTAATAGCTTTAAAACTGAAGCTTGTGTAGTGACTTACTGTCATAAACTTCTAATAGCTTTAAAACTGAAGCTTGTGTAGTGACTTACTGTCATAAACTTCTAAAAGCTTTAAAACTGAAGCTTGTGTAGTGACTTACTGTCATTAAACTTCTAATAGCTTTAAAACTGAAGCTTGTGTAGTGACTTACTGTCATAAACTTCTAATAGCTTTAAAACTGAAGCTTGTGTAGTGACTTGCTGTCATAAACGTGGTCATTACCTTGACCTTTCATCAGACTGGATCTACTTAGTCAATACTTCAGTTGTGATTCAGTAAAGCAAATTTTACAGTTATTTGTTCTCTTTCAATTATCGAACACGATTTTACCATCAATTCTGACCACTATTCTAATGTTGGGGTATTATTTTGGATCTTGTGGATATTGTAGTAGACCTGGAAACAGGCTTATAACCATTGATGTAACTGTGATTTTATAGTGGTTCCATCATGTCAGATAAAGAAGACCACTTTATTACAACAGACCCTTGGAGCCATGTATCATCTATTTATCCTTTTGACTTGCCGCCTTGCTGAACATAATGCATGTTTCTAGCTGTTTGTGTTATACCATTTTCATCTACCAGACCTTTTATACCATTGATGCTTACTGGTGAATTCTGAGATGGTAAAGGGCTGTTACTAAGTAGCTCTCTATTCTGAATCTTTAAAGTTGATGAGCTCAAGGGCGGAGGGTATGGTGTTCTGTGATTTTTAATTTTCCCTCACAGCGGGTTTGCCGTTAGTGACATGATAGATAGTGTTTCATTACCCCTGAGAAAATAATCAATATCCTAACAGGTCACCACTCTCAGTCCACAAACGGGAGTGACCGAAAACTGTAGCAGGGATTAATGGAGTGTGTATAGTGGTGTCCTTGGCCTGCAGAGGGCACTACTATCTGATTGGACATTACTGAGTGCATCACAGCCTCTGGGGAGATGAGGATGGATTACCAGGGGCATATTACATGCAGTTATCAGCTGGCATACTACAACATGCACTGGATTCTCTTTTACACTTAAGCTTTGCTAATGTTTCCTACAGAGGAATGTTTAAATTAAATATTTTTATTTAAATCTTTGATCAAAATATTTTTTGGGTATATTTTGAGTATACCTACCCCAGCTGCAATTCTGAGTATACCTCGCCCAGTTGTAATTCATAGTATATCTAGCCCAGCTGTTATTCTGAGTATACCTAGTCCAGCTGTAATTCTGAGGTTACCTAGCCCAGCTGTAATTCTGATTATACCTACCCCAGCTGTTATTCTGAGTATACCTACCCCAGCTGTAATTCTGAGTATACCTATCCCAGCTGTAATTCTGAGTATACCTCGCCCAGTTGTAATTCATAGTATATCTAGCCCAGCTGTTATTCTGAGTATACCTAGTCCAGCTGTAATTTTGAGGTTACCTAGCCCAGCTGTAATTCTGATTATACCTACCCCAGCTGTTAATCTGAGTATACCTAGCCCAGCTGTAATTCTAAGTGTACCTAGCTCAGCTGTAATTCTGAGTATACCTGGCCCAGCTGTAATTCTGAGTTTACCTAGTCCAGCTGTAATTCTCAGTATACCTAGCCCAATTATAATTTTGAGTAAACCTAGCCCAGCTGTTATTCTGAGTATACCTAGCCCAGCTCTATTTCTGAGTATACCTCACCCAGCTATAATTATAAGTGTACCTAGCTCAGCTGTAATTCTTAGTATACCTAGCCCAACTACTTTTGAGTATACCTAGCCAAGCTTTTATTCTGAGTATACCTAGCCCAGCTTTAATTCTGAGTATACCTAGCCCAGCTGTAATTCTGAGTATACCTAGTCCAGCTGTAACTGTTTAGTCTCTTAGACCTCAGGTACTGCACCACAATTACTCAGGCTCAGATAATGTTTTTGTAAATTATAATTGCTGACATAATTGAAAATGCTTTTTATAATATATACAATATGACTTAGTTCTGATGTGAGCAAAGGCAGTATAAGAAACACTTTGTTTCCTCAAGATAAAAGTCTGGGGGAACCAATTATAACATTTCACATAGTACTGGATATTGTAGAAAACTGCTTAAATAAACTGATTAATGGACCAACTAGGAAGAGCTTTCAGAAAATAAATAGTCGTCTATAACAAGTTGTATGATCCATGTCAAATCAGTAAAGTTAAAAATTAAATTTAGTATCAAGATTGAAGTAAATTTAGTATTTTAATTTCCTGCAAAGGCTATTTTGATTTAATGAGGTAACAATAACCGTACATTTCTGCTAGTTTTATACCTGATTTTGACATACCTTAACTTTTTAACTCATTAAATGATTCCACTGAATTCATATTAAACAATTAAATACAAATTTATTTTAAGTATACACATAAAAATTGATCTATAATCATTGTGTTTGCATAACTAGGATTTTAAATATAGTTCATATTATCAGCCATTGTTTCCTCCATTTTTTTGCTCAGCTGACTGTAAGTCATCTGGCTTTAGCAATCACTCTTTGTCCATCGTCTGTCCGGCCGTCTAGTCGTCTGACCGTCCGGGCGTCTATCTGTTAACAGGGCACGAATCATAACCGCTGGACCTAGAATCTTGTAACTTGGCATTCTGAGAGGTCCATTAAAAATCTCCTTGGAAACCAGAAATTAGGTCTCTGTTACCCATATTCTTCGAGCTATGAGGCCATAAAGTACCCCCCAGAATAGTCAAAAATTTCATACAAAAACTTAAATATCTCATTAACTACATCACTGATGGTCATGATTTTTGGCATACATATTGATCATGAGATGTGTCATCAGTTCCTGCAGACTGGTGGCGCCACCTATATTTTTTTATTTTTTACGAATTTTTTTCTCTATTTTTGAGACCTTTAAAAATGTGAACATCTGTTAACAGGGCACAAATCGTAAAGACTGGACCTAGAATCTTCATTCTTGACACACTGAGAGACCTATGAAAAGTCTCCATGGAAACCAGAAATTAGGTCTCTGTTATCCATATCCTTTGAGCTATGGGGCCCCAAAGTACCCCCAAGAATAGTCAAAATTTCATACAAAAACTTAAATATCTCATTAACTTCATCACTGATGGTCATGATTTTTGGCATACATATTGATCATGAGATGTGTCATCAGTTTCTGCAGACTGGTGGCACCACCTGTATTTTTTTATTTTTTACAAATTGTGTTCTCTATTTTTGAGACCTTTAAAAATGTGAACATCTGTTAACAGGGCATAAATCGTAAAGACTGGACCTAGAATCTTCATTCTTGAACCACTGAGAGACCTATGAAAATTCTCCATTGAAACCAGAAATTAGGTCTCTGTTATCCATATCCTTTGAGCTATGGGGCCCCAAAGTACCCCCAAGAATAGTCAAAATTTCATACAAAAACTTAAATATCTCATTAACTTCATCACTGATGGTCATGATTTTTGGCATACATATTGATCATGAGATGTGTCATCAGTTTCTGCAGACTGGTGGCGCCACCTGTATTTTTTTATTTTTAGCTCAGCTGACTATAAGTCATCTGAGCTATAGTCTTGGTCCAATGTCCGTCGTCCGTCCCTCTGTCCGTCCGTCCGTCCGTCCGTCCGTAGATGTGGCACGTTTTGAAACCGTAAGACCTAGGAATCCAAAATTCGGCATAATGTTAGATGTCCCCAAGATCTCCTACCAAGCCGAAAACTGGGTCTTTGCGACTTTGTTCCTTTTAGAAATTAAGGAAAAACCTCAATTTTTTATTAAAAACCTATTTTTACACTTCAGGACTGCCTAATATCAAAACCACTCATCTGTTTAAAAAGCTGAAAGAAATTGGCCAAAAATTGTAGCTTTTATTAATGTTTTTATGAGACCATGTCAGACCTTGGCTCTCTGTAGCACCTCTTGAGTCACCTGTATGTTGACCTTATTGAACTTTCAGCAAATTATGCATGCTTGAGGCGAGGCATAAACTGGGGCTCCAGGCAGCTTATGGCCAGCCACAGTTGATCCAGGTGTCCAACCCAACTCATCTAGTAGTTTTAACCAACAACATAACAATAAACAATAAATTAATAAATTTTTATTGGTTTTTAATAACAAATTAAAGAAAAATAGAAAAGGAATTTGTTAGTTGATAATAACAGGAAATTAACTTGCAGTTACCGATGATATAAGAGTCTTGTATCGATGGATAGAATGTCACAAATTCCAAATAACACCATGCAGTCACCTATGGTATTTTTCAGTTCAATTTTAAAGATAAAAAAGTAAATCATATTATTCATTACTAATGATTAGGGATCATATGAAGGAAATTAATGATAGACAAAGATGCAGTTGATAATTTTAATCTAGATTCCTACTGTGTCTAGTGTGTACATTGATGTGAAATAAGTCCAAAATGAATATATTACATTTATTTTAACGAACCTGTGAGCTTATGCGATGGTGCGGCGGCGTCCGTCGTGTCGTGCGTTGTGCATCGTACGTCATGCGTGGTCTGTACATTAACCATAGCTATCTCAAAAATGGCTGGAGCTAGCATCACCAAATATTTTGCAAATAATCAGTCATCCAAAAAACTATATCGGATTTTGTTTATTTGTTTTTCTAACTGCATTTTCTTAGATTTTATAGGGAAAAAGCTAAAAAAGCTTTAAAAATCTTCTTCTCCGAAACTGTCCAGCCAAATTGTCCAATATTTCACAAAAATGATTCCTGGAACAATCTTTCTCAAGTATGTTCGAATGGTTCCAGTTCTGAGATTTTTGGCCGAGTTACAGGAGGTTGAACTTTGTTACCTGTGCAAAAAAGCATATTAAAATTTAAATCTCAGAAACGGCTGGAGCTATCATCACCAAATTTTATGCCAATGTTGGTCACATAAGTCATATCTGAAATTGAGGTATTGGTGGCGCAACCTGCATTGGCCTTTTTTGTACGGGGTCATCAGTGCCTGTATCACACTGAGGGCTACAAAAAACTTCTTCTCTGAAACCATATGGCCAAAATGTTTAATATCGCACAGAAATGATCCTAGGGTTGTGCTTTCTGAAGTTTGTTCAAATGGTCTCAGTTCAGTGACTTTTGGCTAAGTTATGGGAAGCTGAATTTAGTCATATGCCATAACAGCCCATTTTAGCTCAGTGGCTACAAAGATCTTCTTCTCAAAAACCACTGGGCCAAATTCTTAAATCTCACACATTAATTATCCTCAGATGTTGATAATTCAAGTTTGTTCAAATGGTTTTGGTTCAGTGCTTTTTGTCTGAGTTACGGGAAGCTGAACTTAGCCAGTTTGCTGTATCTTCCTATATGAGTTATAAACCTGCAAAACGTTTTTCGACTGATGCCACTGAAGGCAGTTTGTTAAATATTTTACAAGAATAATCCCTACAATTATTCTTATAATAATTGTCATTAATGGTTCCACATGAATGATTTTTGGCTGAATTATGGAGCTTGAATTGAGTCATTTTACCATATATGTTAGCTGTGTGATGCTGTTACATCTAGCCTGGCACCAGTTTATCAGCATCTATTACATCATGCCACTAGACATTTAGATTTCAGGTTATCTTTGGTTAATATTGACAAGAAAGTTTTTTTAAAAGCTAGATTTATGATTTAAGTTATTCATCATACCAGGCAATGTTATAATCATGGATATTCAGCTCTCTGTGGCTATATAAAGACAACTGTACGTGGATTATAAATTATTGGTATCCCTACTCATCTTAATTCAAGAATTTGCCATCAATGAGATATATCTGTATTTTAATTTTGCATTCAGTATGTATCCATAATAATTTTACATATATTCCTGATTTCTTTCTTATAAAAAGTCAGCTGAAAAGCATTTCGTATTTGGAAAATAAATTTCAAAGATATTACAAGTAGGGACCACTTTTGTGTACAGATGGCAGCACTTGGTTTACCATTGGCAGATTGCCAGTGCCTTGATGTTGGCCATTAGCCAAGATGATGTCAGCTCTATAAATAGTTTTGGCACAGTGCCAGGATTGGAAGAAGTGCAGCCAGGTATAGGTCAAGAGTTCACTCAGTGCAGTAGCTGCATTCTATTTATAGCTTTGGCAGACTGCTCACTGCATCATATTTGGCACCAAAGTGCAGCCTGAATCTATTTATAGCTTTGGCAGACTGCCAACTGTGTCAGATTATGCAACAGGTCAAGAGTTCACTCAGTGCAGCTAGGTACAGGTCAAAAGTTCACTCAGTCTAGCCAGGTGCAGGTCAAGGGTTCACTCAGTGCAGTAGCTTGAGGCAGCAATTTGTCACAGGTCACTCGGGGGCAACTGCCTTACCTAAGCCTTGTCAGCCCATTGCATCAAACTCTGGGAAGTTTGCTGTATTGGACTGATATTTTGACCTGTCTATGCTTCTGTGATGGTATTCTCATTTACAGGACAGGTGGTGCCACCTACATTGACTTTTGCAGTGTATGCACCTGCTTATTTCTACAGAGGATTTTTATACATCAGCCTAAAATTGGGCATGTTTATACATATCAGGTAGCTTTATAGTGTACAAAACTGGTGGCGCCACCTACAGTAATTTTTGCACAGTGTATGTCCCTCCTTATTTCATAGGAGGGGTTTGTTTGACATACACAGTGTATGTCCCTCCTTATTTCATAGGAGGGGTTTGTTTGACATACTGGTGGTGCCAGCTACAATCATTGTATCCGCCAAAACAGAGTTTTGTGGATACTATGTTTTCAGTCGGACGCTGATGCTGACGCTGACGCCATCGCCGCATAGGTTTCCGGTGAACTCCTCCATACCCACTGGGCAGAATTTTTTAAAATTTGGAATTATGATCGGTCACATGTGAACTGCTGCGCCCTCATTTTTTGTTGACCACTGACCTTTCCTCTCTGCCCAGCGTCCATTTGTGTGTCTGTTTCCACACATAAACCCACATATCTCGGGAACCGTTTGACCGATAAGGCTAAAGATTTTGCACAAATGTAGCCCTTGGAAAGCTTTATAACATACACTAAAATGGTGGCACCACCTGCAACCATTTTTGCACAGCGTCCATCTGTTCATCTGCCTTGGGATAAAAACACTCATATCTCAGCATTGGTTGGACTTATCCACCTGAAATTTTGCATGTGTATATATTCTGGACAGCTTTCTTGATTTTATGACAGGTTGGGCCACCTACATTCACGTTTAAGCTGCAGACATCCAAGCTCATATCTCGGGAACAGTTTGACCAGTTGGGCCAAAATTTTGCATGTGTATAGATCTCCCATAGCTCTTTATCATATGCAAAACTGGTGGTGCCACCTGCCACCATTTTTGCACAGCATCCATCTGTTCATCTACCTTGGGATAAAATCACTCATAACTCGGCAGTGGTTTGACATATCCCCCTGAAATTTTGCATGTGTACAGATCTCACATAGCTCTTAATCATACACAAAATTGGTTGTGCCACCTGCTACCATTTTTGCACAGCGTCCGTCTGTTTGTCTGCCATGGGCTAAAATCACTCATATCTCAGTAGGGGTTTGACTTATCGATCTGAAATTTTGCATGTTTATACATCTTGGGTAGCTTTCTGGATTTTTTGGCAGGTGGTGCCACCTACATTTATGTATACGCTGCACACATTCAGGCTTATATCTCAGGACTGGTTTGACTTATTCCCCTGATATTTTGCATGTAAATAGATCTCATATATCTTTTAATCATACACAAAATTGGTGGCGCCACCTGCCACCATATTTGCACAGCGTCCGTCTGTTTATCTGCCTTTGGATAAAAACACTCATATCTCTGCATTGGTTGGACTTATCCACCTGAAAGTTTGCATGTGTATACATCCTTGACAGCTTTCCTGATTTTATGACAGGTGGCGCCACCTACATACACTTTTCAGCTGCAGACATCCAGGCTATTATGCAACACACCTCACTCTATTTCCCCTTGCCACTCAATCTATGCCTCACTTCACCTTTCCCACTCTGATTTTGGCAGATACACGTAGTCGCTTGTTGACTACCCATATTCTTGTTTTTGTGTTGTGTGCACCCATGCCAGAATTGCAGCAGTGATGTTTGTTTAATTGTTTCTTGTTCTAAGTGTTTAGTACTTGCATTGTTCATATACATGTGACACATGTTCTTGAAAAGTAATGGTCCAGCATTGAAGCATTATACCTGGTGTAATCTCATTGCACAGGTTCACATTAGGCCTGTAGGCCTTGTTTTAATATAAATAAAAGCAATAAAACCAGGTACTTATGATCATTATTTAAATGTGGGAATTTTGTTTATTCTGGATTCTCAACATCATTGTTTGGTGAAAACTGAATAAATACCAGACATGGTGCAAATACTTTGCAACTGTATTTAAATACGAATATGAATATGTACTCCATTATAAAATTTATCATAAGAATGGGAATTCAGGTAAAAATGAAAGTATATGAATACCAGTGCAAATACTTTCGAAATGTATTCATTAATGCATTCATGAATATATTCTTTAATATTATTTTAATAATCATTTCAGTTATATTTTATTTTAAAAAAACATATGATTCTCTTATTTTTTTAATAAAAATTATATTTGGGACAATATTTGTAATTTTTTTTAATAAATAGTTAAACTCTTATATTATATGTTCTGCTTATAAGTTATATGGCCAAGTCAAAATCTGTGTGACAATAGCACTCCATTTGTTAATAAATTAAATGAAATCAATCCTCTTCCTTGTCTCCAAAGGTACTATCAAAATCATACATAAGCTAAACAACAACAACTCATAATACAGCATATTTTTTTACCACATAAAATAAGCATGTGCCTCAGTCTAAATCATATTTTTTTATCATATATTACAGCTGAGCGCCATGACCCATAGGTCCCTTGTTATTTGTTTCTGCAGACTGGTGGAGCCACCTGTATTTTTTTTAAAGTCTATGCATTTTTTCTCTATTTTTGAGATATATAAATTTTATACAGACACAATCTTGGACTGTTGGTTTAATCTGTTTGATGCTTCAGTTGAATGGGTATATACTACCATTCAGATGATAAAATTTCCTTTTGTGAATCTCTTCCCAGTCAGCTGAGGGTCATGACCCATGGGTCACTTGTAATATACCATGACAAAGCATCATTTTCTGCCGAATACAGATTGAGAAATACAAGAGTTCAGAAATAATTTCTTATTTTAACTGCATTTTATAATTGAATTAAATTAGTATTAAGTTATTGATATCTCACAAAGCCTTGGACAGTCGTGTAGGTCTTTACTTTGATAGATTGTGTCAGCCCCAGGCACATTGATTATGAAACAATTCAAGGTAAACAAGACATGGTTGATGGATAAAAGCAGATCTCAGTGATCTGATCATGACAATAAAGTAACAGTTGATGATCCAGTTTATGTTTTTATGGTACCATGTTGTAAACCTGTTTCTGCCCCTGACTCAGCTGGTGTAAATCATTATTTTCTCATTAATATGTTGGTGTTTTGATTCACAGTTCGCAAGATAGTAAAGCTGGTGACACATACTAGCGTTTCTTGCATTGCGTTTATGGCATCCATTTTAATATACGATGAACGGACTGCAACCATGCAACAACACATAACACTTTTTGACACATACAAGCGTCAAACAGCTAGCGGTACCTTAATTTATCTTTCTGATCTAGGTGTATGCCTTTAAACATAAATAATGTTACTATTAGGGACCCCCCCTCCTTCCCACAAAAAATAAACAAAACAAAAAAAAAAAAAACAATTCCACCAAAATCCTGTGCTTGTTATATATTGTGTTTCAAGGTCATGTTCAACTGATATTATAGTGTCCAATATCGTTTAGATGGATGCGATAAACGCTGGTATATTTGACGGTGTCACCAGCTGAATGACCATGGAATACAAACTGACTGTTAAAATCAGAATCATGAGGTATCAGCTGCTGTTAGCAGAGCAGAAACAAGTGACAAATATTTTTGCCTAAGTACTCTAAATATATAGGTTTTTACCTGACACAAATTTGAGTACTTATTGGTATTATCTGACATGAACCTGACCACTCACAAATTATAACCTGACCAGAGCTTTGGTACTGATTTGGGTTTTTAGTATTATTAGGTTTTGAGTATTATTACCCAAAAAAAAATCACAACTATTTATGTATTACCTATCTAAAACTTGAATACTTTTAAGGTATTCCCTGTGTCAAATATACATACTCAAGGTATAACCTGACACATTGTCGATTTGATTACTCAAAAGGTGTTTGCCTTATTCAAACTTGTGCACTTTTAAGGTATTACCTGATCTAAACTTCACAAGATTTTACTCTGTTGAAACTTTAGTACTTTCAAACATGCATGTTCAAGGCATTTATTGTTAACATGCAGGGAATATTTGTTACCTTTGGACATATAGTCCATTTCATCCCCTGTCCACCTGTTTTTTCTATGAACATTTTTATTAGTCACATTTCAAGGGAAAAAGTATTAATTTATGATAGAAGCTTAAAGGGCCTAATTTTCAACAATGTAAGTAATTACCTACCTTACACCTTATTTAAGAAACAGAATTATCTAAAATTATGAGAAACCAGTCTACATTTTTCAGCATATCAGCCCCACTTATGGCAATTCATGTCATTGGTCACATGCTTAAACAGCCTCAATTGACAGCTGCTGATTGGATGATATGTTTTGTAACCACTCTTAATAAATTTACCAGCTAAAACAAAGATGGAGGCAGACATTCAACCTGTCAGATTATTGTAAAGAGTAAAATATATTGTGATACCAAACAGGACATATATTGTAAAATTCTTAATAGCAATGTTAGGCTGTCACTGCCATATGCAGATTTCTAAGAAATTATTGAAAAATATAAATTTAAAGTAAATTATCAAAAAAAAATACAGGTGGACGCAGGTTGTTAGAATGGAGTATAGAAAGTTCTTAACACCATGACAGTTTTCTTAAAATCTCCTTAGAGTCCTGTAATTATGCCACTGACATTTTATGAGTTACAAAGTTAAAAATATGGTCTTGAAAATCATGTTTGTAAGTGGTCAGATTGTATGCATTCTTTGCATTGATTCTCAAAATCTAGATAATGTGCAAAAAGATGTTAACAAATTTAAAAGAAAATACCCAGTAGTGATGAATATGAAATTTTAAATTTCTACACACCTGTACTTATTATGGGTGGTACATGTGTTGAAAATTACTGTTATTAATCACCTATCTGACCTTTATAAACTAAAAGTAATCCCTTGGAGCTTTTATAAAAATATCCCAGAAAACGTGATTATCACTGCACACTTGTTTTGTTTATATCAACATGTTTATAATATGTGGGGGCCTGACAAAATAAAACAAATTTTATTGCATCTGGCAGAAGGTCAGACAAGCCAGAGCTTTGCAAATTACATTTTGCAACAAGTGACCTTTCCACCTAAGCATATATGCAACCTACCACCTTAGATTACATGTTTTTCCTGTTTGTCAACATTGCTGTGTTTACAAACACATTGTTGATAAACAAGTTCATACTTTCTTCACGGAGGCATTACAAGAAATTTTCATAACCAGAAATACCTTTAGATCATAAACATATATATACACAGAGGAAGCTAAACATCAAAAATTATTTTTCAAAAGGTAGGTGAATGGAAACCTTTAAAAAATACTCGGTGATCTTGACTACATGAACAGTTCTAATTGATTCATTCATCAGAAAGCAAGCACAGCTTAAATACAGATACCGAGTCGATGTAACCTTAGTCCTAGGATAAAGCTTTGTCATACATCTCTTATTCCTATAAATTGTACTAAGTTTTTACATTGCTTGCAAGAAAAATTAACTTACTACATTATGGGCATCTCAGATATGATATGTCATCATATGGTATTGGCTCCCATGAATTGCACAATCTCACCATCTGAGCAACGTGACCCATGGTTCACTTTTTTAATTTTTAAAATTTTATTTTAACATTTGTTTTAAAATGTTACATTGTGATATTTTTACCTTTGCAATATGTTTGGGTTAAGAATGTCACTCTGGAGGGAGTTTAATCGGTCAACATTTGAATGTTCACCCAAATTATACAGACTTAACACATAGTGAAATGTCCAGTGGTCAGAGTGTTGGTCTGATATGGACTTAAGTAACAACATTTGCATGGATAAACTTTTTATTAGACCAAAAAGAATATCTAAAATATGATTAGAACTTCAGCTGAAAGTTTTTGATCAGAGTTGTCAAAGATCTCAGCCCACAGAGATGGACACAATGTGCTGGTCAGCCAATCATCAGTGACCTTTATAAACTGAAGTGACCTGATGAGGGTCTGGACTGCTTTTGTCCAAGGTCGTGTGAGGTCTGGCCCCGGCCTGTAGCGGACCAACTGTAAGTGTGTGCATATAGAAGATGGTGATGTGAGTGCAGGCCACATGTGTCAGTGACCGCCCAGTACACGGTCCTGGATTCTACCCTCCATACTTGCTCCTGCAGGGCTCTGGTTAGCGGCCACACAATGGGGGAAGCCAAGACCATCACCGCTAATTTTGTTTCATTCCACCTCACTATGGCCTCCCTGCTAGCCAAACTTTAGACAAGAATGGGTGCAAGAATTTTGCTAGCCATTTGGGCCACATTTGATTGACAGAGTGGATGGTTTTACTTACCTCAAAACTACTTCCAGGTAACTTGTTCATCGGTTATTGTACTCACATTTTATGATTTGCTACATTTGATTTGACAAGGACGTTTCTGTTACCCTATTGGGTTCCTGAGGTAGGGTTATTAATAGTAACCTTCATATTATCAAGTGTGTGATAGGTGTATATGCATAACAGCTGTCCATATAGTGACTGTCTGAAATAGAAAGTGTTACTATTTACTAAAACACTCTGTAGTGTTTTTTTTTAATTGCAAACTTGATATTTGAGGGATCATTTCACAGATAAATGTTTATAGGATGTCTGTGATGCATATTACTGTGTCCATGAGTGTTCAAGATTTATGTTTGTCCATATATAATGCGTTATGGTGTTGTTGGTGTGTAAACTGGGTTGGACTATTTCTTTACTATAATATGAAGTACATTAATTTACTCTTTATTCCATGGTTATCATACCTGATTTTCTTCATGCATTTAAATTCTTATAACTTAATTCCAGTGAATTTGATTATATTTACCACCAAAGTTAAGTATCAGAGTATTTCATTTATCTTAATTAGACGGATTTGTTAGGAAATGTTAAATTTTTTCTTCACTTTTAACTTTAAACAAAAAATTAACTTAATTCAGGGATGATGCTTATTATTGTAATTAAGATTTCTTAATTAGAGGTATTTTAAGAAATTCTAATGTGTAATTAGGAGACAAAGTGAAATTAATTAAAAGTAATTTATTGTAATAATCCAGTTTAAATTATTTTCTAGGAGTAAAAAAGGTACTTTCAAGAAGAATAATAACTTAATAAGGACATTAGAAAAGACTAATTTTCTAAAATAAAAATCAAAGTGCTGTGCTTTAATATATACTTTAAAAAAACATTTCAACATGTCCTTAGATGTTAAGACCCTTATGCAGTTATACTGAAATTAATATGAACTGATGGTCAGTTTTGACACATCACACTTATTTTCAAAAGACATTGATGTTTGGAAGTTTTGTAACAAATTATTGAATATTTTTTGTTAATATGTTACTATAAATAAATAAGAATTCTTTATTTTTAATATACAAAAAATCTGCAAAAAATAAATATGCATTAGGCCAAAAAAAAAGGTATGGTTCTCAGGCACTTTTTTTCAGAAACCAGTGCGGGAGGGAGATAATTTAGTTTTAACCTTTTTGGTATGTTTGATAAAAATGTCATATGAACAGGGAAAAGCATGGAAATAACATATTTGTTTTGCTTTACAGGTCAAAGCACTAAATAACAAAGGAAATCCTACAAAATTGTGTTATTTTATCATCTTGAAAGAAGAAAATCAAAATAAAAATTTTTGATGCAGGTGGTTAAAATTGACACGGGCGGTGCCTGAGAACCAGACCTTTAATTTTTTTTGCCTAAATGAAATATCTTAAATATATTAATTATACGGAGATAAAAAAAATCCATAAAATATAAGAACAAACAGATACAAAATCCACAGTTGTCAAGTACACAGATACAAATTCCACAAAAGAATGCGCACTGGAAGGTCAACTAAAACTTTTTCCAATAAACAACTGAAAAGCAAAGATGTATTGAACTATCATTATCATCACCTGATGGAGTTTAATCAGAAAGAGTAATAAACCTACACATATATTCACAAGGCCATAAAGGAATCTGTATAATGTCAGGTATGCTCAGAAGCAACAGGTTTTTACTGCAATACTGGTATCAACACTCCCACATTGAATGTACTGCCATTGAATGTTCTCTCATAGGAAAAATTTATAATCGCCAGCACTGCCATTTATGATCCTTTTCTCTGTATTAAACATTCTTCAGGAAAGACTACTTTTTCTACCTGTTTTATATAAATACTTCTTGTACTTTTTTGTTCTTTAAATATCCTCTCTCAATAGCAGTTTACACATTTATACTCTTTATACATACATTTCAGAACTTTGCAGGTTGAGGATGGTATTCTGCCAGTGTTTTACTGAGCCATGATGTCACTGACGAGATATAAATGGTTTAAATATGCGATACTGAGAACTCTTTGAGTCATAGATGGTCCAGTATTTGCAGATTTCATCTCTGAAACTGATTTTAAACCATCCACATACAGCAAATGTACTAAAGATTTGCATCCTATTATGATTTGACCTATATTGTCACTGACATATATGCATTAAAATCTTCACTGTCAGTACATGTTATTTGAAATCATAAATGAAAGCAGTCTATCAGTAACTGTATGAGAAGACTTATAATATATAGTGATTGGTTCATTACAGGGATTTGACATCCATCTACACTGAGTACATATGTATTACTGAACATTCTTAAAAGGCTTGCGCCAGTTGGTTCAGAAGAAAACAAAATGCTCTCAAGTTTCATGTGGTTGCCATTCATTACAAAATATGAAATATATGTACAAGTAAAACAGCATATATGAATAAATGTAACTATTTACAGTTTCCTCAAGTTGCAAAATTTCATTATCAGTTCTTGCTGTCTGTATGTCTCTATTTATTTGTCAGTTAATTTTACATATGTGATGTGATATCTCTAAACTGATTCCTGGATGTACTGCTTATTTACATAGCAGGCTTATCTAAGGGGTCTCAAGGGGGGGGGGGGGCTTTCATCATGCTTGACATAAGTAATTTCAGCCTTTTTCTGAAGTGCAGTATCTTACAAACCATTTCTCATGTCTACTTCTAATTAGTTTTACATGTTTGTTGTTTTAAATGCAATCATAGTGATATTTGATATGTTCTGTATATTTTCTACTTCAAGGAAAGTGCAAAAATTTCAGATTCCATCATAAGCCAAAGAACACATTTCTTCCAACTCAGGAAGAGAGAGGGAGGGGATGAGGTGGGAGGCTAAGGTACTCTGGACAACATATTCTGATCATTTATTCTGTCCCCTGGGTTTACTCACCAGTACATGTGTTACAAGTTTCCTGGATTTTGATGACTCCCCATTTATACAATGAACCTGCTATCCAGAGGTGAAAATATGCTTTTAGCATGATTACAGTTTAGTGATAAGGAACCAAATGGTGGTCGCTTCCAAGTAATATGACAAGTAATGTGATCTCAGGTGTGGCCATTGATTTATGTGACATAAATTGAAGATACACACATTTGAAAGACATTTTATAAAAAGGAATTGGAGATTGCATTAGACTGATTTATAGCAAACTAAAACTTGTAAGGCAAAATGGTGACATCTCATCAAGACTCTTATGAGTATTTTTTTAATGCTATAATGAAGAGTGTCTTCAGTGAAGAACCTTAGTTTTACTTGCTGCCACCAGGTGGTGGTCTTACATTTCTTATGAAGGGGGCCAAATCACCTATCTGACCTTTATAATCTAAAGGTAATCCCTTGGAGATTTTATAAAATTAGACCTGAAAACATGGATATCACTGCATACAGTCTGCTTGTTTTGTTTATATTAACGTGTTTATAATATATGGGAGGCCTCCAAAATAAATTCAACAAGGGCATCTTGCAGCAAGTTGGATAAGCTAGAGCTTTGCAATTTGGGTTTTGCAACAAGTGACCTTTCTGCGTCCGCATATATGGAACCTACCACCTTAGGTTACATGTCTTCCTGTTTGTCAACATTGCTTTGTTTACAAACATATTGTTGGTAAACAGGTTCATACAACCTTCATGAAGGCCTTATAAGAACTTTTCACAACTAAAATTACCCTTGATCATTAATATATACACAGAGGAAGCCAGAAATCATATAAATTCTATTTCAAAATATAGGTGAATGGGCACCTTTAAATACTAAGCCTGTCAGATACTAAGACATACTGTTAGGCCTATGCTGATTCATGGCTGCCAGGTAGACTAAAAGAAGTTACAGCTTTAGGACTGGAGCACCAGACAGGTATTACTTGACAAAAAATTACAAAGAATTAAGTATTTTTCAAAAGTCTACAAGGGAGCTTATAAAGTTAGAAAAAAATGACAAAATTGTATTTTTAATTCTTTTTTTTTCTCAAATTACGCATATGCTATACTCCCATGCAAGACTGTATGATGGCTACAGATTTAATATGGTTATGCATGTAAAGAGATGCTGTTTTACTATAATGTGCAAAAAATACCTGGCTTTTATTTGTAGGAAGCAGGCCTTACAGGCATAACTGATAACTACTTGAAAAAGTATTTAAACATTTCAAAATACAGGCCTACACAGGTGTTTGAGCATTTATGTCAGGCAGGGGTAATCAGTTTGATTTACCAGCTCATAGTTTTTCATTTTATCTCAAACTCTAAGAACACATAAGAAATGTCAATAATAAATTCAGCTTTTTAATTTTGACATTTAAAGACAGACAGACAAATACAGTGTTATATAAATTGGCAAAATGTATTTATTCTATTAGAATAACTGGGTCTATTGCAGTTATCATAGATAAATTGTTGGAGCATATTCTACCTCTTTAGGGATAAAACAATGTACGCATTAAAATTATCAGGTCAAAAGCTTATTTAATATAATGTTTTATGTTTTGTCACATGCGCTAGCATTAAGTAGGTGTTGTTTGCTAGACTGTTTTAACACTTGGCCAACCAACTGTTTATTTGATGTTTGGGTCTACGATTGACAGTTATGTCCAAGAAATTAATAATTGTAGGTAACCAACCATGCAGTCATGGCCAGGGCTATTTTTAGTGCAATAACATGGCTGTAGATTGGGTTAAAATTAGGGCTATCATATTTGTCCTTAGGTATAATGGTTAACATTATGGTGTGAAAATGCTTTTGTCTATATATTAAATAGTATTTCGGAAACAATTGCTAAATAGATTTAGCATGGACCTGTTATGCACTTTGAAGTAAATGTTTTATGTTTTTATAAAAGAAAATTATTTAATGTCTGGAGGATTAAACACCAGAAGTAATGGTTCAACCATAAGATCCCATGATGATAGTGAACAGTACCAAAATTTAATTAGTCTTAAATTCTGTTTGAGAGGCATGCTTAACCCTGAGCAGTAATTTATTAAGGACAACCAGTGCTTAAATATATGTTTGCATTTTTTTCTGTTAAAAAAAATTATCAGATTTATTTAAATATTAGAACCCTTAGATAGTTGGTTATCATCGTAGAACCTTGGGGCTTTTGTAATTAAAGTTAAATCTCAGATATTTTTTCCCAGAGAAAGTCAGGTTTAGCACGTATATGTTAGCCACAATCAGTGCTTTTAAATGACAGTTTGATGTATAGCTAAAACATATTTTATACTCGGGAGAGCAATTGTGTGCTACGGAGCCCTGATACCTGTGATGCTTTTGTTGCACCTGAAGTCAAGCTCCGTTGAAAATCAATGGTGTCCTTGAGTACTAGGAACACAATAGACCCTGTCCTGGGGCCTTTACTGACCTTGCGTACAAAAAGGTTTCCTTGTGTAAGAGGTCACTATGATTCAGCCTCCGGTGTGCATTCCTTTAATAGGAGGTCTGTGGAATAATCAAACCAGCCAGGCATTTCAGAATGTCAGACTACAATTAATTTGCAAAGTGCACAGTATTGCCTGCAGATGGAGCAGTTTAGTGCAGAAGAATGCACTTCTTGTGATTGATGTGTTGTCAATCACAAAATAATACCGCCCACTTGGATCATGTGATTGAAATACTGATATCAAAAAGTTGAATAAGTAAAACTAAGATGTAAAGTATGTACTACATATCACTTAATATTTAGAAAATCACCAGTAAAGGTAAATTAAGGATTTATTGTTGACAAAGTTTCCATTTTCTCTAATACGACAGTAATCATAAAAATAACTATGTTTAAATACTCTTTTTTTTCAGTATGGTTAGAAGATTAATTTTTCATGAGGTTTGCTCTGCTGATTTAATAAAAACAATAGATCTTATTAAATAGTTACTATTACTAAAATGTGTGATGTAGCCTGTTTATGCTTCTTCATATATATACTTTTAACTATGAACAGTTTGTTTAATTTATAGAGATTATTATTAATACAACATTGCTTTACAGCGTGACCAAGCATGTATAAAGTAATTTTAAAGTTTTTGGTTATTAATAAACATATACTTGTGGAAGAGAGAACTACCAGGTTTAAATAGAACATTAATTTTTCAGCTTCTGAGGCATGTCCCATATTTTAGAATGAATTAACATAGTGATTGTTATCACAATTTTTCAAATCTCATCTGAAAACTCATTTGTTCAGACAGTTTTACAGATGTTGTGGCCTCTGAACTTATGGTGTATGAATTCGCTTGAAAATCCAATATTTTTATTGTTTTAAACTTAATTTTGTTTTTTTTGTTATTATTCCATTGGTCACCTTTTTAGTCATGTGTACAGTGTTATAAGGCACAATTTCTGGTGGATTTTATGCTTTTTAGTTTATACAAAAATAATCATTGTCATTATTAATATTATTATTATTATTGTTATAATTATCAGTATTTTTTACTGGTTAATAATATTTGACTTAGTCTGCTACCAATCTGGAAAGAATCTTTGTAAACCAGTATGACTCCAGAATAAGAAAACACATGCATCTTATCTTTGAAATGATCAGAAATCTAAGAGTCCCATTTGGTGCCTTCCTCACCAAAACTGATTCATGTGATGTCATGAATAATTCATGGATTATGAATATTACAGTACATGAACTGTTTGCCCTTGTCAGTGCTGGAGCCAAATGTGTAGTTGGCTGTTGCCATATGAGAAAAAAAAACATGCTTGTGTCTAAGAAATTGTGTGCAGTTGGTGATGGTCACATGGGAAATAAGGGAAAAGAAGGAAATATATGAATGATATAAACGTGGTAGAGAAAGGAGATTGTAGGAAAATATGATAGTAAAGTGTAGAGAAGGAAGAAGTTAAAAGAAAGAAAGAGTGTTAAGATGGCAGAGGTAAGATAGCTTAGGAGTTGGTTAATATTAAAGATTGCAGAGAAATGAAACTGCAGAAATGACTAATAGCAAAGGTTGTGGAGAGGAGGATCTGTAGTAAATATATATGATGATGAAGTTTGGAGAGAGGGTAACAAGAACAGACACATAGGTTTAATTCTTGAGAATCATCTGATATATTGTAGATTCAGGTAGATTTATGTGTTTACTTTGAGAGGTATTTTGGGGTCATTAAAATGTGGTGGTTTTCTCAGGGAACAAGACCTACAGAAAAGCAGCGGTAAAATATTGATTATCAGGAAGACTTTGATCTTTCAACTATGCTGGATGATTCTCTGACAGAAAGTAGTCTTGTGCTCATCTTTGTATTTATCTATATTCATTTTGTGTGACTTTGTTAAGAGAAGCAGAGCAGATGGCTTTGAAATCAAGATTTCTGTTGAATTATTGAAATTCATTTCCCACAGATTCCATGAAATCAGAAAAAAATATGTCTGAATATGCAGTAACTTTATAGTGATCCAGAAAAGAGATCAACTGATAGACAAACAGATAACCTACAATCTTTGCCCCCTCGAACAAGGAAATGATAAATGTGTTTCCTATTATCTTGACAGGTGAATGAAAGATATAAATTTGTCTCTTGTTGCCCACCAGTGTTAGTGATACTGGCTGCTAGGATTATAATATTTAATGAAAATAATGGAAGGATCTAGCTAAGGGAAGTATTTTGGCATTTAAAATCAACCCAAGCAAATTTATTTTTTATTAAACCACCCTGGGAGGGAGTTAGTGCAGAGAATACTTTATTTATGAGAGATAAAAGAAATAAAAATGGAAGCACAGAAAAAAATATTTTAATTCAACTTGTTAAACAAAGTAGTGCCATGCATTCTTAAATGGGATTATCTGATATTTGATGTCTGTCAACTAATGATAATCCCATGAACCTCTCATAAAAATAGGTAAGAAAACACCAATCCAACATAACACACAGGCTGTTTGTTGTGTTTATATCCACAAGTTTAAAATATGTAAGGTGGTCAAAATAAATAAAACACAATCAACAAGGACATCCAGTGGCAAATCAGATGAACCAGAGTGATTCCAAAGGTCATTTTACAACTAATGACCTTTCAACTTCTGCATATATACACAGCCAGTCCCCTTAGGTTGCTAATAGTTTTTCCATTTGTCAACATTTTCTAACAACTTGTTTGTAAACATCCACCACAGAGTTGTTACCAGAAATTTTCTGAACAAGAATTACCTAGAGTTGCATGTTAGTTGCATGTGTTGCATTTTACTCAGTAAACCAGACATCACATAAATTCTATACAAAAGATATGAGAATAACTGGCTTTAATTCACTAAATGTGTACAATAAATAATATTTAAGTACTGTTCTACTTTTAGCTCATAAATCAGTTTGCAGCTATTAAGGGCTATCATACAGGCAGGGCAGAACAACATGACTGGCCCAGAACAGTAACAAACATCTAAAGATCTGTGGGGCACTGGCCGGAAGCCAGTCCCAGCCTTGTCCTGGAAACCGTGCCCATTACGGGGCCCATTCAGGGGTTAGTGGCCACGATCTTCCTTGCATACATCAATATGTTAGTACTCAAGTCTTGGATTTGGAAGTTTGAAAATGCAGTGCAAGTGACGCTTCTCGGGTTAATATGCATTTTACTGAAAGTTCATTGAATATTGCAGTTAATTTAGATTAATATATGGATGTTAGATATTTTTTTTGTATAATTGGACATCTGTCTCCTGAAATTAACAGTTAAAGTCCCACTTCTTCTGAAAGCTTGTGGAAGAATTTTGTACTTTAAAGAATCACCCAGCTTATAATATAATGTTATGAATATATACATGTGTAGACTCTGTTTAATTTTACAGAGTGAAAAAAAAGATACAAGAATATTTTGTGAAACATATCTGAAACTTTTAGCTGAAACCATGTATACAACATTTAGGTTTGAAATAAAAAGTACATTAAAGCCTTATTCGATCATCTGCAGGCAACCAAAAATTTAAAAAATGTCAAAATTCACTCTATATACTTACTTGGGTAATTGCTAGATTTCCTCTACACTGAGCAATGTGTGCTGTGGTGCCCAAATAAGTCATTTCACCATTTCACCAGGTCTTAATTCATGGCAATTAAAAAGGAAATCATCATTATGTGCTCACCGGTATATATTAGCATGCTTCTGTTATTTGTGCTCAATGTTCCTGCTTCCCAAATTAATTCTCTCAGTAATCTGCCAGTTTCACTATATATGCTAATTATTCATCTCATTAGAAAAAATTATCTATTACCGGTACTTATAGTTATTCAGTTACAGTCTGAGCAGACTAGGTATCTAATGACAGAATGGGTCAGCAGCTTGTCAGCATATTCCGTCCAATAACAATCATGTGGGAAAATTGTGTGTGGGTTAAGAAATACATATGGGTCAAAGAATATGTCTTCAGGGTGTTCATTCCACTTAATTTTCATCCTCTATCATTCATGATAATAAAATTAACAAAATATTTTTAAGTCATATAATTAAAATCTAGGATGACATATGTTTGAGGTTAATTTTTGCAGATGTTGCAGGCTAAATAAGGAAAACAGAAAAGAAAAAAAAAACTGTACATTCATTTATGTAACTTACCCTAGTTTTCACAGATGGAATAGACTATTTTTCCCATTAAATAAAATCATCTTCTGAGAAAGGGGTTGAAGATCTGCCAATTGATCAGTAAGGTTAGTGGCAAGGGCAGTTTTACTGTTTTTGTAATCTTAAGAGAGATGTTTGCTTGTTATCATTAAATAGATAAGATAATGAGAGCATTGAACTGCAGGTCTTGGTGCCATTGTCCGGAGAAGGGGACTCATGTCTGCGTGATCTAAATTCCAAGATCCAGCTCTTCATCCTTGATAAATGATTCAATAAAAGCAAATGAAAAGGAAAGGCTTGTTATTGGGGCATCGTCCTCCAGGCCAATGAAAAGAGCTGTCCCGAAAAGCGTTCTTTTCCACAGATGGCGCCTCCCGTTTCTGTCCTCATTTTTGGTTTGAGACGAGCTGGCCTGGGATCATTAATCCAGCAAACATTCAACTGAAGGAAAATACTCAGTGTTTCTCAAACATAAAATTCATCTATAACACTTCAAAAGTACTTAAGTACTGTTACTACTGTAATGATGTTATACTTATGTATGTTATTTCCTACAGATCGTGATCAGCCAGGTCAGTCAATGAACACTGCTAGTATTACATGACCTGGTACCTGGTAAAAGAATACTTCTAATAACATGTTTACTCTCATGTTTATTGCTGAATTTTTCAAGGTCTGTATTCTGTAGACAAGTTTTCTTCTGCCAAATGTTTCATGTACCAATATTCTCTGAACATATATTGACCCTTGACCAGCAATACCAATAGTATGCTTTACTTAGATAAATAAAACAGAACCATTATTCTGAAGTCATACTTCTGGACCAGAAGGATACTCCAGGAACCATGCCATTTGATGAAAACTTTTGTGACCAGGGGGGTGTTTCAATAACATTGTAACTGACTTAAGTCCAAACCCAGGACTAAAGCCCGAAAACCGACTTGCGTAAGTCCAAGAGTTAAGTCTGATTCAATAACGCTGGTTTAACAAAGCCCATCTTTAGCCTGGGAAATCCCCTTTTCAGCACTACCCAACGGCCGGCAAAACGGGTATCAGAACAGAAGGGAACACATTAACATATATAGTGTCACTTCTTTTATGTGGATACAGGATTTTAACCTCAATGGTTGTGGATTAGAAAAATTAGGCTTAGTAACATTTTTCTGACTAGATGTTTCAAGTGTCATGTCATGGAAACCTGTAAAACAATGTATGTATTAGCATTATTATATAATTATAATTCCTTTTAATAGTTTTATACCATTACTGGTATTAGCTCACGAGTACGAGTGCGTCTTTTTTCTATCAAGGTTGGGGATGACTTGCACACAAACACACACATATAACAATTCATTATAAGGTTTTTAAAAAATAAGGTATTAATAATACCTTAAAATAAATAAACATAATACTATTATGTTTCTGGCATAAGATAATTTTATGCTGGGTTTAGACATATATTTCATAGTAAACTCATAAATGGTACCAAAGTCTATAAACATATTTTTGTAAATGTTTTTCCTTTGCAATATATAAATATATTATTCTCTGAAGTCCCCCACCCCCCCTCCCAATCCCCCCACCCCATATTGACGCCCTTGTTCTATGAAGTACTAGCTGATAAACCCGGTATACCGGGCTTTTACCGGGGTTTGGGAGATAAATTACTGAGATATTGAATGTTGGCTCATTTTTTTATTATGAAAGTTAAAAGAAATTATAGATTTTTAGTGGGGTACTCTCGGAATACGATATGTACAAATATTTTTTACTGTTATTTTGTGGGGCTGTCCTCGTGGCAAAAATCATACCCCGGTATGTTTACCTTGCAGACCTGGTCAGTGATGGTTTACATTGCGAACCGAAATGAGACGCGGAGGCATACAGTGTTTCGTTGATATTTGACTGGTTTCTATCATTGGACATATAAAGAATAGGTTGATGTGAGGAACACATGAAAGATTAATTATATGTATATTGCAAGGAAACTGTACCTGAAGAAGGAAACAGAAATATGCATACATCATAAGTAGCAGAAGCGGACCCAGTGGGACTCCATGCAGTGGGTCCGTATCCCATTTTCAGCAACCTCAACCTTTTTTTATCGTATTAGACAAATTTTGTGGCCTGAAACCCCCGCCATCACCCCAGCCCTGTTCCTGAAATTGGGACCTTGAATTAGGTTTTGTCATTAATCCTCCAGGGTTGAACTCTCCATTTCATAAAGCGAGAAACATGTTTTTTTCTCTTTTACAGACCACACACGTGGGTCAAATCCCTCATTGAAAGCAACCGTTATTCATATGAACAATAGTCCTTTGTGTTAGAGGTTAAGTGACCATGATGCTAGCATTCCGGTGATTGCCGAAGGCAGTTCGGCTGTGCTCGGTAAAATAACGGAAAAATCACTCAAAATTATGTGTATATTAAAAAATATTTATTTTCATATCACCTATGTCACTGCGGGGATAATAACCTTTAAAATGACGTATGGCACATTATTGTACACAACACGGTTTTAGAGAACATTGCGAACAAATGTGAACCGAATTCCTTTTATAAGTATTAGATAGATGATGTTAAATTTAAAAGTCTAAAAGATTCTAGAAATTCATTTCAATGAAAGCTGTTGATTTTTATTTTAATTCATATTGATTAATATTTGTGACAGAGACTATGCAGTAGCTAACAAAAAAATCAAAAACATGTTTTTAAACTTTCTCCACTTGTGATGGACTTAATTAATTTCACTTTATTGTTATATTTTATATCATATAGCAGTCAGAATGGATAGTCATATCAGATATAATAGTACAGTGAAATATCTATAATAATCAGTATCGTTGTAAGATATATAAATCATCTGTATATCGATCATTATGTATGCTATAGTATAGTAATGACAGCTCAGGCAGATCAGGAGAAATCTGTTTCGTTCAGGTTCTCACACAAATATCAAGGACGCTACAATTTTATTTAGCAACCTGCCTTTATACAAACATCTTTTCAGTTTCGCTAATTTAGTAGACATTTGCAACTGTTTTTAAGTGCTGATTGACACCTCTTTAATGTCTAATTTGGCCGCTTGGCCCCCCCCATCGAGGGGATGAGTACCGTGGCCAGCTCGAAATGAGCATCAGAGTGACTGTTCTGGGAAACCGGCTACAGGCGGTCACCTCCCTGTCAACAAATATGCCGATAGGCTTGCTGTGTTTCCATAAAATGCGCCAATCAAGTTGAATTTTGTGCCTGATATGCCTCAAAACAGTGTGTCATGTGGCCATGTTTGTTGGACTTAAGCCTGCTACCTGACAGGCTTGGGGCTTAACCCCCCAAATAGACTTAAGTCATTTTTAGCTCAGCTGACTATAAGTCATCTGAGCTATAGTCGTGGTCCATTGTCCGTCGTCCGTCCGTCTGTCCGTCTGTCCGTTTTGAAACCGTAAGACCTAGGAATCCAAAATTCAGCATAATGTTAGATGTCCCTAAGATCTCCTACCAAGCCGAAAACTGGGTCTTTGTGACTTCGTTCCTTTGAGAAATTAAGGAAAAACCTCAATTTTTTATTAAAATCCTATTTTCACACTTCAGGACTGCCTAATATCAAAACCACTCATCTGTTTTTCCTCATATTTACCATAAATATTCTTCTATATAGTTCCTATGTACATGCCAGAAATTAAGTCTGTTAAGTATAAATTCTTTAAGTTATGGGCCCAAACATAATGGACTTTGTAAAAAATCAGGAAAAATATTTACTCACTTAACATGAAAAATTTTGAAACTAGAGTCTATTTTCCCAAGTATATAACTATGTTTAATTAAGATTCAATTGTTTACCCAAAATTAGATCTGAATTTTGTAAATTTTTTAAGTAATTAGCATAAAAATAAAATCAGTACCTTAAATTTTGCCCAACTTTGACCATGGCACGTTTATTTCCTGTAAGTACCATTGATTTAATTTTCACAGCATGTAAACATAAATATTTAATTTGTTTAAATCTGAAATTTGGAAGTAAAAGCTTGAAAATTAAGCTAGTTATTGATTTTTTTCTTGAGGCTCTATTGTAGTCATTTGCTTTGATTACAGATTACAGATGCAGGGTCAGCTATGGAAGTCAGCTATGCCAGGGTTTCTGATTTGTTACAGTCACTGGGGGAGATCCCCTGCTGTGACAGGTGTACAGTTATTCTCATATCACAACCCCAATCACCCCCCCCCCCCCCCCCCCCCCCCCCCCCCCCCCGCAAACCCAACCCAGCAAGTGTTATGCAGTATTGTTGTTTTCACTGTATCTCCTTAATTGTAATGCTGTGTCCACTCTGATATGCAAAAACTTTCCTTGAAAAAGTAATTCAAGGTGTAATCCAGAAGATGCAATGTTTTGTAATGTAGCATTTTTAAAGAAATCATTTTTCTTTTAAATGATTTTACCAATCATAATGGAACCCATCAGTATGCTTAAATTATGATAAAATATGAAGCACATTATGGATAAATAAAGACACAATTAAAAATTGTGAAATCTAAATCAAGTATTTTTTTAGATATTTATTGTTTTTCAGATTTAAAAGATATATTTTTGTGGTAAAAAATAAATAAACATTTGTATGCATGATGTGGTGTTATCTGACAAGATTGAGATTTATGATGATGCAATTGAGAATTATGAATCAACTTTTATATTCAGATATATATGTTATATTGAAAATGTATAGAAATATAAACTTAAATTAAAAAAAAAATTGATGTGATAAAAAAATGAGGATTTATTACAAACATTTGTTCATTATTTTCCTGCTTAAGCAGAATTTGAGACCAGGCTTTGTTTGCCATGTTTTATGTTGTTAATTAGTTATATTTCAGCTGTATATATTTCATAAAAAAAATATATTTAATAATATATATATACAAAAAAAAGATTCGATTGAACAAATTTGTAAATTACTGAAATGTCAACAGTTAATCGAAAAGCCAACTAATGATCATGGTAATTGTACAGAGCATTTGTTCACAAACTGCTCACATGCTTCAGATCAACATTAGGAAACACATGGTCAGGTCACAAAATATTATTTGCAACAATTTCTTGCTCATCAATACAAACCAATCATATAAACCAACCATGGCCTTTATTACCTCTTCCTCTTACACTTTATCTCAATTTGATATTATTTTTGATTTTTACCTTCAAGGTTTATGTCAGCTGAGCACAGTGACCCATAGGTCCCTTGTTAGTATTTTCATTGAATCAAGCTTATCTCTTCAGCTGGGTTGCTTAAGTCAAAATCGGTCATTTCCTGGCTTAAGTCAGTTTATTGAAACATCCCCCTGCTATCCATGTTTAAATATACCTCAACATTTGGGGCCAGTTTTTACCTTAGAGTTAGCACTTCCATCCAATAAATGTTGCAGATTCGTGAAGAACACAAACTCAGTGATTCCTTGCTGAATATATAAATCTTTCATTGATTTGAAATGTCAAATTATGGATTTAAAGATTTTAACCAGTCATTTTGGAATAATAAAAAAATGTTTTCTAAAGACTTTTCTCCTTTGGTATGGGAAGATTGATCTGATGACAGTTATAGTAAAAGCAATTAGGGTTTAAATGTAAGTGCACTCTTCACACCAAAAGCAGACACAATTTAAAAACTTCAGGGTGGCTGAACAATGACGAGGGGCTGACCCAGAGACCTGCAATACCAACTCTTTCCCACCATTACTTGAACGGAACTAATTTGTTGACTCAAGAGAAAAATGCTGTGTCTTTAAAAAATCTGCAGTGAAGGATGGTGGCATACATTGTCATGGGTTCATTGACTGCTTCTCAATAATCCGGTCACCCATGTTACTAAAATGAGTTATTTGTTTACTCCTTCAGTTTGACTCGTCACATTTCTGCACTCAGGATCTTGTGGGATAAGATCGTAAAAAATGTTCAAGGAACACAGGGTTGCATGGTGAAAAACTTGTCTGGGGCATTGGCCTCTGGGCCGCGAGGACTTTTGTCCCTTATCAGTTTTAGGGGATCTCCAGAATCTATGACTGTCCTGAGTCGGGTGCTTTCTGATTGGCTTTTTATTTTCTGGATATGATGGGATGGTTTCCCTTGAACCTGTGGGCTTTTCTTTATTGCCGGCTTAAACCCATATTGTGCAGATTTTGTGGTTCATAACAACAGAGGAAAAAATGGAAAAAAATACAAATGATGGTTGTAAGGTCAGTGATCTGTATCACCATATTAAAATGATAAAAATACATCATTAAGGCCAAAAAAATAAAAGGGTGTGGTTCTCAGGCACTTTTTTTCAGAAATCAATGCGGGCGGGCGGTATTTGATTTTTGACCTTTTTTTGTATGTTTCGATAAAATGTCATATGATCAGGGAAAAGCATGTAATTGACAGGTTTCTTCTTGCTAAACAGGCAAAAGCGCTACATAACAAAGGTTATCGTATCGAAATTGTATTATTTTACCATTTTGAATGACAAAATAACAATAAAAAAGTTTGATGCGGGGGGTTAAAATTGACGCGGGCGGTGCCTGAGAACCATACCTTTTATTTTTTTTGGCCTAATGTATAAATTTCTTCACTGTCGTAGGCTCTTTATAATTTTGAATTAACTTGTGTTGAACCTTTTTACACAATACATGTTTCAAACTCACACCTATGGGACAGTTTTGCTGGAACATTATTTCAGTATTGTTTATATGTTACAGCTTTTGACAAGATGCATTGAAGCATGTATTCAGATATATTTAAAATAAGGGAAAACAAATGCAATACCAGCTTAGTATAATCTTGTAATAAAATATTCCTTGCTTTGGTGAAATAAAATTTTGTACCATAACTGTACCTTGATAATAATTTTATATATATATTTTTTAATATTTTTGATGAAGTATGGTGCAAAACAATTGCTTTATGACCCCTCTTTTAATAAAAATAATTGATAGTGAGAGCATATATTTTATGTAATTATATTTAAACTAGACCCTTAATTATATAAATTATTTTTGAAACTGTTCATAAAATGTTGATGTAATCTGTAAAAAAACACAAATAATGTCGAAGTAAAAAAGATCCAGTCTTCAGGTAAGTGACAGTTTGCAAAATGACCAGTCACATTAATTGAGGCTCTGTCAGTTATCCATGATAACTTGATGAGATTAACATACAGGCCTGTATGGGTGTTTCTATCTGACCTGGACATGAAGGGCAGCCCAGTGCATGTCACCCATGACAGGGAGAGTCTTTATGTCAGTGTCAGGATTCAGGATTATCCCTTCAGATCACGGCATTCATTTTCTTTGTGTTTATAAGGAAAGGAATGTTTTGTTTACAACTGCTGATTGAGGGTGAAGGCTGAGAACACAGACACAGTTTAGTTCAAATGGCTAAGAACACAGACAGTTTAGTTGAACAGATGACTGAGAACACAGACAGTTTAGCTCAGATGGCTGATAACACAGATGGTTTAGTTCAAGTGACTGAGAACACAAATGGTTTAGTTCAGGTGGCTGAGAACACAGACAGTTTAGTTCAGATGGCTGAGAACACAGACAGTTTAGTTCAGATGGCTGATAACACAGATGGTTAAGTTCAGGTGAATGAAAACACAGACAGTTTAGTTCAGAAGGCTGAGAACACAGACAGTTTAGTTCAGAAGGCTGAGAACACAGACAGTTTAGTTAAGATGGCTAAGAACACAGACAGTTTAGTTGAACAGATGACTGAGAACACAGACAGTTTAGCTCAGATGGCTGATAACACAGATGGTTTAGTTCAAGTGACTGAGAACACAAATGGTTTAGTTCAGGTGGATGAGAACACAGACAGTATAGTTCAGATGGCAGAGAACACAGACAGTTCAGTTCAGATACCTGATAGCACAGATGGTTTAGTTAAGGTGATTGAAAACACAGATGGGTTAGTTCAGATGGCTGAGAACACAGACAGTTTTGTTCAGAAGGCTGAAAACACAGACAGTTTTGTTCAGAAAGCTGAGAACACACACAGTTTTGTTCAGAAGGCTGAGAACACACACAGTTTTGTTCAGAAGGCTGAGAACACAGACATTTTTGTTCAGAAGGCTGAAAACACAGACAGTTTTGTTCAGAAAGCTGAGAACACACAGAGTTTTGTTCAGAAGGCTGAGAACACAGACAGTTTTGCTCAGAAGGCTGAGAACACAGTTTTGTTCAGATGGCAGAGAACACAGACAGTTCAGTTCAGATACCTGATAACACAGATGGTTTAGTTCAGGTGATTGAAAACACAGATGGTTTAGTTCAGATGGCTGAGAACACAGACAGTTTTGTTCAGAAGGCTGAAAACACAGACAGTTTTGTTCAGAAAGCTGAGAACACACACAGTTTTGTTCAGAAGGCTGAGAACACACACAGTTTTGTTCAGAAGGCTGAGAACACAGACAGTTTTGTTCAGAAGGCTGAAAACACAGTTTTGTTCAGAAAGCTGAGAACACACAGAGTTTTGTTCAGAAGGCTGAGAACACAGACAGTTTTGCTCAGAAGGCCGAGAACACAGTTGTGTTCAGAAGGCTGAGAACATGGACAGTTTTGTTCAGATGGCTGGTAAAAGAGAAAGTTTAGTTCAGATGGCTGAGAACACAGACTGTTTAGTTCAGATGGTTGAGAACACAAACAGTCTAGTGTCTAGTTCAGACTGATTAGACATCCCTGTGAACTACAGTATGTATTTTGTAGTAATACAATATTTGTTACACAGCTTGTCCTGCTCTAGTTTTCCTCATCTCAGGTGAATGAAAGCCATCTGAGCTGAGGGTCTTGCCATCTCATCTCTCAAGCATAACTTGTAACCATTTGACCAAAAATGTTTACCTCATCATTTTGAAAAGTAAAGTTTTGATTCCCTGATTCCAAAAATTAGGACTGGTCACTTTTGGCCTAAAGTATGTGATCTACAGGAATACATGTTGAAGATTTTTCAGGAAATAGTTCATGAAATGCCCTAAAGTTTTATATGCTGATCTGTTCTGGATCGCTCTGTAATTAGCTTGAGATTGGTTGAACGACCTAAACTACTTTTATACACTTCTTATTTTATATTTGAAGCTGATAATTAAGACAGTTATGTTACATATTAAGCTAAGCTGTGCATTTTATTCTGGCCTTCTTTTTTTTAAGTTTGTTTTGGAGGTAACTACCGGCATGTTTTTTGCTCTCTTTATCTAATTTTTAGTCTAAGTATGTACATCTGCAGTTCCATTTTGGTTGGGGACTACCTTACAGGGCAGTAGCACCCACTTCCTATAATATTATATTTGCATCCTGGTGTCACCAAGGCCCAGTGTCTATTGCACCTGCGGGTCCTGGGTGTGTAATCACCCCATTGTTGGGTTATTATACAGAATAACTCCACAAAGGTGCCCTTGTTTGTGACTGATATGTGGCTATGGGGCACACCCACCCAATAAGTCTGCAAGCACTCACCCTTGGTAGGGCCGACCATTAATATCTTACCACCTCAGCTGAGATTTGAACTCACAACCTCCCGGCTTTGAGTCCTGTGCTCTACTTCTGAGCCACAGAAGCCTGTATTTTATTTTTAAAAATTAATTATTGCCTAGTATTTATTATATCCTGTATTCTAAAAATATATTTCAAATTGATTGCCTTCACCTGTGACCCAGTTTAAGGATTTCCAACCTTCTTGTATGCAAGATTACAAATCCTGCTGGTCTGCACAGTATCCTTACAGGAAATGTGCTGAGTTAGCAAAATCTCAGGCAGAGTTTGGCAGAATGAGGGACCATCCCTGCAGATAGTCCCAGTCAGCTGAGACTGAACCATCTCCAGTTAGATAACATCTGTGCAGCCTTGTGTCAGCATCAGAGGTTCATGTCACTGAGTGCAGTAATTTTGGTAATTGTTCTCATTAGTGCCATCAAAGTTGGCTATCATCTTGATTTACATTTCATTTCCGTCTGAGGGTAATACATGTATTATATAAATTGAAATAAGCTTGTAATTTTGTAAATTCTTTTCTTTCAGGTGGATGTAGATAATTGTAATAAAAAAATTAATACAGTGTATGAAAAATGGCCAGAGATTATCTGGATCATGTAGTTTAGTGTTCCAGTAAGTTTAAAGGGACCTTTTCACATACCAGGTGTGTTAAATATACATTAAATATAGCATTACTCCTTAAAATATTATGTCTGCCAATAATATGTTCTAACTCCTTCACAAAATATCATAGAAATTGGTTCAGTGTTTCTGGTATAATCCTGCAAACAAACATTGCAACAAACAACATGAGTGTAAACATAACCTTCTTGGCTGAGGTTATGAAGGGATATTTATCCTTTATTGGTAAGATTTGGATTTTCAAGATACAAAGTAATGTTGATGCTGACATCTTCTGCCATAACAATTGCTGTAAGATGATTTTGCCAGTGCTAGACTGTAGAGTTTATCGGGGTGGGGTTATGTATGTACAGATTCTAGGATTTGTGCAGTGAGGAAGGGGCTGGACAGAGGGCAGCTGCCAGGGACTGGTTTATATTTAGAAAGAAAGTAATGTACAAGAAAGACAGCAGGTGGCCAGTGAGCATACTGATACTAAGCAAACAGGACCCCCTCTGAGCACTCCAGTATGGACCATGGTACATGAATAGAAGGTCACTTTTGAGTTCTTGCAGGTTCACTTGGTATAAAGTTTTGTCCGGTTGCAGTATGTGGAGATAATAAACCATGGCAATTTGTATAGGAGTAGGGCTGATGCTCTTTTCACTTGTCATATGAAACCATTTCAGACATAATTTTTTTTGTATATTCACTTACCAATCTAAAATTTTCTTACAGATTGAATCAAAACTTAAAAACATCTGAGCCTCTCAAAAGGTGAATTCAAAACAATTCCTGAACAATTTCAACCAAAATATTTGTGTCTGCCCATGTTAATGTTGTCAATGCATTTTGGCACTCATCCAAAAAGCAATGGTGCACAAGTGTAAATACTGGGTGCCTTAATGTTTCTCATTATGTAAAATGAACTCATATTAATGCTGCATACCTAAAGTGCCACATGGGAATAAGCTGTCAGATGCACCTGCAACTCAATTAAAATGCTGTGCTGGCGGCATGCATATATAAATTGTTTTTGATACAATTTTATAAATCTGCATTGCCCAAAACATTTTGGAATAATTTTGCATGTGAAATAGAAAAGTTTCATGTGTAAAACAGAGCTATTTCTGTGTTTCACATTTCATATAAAAAAGTCATCATTTGAGTTAAAGGTTACCAAAGCTTGGCTTACCCTGTGAGTTCTTCTTAATATTTATTTTTTCTAATGATAGAAGATTACTGTCACACAATATATCAAAATTTCAATCTCGCCTAGGCGGATTTTAAATCCGCCTGGATTCTAATTTCGCCTGTGACATGTACATATATTTGGTTGTGCTCACCAATGTAGTTACGTCTGTCAACCAGAAGCTAAATCAAACTTGTCTCTACTAACAAGCTCGATTAAAATCACACATAATTTTAAACTCACCTTTGAGTTTATAAACTCTGCTTGGATTTCAGTTTCATTGTGACATGAACATATAATTTCACAGCTACAGTGAAAGCCATATTTGAGTAAACTTTTGTGTGAGGCTTGTAATCAGAATTTTATGGACTTCCTGCATGAAGTTTTCTTTTATATGAATCTCACCGGTGCTCTGTTTCATAGCAACAGTAAATGTCTCGCACCATGTGCTGTCTAAATATCATGTGACTAATGTCATTTCTGTCAAAATTAGTGCAGATGGACTGTTCTGTGTACAGTACTTTGCAGCACCATGTATTGAGTTTAATGCGTTCTGATGCTTGATTCAAGTTGCCCTTGTTCATTGTGTGTGTGATTTTACCAGTTTGGATTATGCATTGCCATACAACAGGAGTCTTCTGCCAACTTAAAGTGTTATTGAGCAAGGTCCAGGATAGGCAGGGAGCTCTTCATGGTTAGTATAAATGACAAGGAAATAAAGCTTAGTAAAATTCTCAACTCAGGGACTGCTGACGATGATCGTGAGATATGGCAAAAAAGCTACAGCTAAGTACAATGTAAGTTCCTGAGTTAAGAATTTTACTAACATTTATTGAATCTCCAGGGACAGGATCCAACATACATAGTTTGACAAGGAAATAGTTTCTTTTGGGCATAAACTTTATTACAGGTATATTTTATTATAGGCATGTGGTATGTATTGTGTATGCAGCTTTAAAACAGAAGGTTATGATTCTGTTAATATATATACAGTACAGTAAAGTGCTACAGTCATCTTCCAGGGCAAGACTATCACTGACATCACAGTGTGGAATTCTCCTGTCCTTTACCATGCATATATATTTTCAGTTGATACAGTGAGCAATGGAAACCTATATAGGCATACATACTGATGGAATCACTCCAAGAGAATATGAATCAGTTCTGTGGAAAATAATAATATCAGCCAGCATGCACTTTCATACAGATATTTCAAGACTTAAAGTAAAATATATTTTTAGATATTCTGCAGTGTCATATATGTGCTTATATTACCTTCTATTTATATTTAAATTGAAAAGATATCACTTTATGTGCGAAACAGTAAAACAGTTTTGCAGATTCGTTTCCAGAGAACTCCTGAGACCCTTGGAACAATCTTTCTGAAACCATGCCTACTTATTCACTTTCATGTGAGCTTGTGCATAACAATAAATGGTGGCAACACCTACAATCCTTTCCATGCACTATGAATCTGGGTGTCCTATTGATAACCACCCGTATCTCCTGAGTGGTTTTAAGTATTGGCCTGAAATTATGCATATCCTAGATCTTGGATACCTTCATCTTGTACGCATGACTGGTGGTGCCATCTATAATTGTTTTCACGTGGCATCCATCCGTACTTTTGCTTTGGATAAAAATTGCTCATATCTCAGGAGTGGATGGATGTATCAGCCTGACATTTTGCATGTTCATCTCTTTTGGACAGTTTCTTGGTAGATCAGAAAGGTGGTGCTACCTACCTACCTGTGCTATAGAAAACATTAATGCCCTTTTCTCAGGAGTGGATCGGTGTCTTGGCCTGAAAATTTGTATGTTCATCTGTCTTTGGTAGATTTCTCATTCATGAGAGTAGTGGAACCACCTGCAATCAAGTGGTTGTAGAATACATTCATGCATTTATCTTAGGACTGGTTTAATGTATCAGCCTGAAATTTCACATGTCCACAGATTTGTAGTCATGTCAGGAACATTCAATGCCTTACTTTACCCATGATGCCTCTCTGATTTGGCGGATACATGTACCTATGTCACTTCTTGTTTTTTTTTCTATTTTATTCTTAATTTCATTACCAAATTAAACCAAAAATATTTTAAAATAATCTCTGTAAAAAGAATTAAGAGCCCCTTCCTACGTTTCGGCAAGTTCCTAACCCTGTGCTTTTTAGTCTATAATGTAATAATGACCTAATTTGGCACTTTGTGTTATCCCTCATTAAGGGACAGATTTTACATTTTACGCACTATGACCATGTATATTAACTTAAATTTGTTTTCCTGTTTCTTTTGTAAGGGTATTGATGAATAAATGTTTCCTACTGTGCTGTGCAGTTACAGTGATTTATCAATAATTGATCCCTCCATCTCATTTCTGGCTTTAACTTGTTCCACACAAGTAATAAATCCCTGTCCTTAATGGATGACCCCATACTGATGGCGTCAGGCTTTTTTATTATAATGACTTTGACAGGAGGTAACCAATTTAAAATATTTACCTACACTAAATTCAAGGACACTGTCATCAATACACCCACATGACCTCAGGCTGTTAGCTGTGATATGGGAGATGGCTGTTGTGATATTTGATAGTGCGTTACTTAGGTTTTATGTTAGATAGGTGGTGCTGCCTGGTAATTACTGCTACATATTGTCACATATTCTCCTGCTGTTGTTGATATCATGTTTTTGGGAGACATTGCAGTACAGGAATGGTCATTGGTTTACTTGTGGCCAGTATTACACAACACGGCTGAGAATAGAGCACAAGCACCAGGATTTTATAATTGTTTTTACAAATTTTTGTGGAGGTAAGAGCCTCCATTTCTGAATGCTGACTTAATCTCTTTCTTAAGTTAGTATGTTCATCTGCAAAGTTCCATTTTGTATGGGACTAAGTGAAAGGGCAATAGCACTCATCTCCTATCATTTTATTTTATATCCTGGTGATACCCAGGCCCAGTGTCTACCACACTGGCAGGTCCCATGTGTGTAATCAGCCCCATTGCTGGGTAAGAACACCAAGGAACCTCCCAAAGCACCCTTGTCTGTGAAAGATACTTGGCTGTAGGGTACAGCCTTCCCATTAAGCCTCACAGTGCATACCCTGGGTTTGGGCTGACCGTGTAAATTGCTGAGATTTGAACCCCAACCTCCCGTTGTTGAGTTCTGTGTTCAACCCCAAGACCACAGAAGAACCAGGGCTTTCCTACTGCAGGGTGGCGGCTGGCTTAAGGCTTGTTTTGCTGGGTGGGTGTTGTCTTTGAAGTCCAGCCCATGCAGGGCTCTAGTGGGTCAACATCCTATTAGAACTGCTCAGACTCCTTGCCTAGGTCTTTACCACAAGGGTCTGACCATCATCAGGGGTGAGTGTACCCTGACAGGGTTGTAAAGTATCCAAGTGAGATGAGAAAATTAAGATACAAAAGTGAACATCTGTACCCTAAAAACCAGTAAGATAACAAATGAAGTCGGCAGACACTGGTGTGGTCAGTGATATGGACATTTTGATAACTGAATGATAAAGTAAAAGTGGTCTGTAGGGTGAAATGATGAATGCCCAGTGGGTAACATGTAATATTTGTGTTGGTAAAATGGTAACTGCTCCATAGGTGACTTTATATTGACACAATAGATGAAATGGCAACTGCTCACTGGTTTATTTTGCATGGATAGAATATGTAAAATGATTAGTGTGCAGTGGGGGTATTTCACAGACTGTTGGGTGTACTAATAAACCACAAGATTACAGAGAGTAACAAGGATTGTTAAATATTACAATACAGTGTGGTGGTACCTGTTGGGTACCTTGGTACACCTCAGTTAAAAAAAGATCAAGCTTACAGAACCAAAGCAACAATAGGTCACCTTGTAGTGTCCAGAGTTATGTGGAGAAATGTCTTGTCTAGATCATGTAATTTATTTTCAGTATTATACCCATACATGAAATCAATTTTAATTTGGATACCAGTAAAATAAATGACTCAACAGCTGAAACATGGTGTCTTTATCTGCAGATTTCTCATGAACTGTCTGTTATCAAGGCCAGGTTGATCACTTGCCAGTTTTATTATGTCTGAATAAGGGAACAAATTCCAGGAATTTTGTGGTATTATGACATTAAATTAAACTCATTAACTCTTAGTCTGAGGTTTTGTTCATCTCCAATTCAGTTAAATTAGCGCGAACTTGTTTTGCTTGTACTCAAGGCTTGAGGGTATAAAAAGGTGAGTAATTTAACTAGTTCAAGTTGGTATCCACAGACTGTTATAGTCACCCATTAGCCTATCATCTCCAGTCCCATAATGTTAAAGTCACCCATAAGCCTATCATCTCCAGTCCCATTATGTTATAGTTGCCCATTAGCCTATCATCTCCACTCCCATAATGTTATAGTTGCCCATTAGCCTATCATCTCCAGTCCAATAATGTTATAGTTGGCCATTAGCCTATCATCTCAAGTCCCCTAATGTTATAGTCACCCATTAGCCTATCATCTCCAGTCCCATAATGTTAAAGTCACCCATTAGCCTATCATCTCCACTCCCATAATGTTATAGTTGCCCATTAGCCTATCATCTCCAGTCCAATAATGTTATAGTTGGCCATTAACGTATCATCTCAAGTCCAATAATGTTATAGTCACCCATTAGCCTATCATCTCCAGTCCCATAATGTTATAGTCACCCATTAGCCTATCATTTTCAGACCCCTAATGTTATAGTCACCCATTAGCCTATTATCTCCAGTCCCATAATGTTATAGTCACCCATAAGCCTATCATCTCCAGTCCCGAATATGTTATACTTACACATTACCCTTTCATGTCAAGTCCAAAAATGTTATAGTTACACATTAGCCTATCATCTCCAGTTTGATAATGTTATAGTCACCCATTAGCCTTTCATCTCTAGTCCAATAATGTTAAAGTCATCCATTAGCCTATCATCTCAAGTCCAATCATGTTATAGTCACCCATTAGCCTATCATCTCCAGTCAAATAATGTTATAATCACCCATTAGCCTATCATCTCCAGTCCCATTATGTTATAGTCACCCATAAGCCTATCATCTCCAGTCCCGAATATGTTATACTTACACATTACCCTTTCATGTCAAGTCCAAAAATGTTATAGTTACACATTAGCCTATCATCTCCAGTTTGATAATGTTATAGTCACCCATTAGCCTTTCATCTCTAGTCCAATAATGTTAAAGTCATCCATTAGCCTATCATCTCAAGTCCAATCATGTTATAGTCACCCATTAGCCTATCATCTCCAGTCAAATAATGTTATAATCACCCATTAGCCTATCATCTCCAGTCCCATTATGTTATAGTCACCCATTAGCCTATCATCTCCAGTCCCATTATGTTATAGTCACACATGAGCCTATCGTTTCCAGTCCCTTTATGTTAGAGTCACACATTAGCCTATCATCTCCAGTCCAATCATGTTATAGTCACCCATTAGCCTATCATCTCCAGTCCCATAATGTTATAGTTGCCCATTAGCCTATCATCTCCAGTCCCATAATGTTATAGTTGCCCCTTAGCCTATCATCTCCAGTCCCATAATGTTATAGTTGCCCATTAGCCTATCATCTCCAGTCCCATAATGTTATAGGTGCCCGTTAGCCTATCATCTCTAGTCCAATCATGTTATAGTCACCCATCAGCCTATCATCTCAAGCCCAATAATGTTATAGTTGCCCACTAGTCTATCATCTCCAATCCCATTATGTTATAGTTGCCCATTAGCCTATCATCTCCAGTCCAATAATGTTATGATCACACATCAGCCTATCATCTCCAGTCCCATAATGTTACAGATGCCTATTAGCCTATCATCTCCAGTCCAATAATGTTATAATCACACATCAGCCTATCATCTCCAGTCCAATAATGTTATAGTTGCCCGTTAGCCTATCATCTCCAGTCCTATAATGTTATAGTCACCCATTAGCCTATCATCTCAAGTCCCATAATGTTTAAGTTGCCCATTAGCCTATCATCTCCAGTCCCATAATGTAATAGTCGCCCATTAGCCTATCATCTCCAGTCCCATAATGTAATAGTCGCCCATTAGCCTATCATCTCCACTCCCATAATGTTATAGTCACCCATTAGCCTATCATCTCCAGTCCCATAATGTTATAGTCACCCATTAGCCTATCATCTCCAGTCCCATAATGTTATAATCACCCATTAGCCTATCATCTCAAGTCTTTTAATATTATTGCCACCCATTTGCCCATGTCCCTTATGTTGTTGTAGGTTTCCATTTGGTTCAGTGCATATATAACATGGCATGATCTGAAATTTGACAATGTATCCAGGGGATGTCTTCAGTAAGTACAAGTTACTGATAATCCAAGCTTATTCTCTAAGAACTGGTAGCTTTAATAAAGTACACAGCCTATTATTGTGATATCTGGTGTCATAATAATGAACAGACCTCCGTACAGGCCTGATACTAGTCCAGTGTCCAGGGGAGCAACCTCTGTCACATTGAGGGGTCAGGTAGTCAAGGTGTTGTCAGGTACAACTTGTTTACCTCTCATAATTTACACAGACCATGACAGGTCTTCAAGGACACATAATGGTTGATAATGGAAATGGATAGTCTTTATGTACTAAAAGTTTGTTTGAAAGTCTTTATATTAATATCACAGTCCATAACAGTAAAATGTGCCCTGAATATTGGCCTCTCTTTCCAGGCTTAAAAATGATTAGCAGACCACCAATAGTGGTTTTAATCATGGTCCATTCCAAGTTCTTTCAGACAGATGTTCAGCCTCCTTTCCAGATAACTTATGATTTGGTTGGACTGGATTCTTCCAAGAAGATTTGACCTGGAGTGTTACCATGGTCTCTTTTTCTGGGCTTGAAGAAGATCTTTGGTTTAGAATACGTTTTTTTTTATATTAGAAAGAATGTCTGGAGGTTCAAACCATGGTGTCATGTTACATAAATATAACCTGTGTTTTGGACATTAGTCTGTTCTTCCAGGCTTGAATATGACCTGTTGTTTAACCATGATTACTCTCTCCATACTGGTACCAAACCTGCTCTTGCACCATGAAACCTTCTTCAACACCCCTGTTGTTTGGGACATGGTCTCTTCTTCAACACCCCTGTTGTTTGGGACATGGTCTCTTCTTCAACACCCCTGTTGTTTGGGACATGGCCTCTTCTTCAACACCCCTGTTGTTTGAGACATGGTCTCTTCTTCAACACTCCTGTTGTTTGGGACATGGCCTCTTCTTCAACACCCCTGTTGTTTGGGACATGGTCTCTTCTTCAACACCCCTGTTGTTTGGGACATGGTCTCTTCTTCAACACCCCTGTTGTTTGAGACATGGTCTCTTCTTCAACACCCCTGTTGTTTGAGACATGGTCTCTTCTTCAACACTCCTGTTGTTTGGGACATGGCCTCTTCTTCAACACTCCTGTTGTTTTGGACATGGTCTCTTCTTCAACACCCCTGTTGTTTGAGACATGGTCTCTTCTTCAACACCCCTGTTGTTTGAGACATGGTCTCTTCTTCAACACCCCTGTTGTTTGGGACATGGTCTCTTCTTCAACACCCCTGTTGTTTGAGACATGGTCTCTTCTTCAACACCCCTGTTGTTTGGGACATGGTCTCTTCTTCAACACCCCTGTTGTTTGGGACATGGTCTCTTCTTCAACACCCCTGTTGTTTGAGACATGGTCTCTTCTTCAACACCCCTGTTGTTTGGGACATGGTCTCTTCTTCAACACCCCTGTTGTTTGAGACATGGTCTCTTCTTCAACACCCCTGTTGTTTGAGACATGGTCTCTTCTTCAACACCCCTGTTGTTTGAGACATGGTCTCTTCTTCAACACCCCTGTTGTTTGGGACATGGTCTCTTCTTCAACACCCCTGTTGTTTGAGACATGGTCTCTTCTTCAACACTCCTGTTGTTTGAGACATGGTCTCTTCTTCAACACCCCTGTTGTTTGGGACATGGTCTCTTCTTCAACACCCCTGTTGTTTGGGACATGGTCTCTTCTTCAACACCCCTGTTGTTTGGGACATGGTCTCTTCTTCAACACCCCTGTTGTTTGGGACATGGCCTCTTCTTCAACACTCCTGTTGTTTGGGACATGGTCTCTTCTTCAACACTCCTGTTGTTTGGGACATGGTCTCTTCTTCAACACCCTTATTGTTTGGGACATGGTCTCTTCTTCAACACCCCTGTTGTTTGGGACATGGTCTCTTCTTCAACACTCCTGTTGTTTAGGACATGGTCTCTTCTTCAACACTCCAGTTGTTTGGGACATGGTCTCTTCTTCAACACTCCTATTGTTTGGGACATGGTCTTTTATGCAACACCCTTGTTGTTTGGGACATGGTCTCTTCTTCAACACTCCAGTTGTTTGGGAAATGGTCTCTTCTTCAACACTCCTGTTGTTTGGGACATGGTCTCTTCTTCAACACTCCTGTTGTTTGGGACATGGTCTCTTCTTCAACGCCCTTATTGTTTGGGACATGGTCTCTTCATCAACACCCCTTTTGTTTGGGACATGGTCTCTTCTTCAACACTCCTGTTGTTTGGGACATGGTCTCTTCTTCAGCACTCCTGTTGGTTGGGACATGATCTCTTCTTTAACATCCCTGTGGTTTGGACCATGGTCTCTTCTTCAAAACCCTGTGGTTTGGACCAAGGTCTCTTCTTCAACACCCCTGTGGTTTGGACCATTTGATGTTCTTCAGCATTTGTGGTTTGGACCATTGCCTCTTTATTTAGGCTATGTAAAAAGATATTCATATTGATGAGAAATTCTGTGACACTAAGGTTGGTTCCAAATATCAATCCAGTATTGAATCCATTACAAGACAACTGTTTTTGGTCCAAAATACAACATAGGACAACAGACCTAGATGCATAATGTCAGATTAAGAACACTAATTTTCATTGTAGTACAGTCAGCATTTTATACCATCACTTTAAGTGAATGATTTAAGATGGCAGGAGGCAACAGCAGGCTGTTGGTATATTAAGTACACTATCAGGGAATTCAGGTACATTTTTATACTGTGTTTAACAGGTTACCAGTCTGACAGGTGTAACAAACATGTACACTTAATGAACTAGCATCAAAATGATGGCTGCAGCCAGAGATCAAGCTGCTGTATTCATTGATAAGTCATACAGTTAAGGAGTTATGTGCTTTGTGATCTCCTAAATTCAAGATTTGGTATTTATGACTGGTTATATATTGTCATTCCTGACTCCTAATATTTAAAAATATCAAAAAGTAAAAATATCAAAACTGTTTCAAGACCTATAAAATTTTTTTTTTCATAAGTAAAAGGCTAAAATTCAAATGTTTTTGGTTGATATTTGTTCATGGAAAAAAGACTTTAAGCACAGGTACAGCATTTCCTTTTTAATTTAGACAGAGTAATAAGAGTTTATATTTGTAGAGTCTGAGAATGTGGATAACAGATGATAGTTTATGAAAAACTATGTGAAAAATATCCTCTTCTGTAGCAGTCAAGATTTATTTATCTCAGTGTCCTCTTGATGTAAAAGGTTGATTTATCAGAGAGTGGACAGTGACCATGTACATGTCTAATGTACTGGAAAACTACTGAAGTAGTTTACCATATATGTCAGTAGAGTATGAAGATAAATAAGAATCAGGAATACAGCTGCATGTGATGACCTGACACCTGTACCTGATAGTGATGGTATGATAGACATGGTTGTGAGTGCGGGGCTAGTGTGGTAATTGGCTTTTGATTGGCAGTATGACAGTACTGAAATTTGCGTTTCACACAGATTGGTTCGCCAGTACATTGATTGATCGGGTAGCCCTGAGCCTGATTTAACTCAGTGGATGAGGGTGTGTATTGTTTGATTGGGATTCCGGACACCAATGCCACTGCCCGGGCATAGTCTGTCATCTAGTGCACTTCAGTCAAGTCCCCCCTCCCTCAGGAGTATGAATTTTCCCACCACCACAGGTGCTGCCATCTAATGGCTTTTTTCCAAACAAAAGCTGACATCTCCACGAATACTTAAATCATGCTGTGTATAAATACTAATATCATGCAGTATATAAATACTGATATCATGCAGTATATGAAATACTAATATCATGCAGTATATAAAATACTAATATCATACAGTATATAAATACTAATATCATTCAGTATATAAAAACTAATATCATTCAGTATATCTATCCTGATATCATGCAGTATATGAAATACTTTTAACATTCAATATATAAATACTAATATCATGCAGTAAATAAAATACTAATATCATACAGTACATAAATACTAATATCATGCACTATATAAAATACTGATATCATGCAGTATATAAATACTAACATCATGCAATATATAAATAATAAATATCTTGTAGTATATAAAATCCTAATATCATGCAATATATAAAATAATAATATCATGCAGTATAATAAATACTAATATCATACAGTGTATAAAATACTAATATCATGCAGCATAAAATACTTATGCAGAGTTTGCGAAAACTTGCAGTTGGCAGGAGGACAGTAGGTCCTGCTGCAGAGGGCTTATAGCCGGTCCTGCCAGATTTCTGCAGGACCTGCCACGAAGTATATTTATTGGATATTTTAATGCCCAATTATATTTTTCTATGATTAAAAATTATCATTAATAACTTGTGTCAAGAGAATTATTCATATAATACTGAGAAGTATAAATACAAATTAACATCTCTAATAGTAATACATTCAAAGGGGAAATGTTGTATGGAAATTAAAAAAAAAATGAAATTTTATTTGCTCAGAGGATCTATGGGTACATGGTGAAAATGCCTGTGTATTTAATTTATAATGGCTAGTCAGTGAGTGTCAATACAAAAAATAAGGCTTGCATCAGTTAAATCTTTTATTGCATTTCCGATCGGTTTAAACTTAAAATGTTGTTTTGTAACCATGACGCTTTGTACAATCAAATTCGCCCCCTGATGTCCTGATCGCAACTCACGCAGCACACATGTTGATTTAGGATCGACCTCTGGCGGGACAGTGGGGCACTATATTCTAAGACACCGCGCACGTCGTGTGAAATTTCTCATGCAGATAGTTCCCAACTGAGGGTCCGTTCATAAATTTTTTGACACACAAGTATGCAAAACTGGCGAGTTATGGTTGATTATCTCATTTCAACTTAAAAATAATTTAGGCTCCTGGCCCCGTTGACAAGAAGTCGCGAAAACGTCTGGGGCGAAACGGCACGTTTTTATAAACTGATGTCAGCACCAAACACTGAACGCAGAGTGAAGTTTAATTGTTTAATTAAAAATACATAAAGAATGCCTTAGTCTGTACACCCAGTGATATCGCAATACAAGGTACATAATCACCGTATATAACATCACTTAATCTCTCCTAATTAACCTGAAATTACGCCCACACTGGGAATAGACTGACTGGCCATCGTTGGCTGGAGAGCCAACAGATGGCGCTACCTGCTAAGGGGTTTGGGCTGACGCTAGTTTTTATAAACTGATGTCAGCACCAAACACTGAACGCAGAGTGAAGTTTAATTGTTTAATTAAAAATACATAAAGAATGCCTGGGTAGAGAGAACATATATAAATAACCTTAAACATGATTAAAAAGGGTTTCACAGTAATCAAAAGGTGTTTGAGCATGTACATAGTGTTCGTAAAACACATCCCTTGTTGTCCATCGCCCAAGTTTCAAAACAATGTCTGGGTCTGTACCGACTTCGATGGCTGATGTGGCACCTGTAGGCCTGAACGATTTCGCAGAAAATCCCTTGGAGGCCAACCCAGCTTTGTTAATACAATCATCAAGAATACTTGCTATTGTGGATGACGATATAGCTTTGTAAGGTGTAGTCAACGACAGGAAAACAGGACGCGTGTCCATCGGACGAATATCCTCAGTGCGTTGTATGTAACATTTAACAGCAGCAACAGGGTCTAGTTTTGAATCAGCGTGCGGCGGTAAAGTCTCCTCAAAACCGCTCCGTGAGGTATCATTCTTCGAACCAAATATGCGTATAACGGCCGCTCCATTAGGGAGAAAGGTAATTTGATCCGTGCTGAATACTATCGGTACGATTTGTCCGCTCTTTGGATCGTAAACCTTTGCTTTCGGGGCAATGTCAGAGGGTCTGAGCATAATTGATAGAGCAAGGAGAGCCACTGTTTTTAGCCTAAGATCTTTAATTGTGAGATCCTCATTTTTAGGCCAGCTCTTGAACAAGTTCATAAACGGCTGAATAGGCATCACCATTGAGTGCGTTCGTGGTGCTGAAGTGCCACCTTTCGTAAGTGCTTTCACCATATTTGAAAGTGCCTTTGTATGCATCAAGTTCGCTCTGCCTAAGGCGTTGTATAAGTTTGAAATTGCTGCTGTCGCGGATTTTATGACCGAAGCAGGTTTAACGGTCTCATCAGCTAAAGAACACAAAAAATCAGCGATGACAGCTGCAGTGTCAGGAGGAAATAATAAACAACGTTTATCACAGAAATGTCTGAGTTTCCGGAGCAATCCGTTGTACAGTTTTAGGGTGGAATCTGCCCAGGCAAATTTCATTTGGGCAGTTGCTCTGGGGGACCAGCCCTCCCTAGTTAAACGTTTTTCCCAGAAACTCTCCAGGCATATATTCGCCAGCGTCGATTTTTCCACGGTTCTGGTCGGGCACCCCTGAACCTCATCGCTCTGGCACTGTTCGGTATCTTTAATGGCGGAGCAACGGCCATGTTCTGTAAAGTTTTGTACCAGAACTGACTGGGCCACCTCGGTGCAATGATTGTTGCTTCTGCTCTTTGATCGCGTATGACCGATAGCACCTGGGGAATTAACCTGAAGGGAGCGTTTACAAAGTTCATCTCCTCTCCCCAATTTTGTTGTGACAGAGCATCTATGCCCTCTGTCTGAGGCTCCCAGTAGCGCGAATTGAACCTTGGCAGCTGAGTGTTTGTCACACTTGCAAACCTGTCGACGGTATGCGGGCCGAAAAGACGGTCTATAAGTTCGAACAATTTTGGATGCAGCTGCCAATTGTAAATGTCCACTATTCTTGATAACCTGTCGGCTTCCTGATTTGCTGATCCCTTTATATGAGCAGCCTGTATATGTATGTTCCGGTCGTGACTGAGTCGCCAGATCGCGGCTGCAATATTTGTCAAGTCTTTGCACGGGCCCCCTTTGTTGACTATATACGCAAGGGCCGTAACATTGTCCGTGAGGATTTGAATGGATTTGTCCTGTATAATATCTTCGAACGTTTGCAGACCCATGAGAATTGCCATCAGTTCTCGATAATTGGATGACTGGTGAGCCATGCGATGAGTCCATTGTCCGGATGCATGCCTCTCTCCTAAGGTGGCTCCCCAAGCCAGATGGGAGGCATCGGTTACGAGTTGCATCTGTACGGGTCGTACTTGTACAGGACAGACGTTCCATTCTGAGACGTAACTCAGCCACCACTGCAGCTCCTGTTGAACCTCTTGACCGAGACACAGCAGGGATTCCCAAGTCTCTCTCTGACGTAGTAGACGGTATGTGCCCCTGAGCAGCAGCTTTGCAGGCATGATCACTTGTGCCATTGCAACACATTGGCCTGCAATGGATGCAAGCCGTCTGGCGGTAACTGAAGGGGCTGATAATACTTGGCGGATTGAGCGACGAAGCTTGCGAATTCTCTCCCCCGTGATTGATATGTCTGGGAAACCTGATTTCCCATGTGACCTGATTATGTTCCCCAAGTATTTCACCTCTTTCCTTGGCATAAGCGACGATTTTTCGAAATTTACTGTCCATCCTAACTCTGATAATGTTTGAATCAGTTGATCTAAATGGTCTGTGAAACAGGCAGGTCTGCTCATAAGAATAAAATCATCAACAAATAATACAATTCTTAAACCCAATGACCTCAGATATGCTACTACAGGTCTCAAAATTTTACAAAAATAATACGGACTCAAAGCTAACCCGAAAGGCAATTTCTTATATCTATAATACTTTCCTTTCCATCGAAATCCCAGCAAGTCACGATGCTCCTGCTTCACAGGTACATGCAGGAACCCATCTTTTAAATCAACTGTCGCTAAATCATCATCTCTCTGTATTAATGATTTTACAGTAAGTATGTCTTCGTAAGCACATTTTGGTGTATTACAAGCTTGGTTAAGAAACCGCAAGTCTATGACCAGACGAAACTTATTCTGTTTCTTAGGAACAATGTTAATCGGGCTAACACACTTTGGCTTGTGAGAACACAGCTCAATTGCATCTAGTAATAACAAACGACTAATTTCTTTGTCTAAAAATTTGCACTGAGCAACTGAAAACAGAGGATTCTGCAAATGAAAACTGCACTGATCTTTTGATAATTCAATAGGTACACCATGCCTTACCCAATTGATAATATTATCTGAAGCACCAATACGTTCCCATGCACCAGGGACTAATACCATGTTACAATGACAAACCGTATTAAATGTAGTAAATCAACATGTACAATTATATGTTCAAGTCTCAGCTATCAGCTGACATATCAGTCAAGGAACCTCTCAATATAATTGTTCAAAGCACAAACAGTATGACATGTTAATATATAGATTCCCATGTGAGCATCTAATCAATTGTAACAACATGGAACATAATAACCAGCTGGTTTATAACAAAAATGTCAAATGTTGATTCAGGATCCACGTCTGATCCGGCAGGATCTATTCTCTTTTGGGGGCGCTAGGCTCACCCCATAACTTACACTGACGGGCATTATTCTGGCCCTCACGCATTCTGATCATTTACGTTTTGGCCTCCTGATTGAGGTTTCCTGTAGAACTGCCGATTAGCAGTGGCATGTGTGTAATAATCCTGATTAGAGCGGTCCCTGTAGAATCCGCCTCTCTGGCCTCTGCTATAGCGACCCCGGCCTCTGGTCCCAGTCTGATACTGTGTGGCGCTGGCTGCAGCAATAGTGGCAGCACTTTTGAGATTGTCTAGGGTCTCTGCAGTGAAGAGAGAAGTGTTCTTTTGGATGTTTCTAAACAATTTTGTAGTTGTAGCATCAAATTGTCCCTGGACTACAAGACTAGCCAGCTCATCTTGCAGATATTTTAACTGCGCATATTGTACTGTAAAGATTTTCATCAGTTCAACTTCAGTAAGGCTGTCTGTATGACCAAACAGAGAAATCAGCAATCTTAATGTTGTTTCCGCATATTTTGCACTGTTAGTCGCTATGGCGTGAGCGGTGCGTGTCTCTTTAGTTATGCCTTGCGTTCCCTTGGGCAAAATACAGTCAGGCGGTAAATGGACTCTCTGAACAGAATCAGCGATAGACTTATATTCAGACTGGACGTCTTCATTGACTGGAGCTGTAAAAACACTGTGTTTAGGTCTCACCTCAGTCTGTTGATCTCCAGCAGCAGGACAGTCGGAAGGACTGGTCAAGGTACTGGGTGCGTCAGGCATCTGACGGTGATCGTGGGCGATATTAGCCCCATTTACGGTCTCTTGGGTAGCACTGATTTGCTTGACATCCGGTGATTTAAATTTGTCAGTCAATATACTTAGCTTTGCAAGTATACCTGCGTTTGTTTCTTCTATTTTCTGTAGCCTGGCATCATTGTCATGCCTGAATTGCTCAAATTCCGTTCGGTCTATCTTGCTCATGGTCAGTTGAATGCAAAAAGCCGTGTTCCCGCGATGAACACTGGGAATAGACTGACTGGCCATCGTTGGCTGGAGAGCCAACAGATGGCGCTACCTGCTAAGGGGTTTGGGCTGACGCTAGTTTGACCCTGCGAATTGGCATCTTGCGAAATGTCTGAGAACCAAATTATCCAATAATAGCGTCTGTTGTTTAGACTGACGGACTGAATGGCTCATAAGTAAATCTTATGGCAATTTTGATTGGCTGCGATTTTATCTTTTTAAAGAAATTAAATGCACAGGCGAATCACGGCCTGTAATCACGAATCTGTATTCTGCCTTCGCTTTGCCATCAAATTTATAACAACAAATGCACATGGAGCAGTTTACGCAGTGACAGTCAAGCAAATTAAGGAAAGTTGGTCTCCAATTTGAATAATATGTAATGCTGGGAAACAGACGGACACCAGGTCCGGCTGGATTAGAGATTTTATCGGACCCGCCCGTTTTCAGCCGGTCAGGTCCGCAGGACCGACGGCTTTCGCATACTCTGCTTATGTCATATAGTATATAAAATACAAATATCATGCAGTATATAAAATACAAATACTATACAGTTCTCTAAATATGTGTCCTTGAATTGAAATTTGTCTGTTTATAAGAATGTATGTATATATGCAGGTGCATAAATCAAATGACACACCAGTACATTGAATCGAGTTTGCAGTTAGTCGTTTGGCTGCATAAGGCTGCCGCGATTTGCTGTGAGGTTATGCATGCTGGGGGATTTGCTGTGAGGTTATTCATCCAGCATGCAGCGAGGCCACAGGAATTTATTATCACAATAAGTCATTGAGTCCTACATGTTATTCTAGGGACACAGGAATCATGTACGGTCTTAGTCACACTACACCAGATTAACTGATACCATCAATCTGACCTATTTTGTTCTGAGGAAGCATGTTTAACTCTGTTTCCTCCTCCTTCTCCCTCCCCAACCCCCCTCCCCACTCCCCCCACCCTGCCTCTGAGTCCCCTACCAAAAAAAAGCAAATAACATGTTAACATATTGCCACTTTTTATGCACATTTGAGTTTCTTTTGACTTATCCATGAGAATCTATTTGGGAAATTTTATAGTGGGCCAAAATCCACATGCTAGAAACAGTTTTAATCACTTAGAGTGCAGTGTCATACAAAGAAATAACTGACAAATTTATATGATTTGAGTTTCCCCTCTGGAAAAAAAAAGAAAATTAATTATTGTAATCATCTGATTCTCAAAGACAAAGCTTCCTCTAATAGAAGTTTTTTTACTCACGGATGATTTTTTTTCTAATATTCATACATTAAGTAGATTTACGCACACAGGAGTTCTAAGTGGACTTTGCACACCTGTGAACATATTTAAGCACATCAGTGTTATCCTTAGACACCAGTACAGTTCCTCAGGCAAGGTCACAGTAATTAGGTCTCAGAGAGTTAGGGGGATCCGCTGGGGTCATCAGGTACATTTGGGTCGCATCTTTTCAGAGCATCATGTTGATTGTTATGTACATGGCAGCTGGAGATTGGTCTGGGACTGTGAACATACACCATGTAGAATGGGGTCCAGTATCGGAGCCAGGTGTCCAGTGTGCTTACTTTAAGTGACCCGTTATGAAAGTATTTCAAGGTATGTCTTACCAAGAGGTTTTATGTACACTTTTAACTTGTATGTGAAATTCCTACTATAAAGTCATGTCCTTTTTTCCAATATATATGAAGTACTGTTTATATATCAGTGTCGGTTGATTGCAAAGTGTTGTATGGTATGATTATTGATGGCCCTGACATTAATTGCATTATATTTGCTGTAAAACAGGTACAGCCTTCTTAGTTTTGTCTTTATCTGCATTTGGTGGAGAATATTGCAAGAAAGACAGTTAAAGTCTGCCATGTTGTTTAAAGATGAGCTGGCTGCAGCTGAATCATGCAGTCTTCTGCATCCAGTTTCTTGTGATGGATATACAACCTGCCTGGCTTCTGTGTAAACTAGTGCTGAAAAGAATGCTTAGATACTGGAGTTGAGTTATTATATATGAGTGCTCCACGCTGAAATGAGTGCTCCAGCACTTATGTAGGCCTGCATTTTCAGACATGCAATTAATCATTTAGTTATCAATTATATAGGCCTGCCATTTTAAGAAATTCAAGGAATTATCCATGTCTTTATTAATTATGTATCTGAATCTTTTTGTTTTTTACCAGTGTTGCACAATGAAGTGCCCACAGCTTTCCTTTAAGCACCTAACCATCCTAACTGTAATACCGTCATATTATACCAGTAACTACATAAATACTTATGGCAATTGGGTCACACTAGAAAAAGATGTTATTATTTTTTTTAAAAATTAAAATTCCCATGTAGGGTTTCACATTGAGAACAAGTACCGGTAATTGATATGACTTGAGTGTAATGTCAAGTGCTCAAGTTTCAACACCAGTATAAACAGCAAATATTTGACAGTTACAGTCCTTTGAAGATTTTACAGATTCTTTTGTAATTCAAATATTATGTTTTATTGATGGTTTTGTTTGCAGATCGTCATTAAATGACAAAATATTACCTGTAATACATCTTGTGGTCTTGACAAGGGTCTCTAGGCATGGTGTCTGCTGTTTGTTTGTTAAACAATTACATACATACTGACATGACAGACTGAGACCATAATTTGAAAAATATAACAGAAATTATCCAACAAATACTGTACATGGATACCCATGTACTGGCCAATATGATTAAAGGCTTTTATTATGGCTTCTAAGAGTACTTTAAATTAAACATAGCTGACATGCTGTTAATCAGAATTATTTAAATGGTCACGAGATGTTTTGTGATTGATTGCGTAGTTAGGCCAGACACCAACATTGTGAATCCGATTACTCTGTCTGCAATAGGTCACTAATCCACATCTGTTCTTTTTACTTTAGTCCGATTTACAGTTAACTGGTCTCCATTACATACAGGCAAATACATTTCTAGTAAGGGTGAGGCCAGTGTTGCTACCATTTGATTCAGTCCTTTCCACAAATATCACTTTCAGCAGCTAAGAAGAATACTCGATTAATGACAAAGTGCAGGCAGCAAAATCATGTTTTATTGAATAAACTGTTTTAGGCTTTTGTATAGCTAACTACTGTACAGATGTAAAGTGCACTACTTCCAGATTATAGTAAAGCAGGTCAGTTTTAATCTGATTTAGAACCAAATGTAGATACAGCCTTCAGTAGGAGGAGATTTATGACAGATTGTGATAATAGACTTAGTCTCTCAGTAGACAAGTAGGACAATCATCATTGGACTGCTGGTCATGAATGGGAAGTGATGCTGTGATGATCATTGATGAGTAGATGGTGTGACCAGGAAGCAGACGAAGCACACAGAGCCCAGACAATGCCCAGGCATAATGGATAGGTCCTGGAGAGAACAACCACAGGGCCACATCAATTATGTCAAGGCTGGGCTGTCCTTCACCAGTCAGTCATCTCACAATATAAGCTGTCAGAGCAGTGCCCACACTTTCAGTAATGGTTTTGTTCACCTCCTATATACCGTAGTCCTGCTTTACAATTTTCCATTACGGCTCTGCATGGACTTGATAACCTGGGCTACTTAAGTGTGCTGTAGACCATTTGTCACTATATCTCTCTGGTGTTTATACTTTTTTTGTGTACATGAAATCTCAGGATACATTAATTAATTTTATTGATTTTTTAAAATTTTTTTCCTACCCATCACTTCTCAGATAAGTGTTAACTGTCAGACAAATTCTGACAATTTATATTTACATTAAAGGAAATATTTTGCTCAGTTTTATGGTATCTATACCATATTGTTAACAGTCACTGTATAGAAGACTTGTTATAGGTCAGTTTAAATTTTTGGCACTGAAAATATGCAATATGATTGATCTAAAAACTCTTGCCAAATAAGTTAGTTATCAACCTGAGGTGATCCTCAGTGGGTCTCTGAGCTGTAAAGGGTAAAAGGGGCTTATTCTGATATCTGACATCTGTTAACTAAAGGTAATCCATTGAACCAAATATAAAAATAAACCAGAAAATGCCAATCTCATCACAGTGGTTTTGTGTTGTTTATCTCTTTGTGTTTATAATGTGGGGATGCCAAAATAATCCAAGCACATTCAGCAAGGACCTCTAGTGACAAGTCAGACAAACCAGAATTTTGTAAAGGACATAAAGAAGGTAATATATCCACACACAGGCCTAATAATTAAAAGGTTTACATACAGTCCATTTATATGTATGCAGATTATGTCATAATTCACATATATTCTAGACAGAGATAGTATGTGAATAGCTGGCTCTGTAGTAGCTCTGTTGTTTGAGTGAGGATTAAGGTTACCATGTGATAATAATGATATTTTCTTCTTAAACCTTTTTAGCCCTCAGCCCTTAGGCTGATAGGCTATTGTTGTCACCCAAGCTGTCCGTCCGTCCGGCGTCCGTTAACTTTTACCTTGTGAGCGGGATATCTCTAAAAGGATTCACCGTAGGAATTTTTTTTCTCTGGTGAAGATGTATGTCGACAAAATCTCGGTCAAGTTCGAAGATGGGTGACCTTGACCTATTTTTCTACGTTTTACAGCTGATTATAGAAAAACACTTAGAAGCTTATTTCTCAGGAACCATTCGGCATTTGGTGGATTTTCACAAAACTTACTATGGTTATTAGGACTGATGGTCTGTACTTGCTGCACAAGGTAGGGGGCGCCACCTACAATTTCTGATTTTAAATGAATTTTTCTTGGATTTTTCAACTTTGGCGAGATATCTCTAAAAGGATTAACCATAGGAATTTTATTTCTTTGGTGAAGATGTATATCAACAAAATCTCGATCAAGTTCGAAGATGGGTGACCTTGACCTATTTTTCTACGTTTTACAGCTGATTATAGAAAAACACTTAGAAGCTTATTTCTCAGAAACCATTGGGTGGATTTTCACAAAACTTACTATGATTATTGGGACTGATGGTTTGCACCTGCTGGACAAGTTTGGGGGTGCCTCCTACAATTTCTCATTTTTAATGAATTTTTATCAGATTTTTCAACTTTGGCCCTGTGAGCGGGATATCTCCAAAGGTATTCAACACAGGAACTTCATTTCTTCAGTGCTGATGCATACTTACAAACCTTGGTCATGCTCAAAAATGGGTGACCTAGACCTATTTCAAGGTTACAGAGCTTAGAATAGAGTAAAACTTAGGAGCTTATTTCTCAGGAAGCATTTGGTGGATTGTTATGAAACATGGTACATACCTCTCCAGTTTAAATTGATAACTGAGACATGTACAGATATACATCCATGTGACAACAATTATTTCGTACTTTACTGTTACCACCTGTAACACTGTTCTTTTGGCTGAGGGATTTTGTCAGCTTTTGCTGATATTCTAGTTTATATTACATTTTTTTGTTTTATTACTTGGCAAATCAGCATGTACTGCCTGAATGTTCATTCCTTCTCAAATACAAAATAATTCTTAAAAAATAATGTGCTGTACTTGTAAGATAATGGAAAAGCCATTCACTCTTTCAAAAGGTAACCCTTTAGAGTATAACTAAGTGTTTATGTTATTGATGTGACTGTGTGTTGACTTATGTTTGGTTCATCTCACCATGTTGGTGAACCTTCGGCCCTCAGCCAATGTATCCTGACACAGTACCTGTTAGTATTGATTCCAGGGTTTTATATATTGAATTTAACATTATATGATATGGGACTGTAAGTACAGGTACAGTGGAGATGTGATCAGACACGTTCTGTTATTGACACTTGGTGCACACTAATGCGATCTAGACCAGCATTCTGGACATATATCTTTTTATCATGTAGATCCCATTAATAGTTCACAGTGACCTAATGACATGGCTGTTCTTTTTATTTTCCATATCTAGCTGTTCTAGGTTTGCTGTTCACCATTATATTCTTAGTACATTCAGACTTTTACCAGGAAATATCAGTTGATGCCATAAAAATGGGGAAAGTTCTTGATTTCTGTAATTGTGATTGGGGTAGGTTATTAAATTTTAAATGTAAATGTAATTGATGTATGTAAATTGTAAATGTATTGATAGTGGCCCCTTTTGAAGATTAACATAATACAGCTTACACAGAAAGGTATTCCTTGAATCCAGCTAATCAGTCTTAGCCTTGTTTTATGGCATATTGTTTTGTTCCTACTATATTTCTTATTAAAGAGCCTATTGCGATTTGTTTACAATTATGCATATTTTGATTCCAAATTTTTTTTTTAGATTTGTTATGCCTTGCTCTGATTGTCTATGCAGTAAATCTCATTACAGGAATGCAGATACCTGAATTTCAACCCTAACCATGTGGTGCCATCCTGCAGACCACAATATATATATTTTGCCATGATTTATTTAGATTTTTACATATTTATGATTTGCTGTGATTACTCAACTCTCATCACCTTCAACATTACTTCATCAGAATGCTCTCTCAGTCACATGTCCACATCAGGAAACCATAGGCAACCACACAATGTGAAGCTTGGTTTAAATACTCCACGCAATGTGAAGCTTGGTTTAAATACTCCACGCAATGTGAAGCTTGGTTTAATTACTCCTAACTGTGTGATCAGGCTTAAGAGTTAGATAAGGTTAACAACTGGTTACACTAGTGGTATGTGTGATATATAATAATTGTTCATGCCAGGATATTTGTAGTTACTATCCCTGGAACGGCATTGGAATTTTGAAAGGTGGGAGGAGCATCATTAGTTGTGACTGATGCTGTGCTGGTGCCTGTATGAGCTATGTGATCCTGCCAGTCAGCTGAGGTTAATTGCTTAACTGTCTGGTCAGCCAGACTCTGGTCCAGTGACCTCTAAGGTCAGTAAGGACAAGGCCATAACCACAGCTGGTCAAGATCATAGCAACAAGCTGTGGCCAGCAATCAGTATTGACCTGGATCTGGGGGATCCTGTGTTTATGTTAGGTCTGTGGTCAGACTGACTGACCTGTTTGGCTGGGTGCCATATTGACCAATACTGACCGACCTGACACCTCAGAACCCATGGTCAGACACTGTCCTCATTTTGTGACCTCAGAATCTCTGTGACTGTTATATGTCGCTGTGTGCAGGTAACTGTATTATACAAGTATGGAGTACAACTTGTAGCAACTGTAAATAACTAGGTAAACCCAACTCCAGAATTTTAACGATAGTGATTGAAGGTAGGTTATCCATTCAGAAGTGTTCTCTTCTCTTTTACTAAATTCAATATCCAATGCTAAGAACTACTGGTAGGTTAGACTATGTTTAGAATTTCAGATTTCACTGCTTGGTGTATCTGTATACTCACAGCAGTTGGTACATTATGTTATTGTTTTAAACTATAGAGCTGGCAGATTCTAATTATATGTTGATAAGTGTAAATTAATTGGTATGATTATTGATGGCTCTTACAAGACTCAGTACCATTATTGATGATCATGGCCTGGACAAGAAGTGATACAATTATCAATGGCTTTGTCAAGGATTGATGTAAAAAATAATTACGTTTTTCAGAAACTGGTAGAGAAAAACAAACAATATGATCAATTATTCTTAATTATAATCTGTATCACATGGAAAACGTTGAAGCTAAAGTTGTTGGGAGTAAAGACAGTAAAGAACAAATATATTGCCTTCTGTTTGCTTTGAAGAGGCCATGCTTTAACTCTCAGGGAATGACATTTCCACTGTCCAACTGGCAGGGGCAGGTGATTGAGACTTTCAGGCAGGTAAAAGCCAAGAGTTGCCTGCATAATACTAGCAGTATGGCAAGTTCCATATAGTCATTGACTTTAATTAAAGAGGAACTGTTTATGCACAAAACTAACTTGACATGAAAATCAAATCAATTGGTTTCTTTGGACTTTAAGTTTTATTCAAATATTTACAATTATTAATGATACTTAATTTCTGTATCAACTATTGCCAGAAAAGCTAATTCATTCACTTGAAAGTAATATTTCATTATGGCTAAATCTCCCTTAATATCTGTCAACATTTGTTGGTTGAATGGACTTTAAATATCAGGGAACCAGTTATGTACTGGACAAATGTTAATGAATGTTAAAAACTTGGGCAAGTGAATTTTATCAACTAGCTGCCCCGGTAAGAAAAATAGCCCATGTCTAACCCTGCTTCTTCTCTTAATAGTTAACTGGTTGCATTCTGCCATGCACCATTATTCAAATAAAATCTCGTTTTGGAATATTATCAGTAATCTGATGCATGGTGAAATCAATATTACCGGTAACTGATCTCTTGTTAGGCAGCATTTGCTTTAACACAAAATTCAGACTCTAAAATACCAGGGGTACAAGCATTGCATGTTAATAAGGTTTTGCAAATTGTAGTATAATTTTCAGCCATCATAATATGTGAAGTATGCTGGTTGCACTTCACAAGAGTGGTTCTGATTGGGGAAATTTCCATATTGAAGCCTCCCCTGTTTGTGAGGGGAGGCTTCTATGGGTTGTTCTGTTTATTTCTGTATTGATAATTATCTGAGAAAGGGAATCAACAAAATGTTTTTTTGTCACATGTTTGATCTTAAATACCACTGACTTCCTAAAATTAATCTCTTGCCAGTGTAACAAACAACGGTGACATATTTACACCTGTGACCTGATATTTATTACCTTAAAGATCATTCTCGACCAGTAGTGAGAAATAAACAAACCTCAAAGGTGTCTTATATATTTAACTCTCCTAGAAAACCACGTATCTGACATATTTGTCGTGACTTTGCAACCTGTATGCTAAAAACAAAACCAGGTGTAAGACAGGATTATCTAATACAATGTCAGTAATAGATTATGTAGGCCATAAAAATAATCATAGATAGAACACTATATACCCTAGGGCTGGATTTTGGTGTTGAATGGTTGCCGTCCTAAAGTCAGAAATTAGTGAAATATGGATTGAACCTTTAATATTTGCTCATAATTTTTATACCCTTGTCCATGACAGGATCAATGTATTACGAAATACCCACAGACATCTGTCTGTCTGTGGTGCCGTCCTTTAACTTCTAGTGTTGCCGCAATTACTTACTGCGGCTTTAATGGATTTTCATGATACTCACCATTACTACTTACCAATATATTATTTTGCCCAAGTTCAGTTATGGGCATATTTAATAAGGTCAGAGATTAATCAGCTACTTTGTGGTGTCCCTTACTTAACAGGAATATAATGGATTTGATAAAACTTAACAGAAATATTTATCAATATAATATAAAAGTTTTGATTTCCAGCAAAATCCATGCATATTTGATGAGGTCAGAGGTCAACAGACTTTGGTGGTACCATGATTCACAAAAAATCTTATGGATTTCTATGAAACTCTTTATCAGTGTTAACCAATACAGTTTCTCATCTGTGTTACATTCTCAGCAAAATTTAGACATATTTAAAGAGGTCATAGATCACAGGATATGCAACGGTCATAAAATGCACTTTTTGCAGTTCTTGTGTTTGGTATGGCTTTGAAATCTTCCTAGCCCCGTGTATATAAAACCTGAAATCCAGATGGCTTACTAATGACATTTCATGCTTATCATATTGTTTTCTTCATCCTGATTTAATAGACATAGCCACCAACAAGCAGTGAACCAGCCTATAACAAAAATCAAATTATCTTTAATTCATTTTTCTGAAGTAATATATAAAACTGATTAAGGTTGGTTGATACTGGTTGGTTTATACACACTGGTGTATGTGACAATTGATTGGCAGATTTATATTACAGCTGATTGGCTGGATAACTATAATGTCAAAGTTTGAATCATTGTATCAGTTTCCGTACATAGATCTTTTTTTGACGTACCAGTTGGGCATGTCAGAATGTCTATTGTCAGGAAGAAACCAATATAAAAAAAACTGCCTAGTGAATGATCTATTACAGTAATTCCCAGAGAGTACTGTCACGGGATGTTGTGATTAATTGGCAGTAACTCTGCCTCAAGACATTATCTGAAGGGGGTGATCTTATGTTTCCTTAGAGTACAAATAAACTGCTCTTTTAGCACTGGTAGATGTAACAATGGGCAGGTCTTAGCTGACAATACACTTGAACAAGTGGGGGGCTTCCCACACGTGAGAGTTGTATTGCATATTGATTCATATAGTGGCCTGTCTGTCCGAGCCCTAGGCAGGTACGCAGGGTTCATGTATAATAGAAAAAGCCTGTTACAGTTGACACCAGGGGTACTCCTGTTGTTTGTGACACTGTCACAGGAATAACCAGTCATGGGCTGTCTGGGTGCAGCGTAGCCAAGAGTGTTATAGTATGTAAAGTTATCTTTTGTTAAATTGTAAGACTCTAATACCAGATACCATTTACCAAGTTGGTACATCTCAGAAAAGCTTTCATGAAAAGGCATGTTTAAAAAAAAAGAAATTTATGTATTTAAGATATTTTGTAAAAATTGTTTTAGGAAATATGTAGACAAATTTAAGTCATAAAAAAGTTGTTTTTAAATTTGGATTTTCAGACATTTTGGGAATTTTGGTTGCAGTATACTCATTTTAGTTTTAAATAAAATATAAATTTTACATGAGGATCGTATCAATTTTTAAACAATAAAGACTGTAAAATTATCTTATGGATAAACACAAAAAACAGTATGCCTACCTCAGAAATAAAAATATTATGACCACTAAGGTCTATGGTCTTTCCATTTTGCGGTTGTTACCGGTGTTGCACAAGAATCATTGATGTTTTATGTTCTTTTATTCCATTATTATATGCAATGATATGATCAGGGTCTAGTTGGTACTCTCACCATGGCTCACTACCCTGTACTTCTCCACCAATATTTATACTATCTACCATAATACCTATTTTACATTGGGACAAGTTTGGTATGTGTTTGGATGTGTCAGAATCTGCTTAAACTCAATGCTGATAAAACTGAGGTTCTGATTATCGGTACAAACCAGCAAAGGTAAAAAATTCAGTTGAAAACTCTTAACATATTTGACTCTGTAGCTGTGCCAACAAACTTGTTCTAGGAATCTGGGGGTTGTTTTTGACCAAGGGCTTTGCCTTGATAAGCATGTAAATAATATTTGTAGTTTGGCTTTTTACCACCTGTGTAATATAGCTAGGATAAAGGGTTTCCTAACTCAAGATTCACAAATAACATTAATTCATGCGTTCATCAGTTCAAGGATTGACTGTTCCAACTCTTTGCTATGTGGTCTTCCTAGCAAGTTACTGGACCGGCTTCAGTTAGTGCAGAATGCAGCTGCTAGGCTTGTAACTGGTGCCAAGAAGCGCGACCACATTACACCTATACTTAAAGAACTCCATTGGCTCCCGGTGCGACAGCGCATTGATTTTAAAATTTTATTATTAGTATACAAAGCCATACATGGTCAATCGCCTATTTACATTAGGAACCTCTTAACTTTTTATGTTCCAGTCAGGCAGCTTAGGTCATCTGACCAAGGGCTTTTAGTGATTCCAAAAGCACGAAGTGAGATGTGTCGTTCGAGAGCTTTCTCAGCTGTGGCACCAAGGTTGTGGAATGAACTTCCGCACTCAATCAGAGCTTAACCATCTTTAGCTTCTTTTAAAAGAAATCTTAAAACTTACCTTTTTATATTAGCTTTTGGTAGTTCTTAGGAATTAGGGTTTAACTTTTAGGAATCTTTGTTTTAGTAGGAATCTACATTTTATGTTTTAGTAAAACTGTGCTTTGTGTCTTGTAAAGCACTTTTGATAACTATTTTGTTGAATTAGCGCTATATAAATTAAATATATATTATTATTATATATTATGTCTGGGATGGGTTTTTAGCCCTCAGCCCTTAGGCTGATGGGCTATTGTCGTCACCCAAGCTGTCCGTCCGTCCGTCCGGCCGGCCGGCGTCCGTTAACTTTTACCTTGTGAGCAGGATATCTTGAAAAGGATTCACCGTCAGAATTTTATTTCCTCGGTAAAGATGTATATCGACAAAATCTCGGTCAAGTTCGAAGATGGGTGACCTTGACCTATTTTTCTACATTTTAGAGCTGATTATAGAAAAACACTTAGATGCTTATTACTCAGGAACCATTTGGTGGATTTTCACAAAACTTACTATGGTTATTGGGACTGATAGTCTGTACCTGCTATACAAGTTTGGGGGCGCCACCTACAATTTCTGATTTTTAATGAATTTTTATCGGATTTTTCAACTTTGGGCTTGTGAGCAGGATATCTTGAAAAGGATTCACCGTAAGAATTTTATTTTTTCGGAGAAGATGTATATTGACAAAATCTCGGTCAAGTTCGAAGATGGGTGACCTTGACCTATTTTTCTACGTTTAAGAGCTGATTATAGAAAAAACACTTAGATGCTTATTACTCAGGAACCATTTGGTGGATTTTTACAAAACTTACTATGGTTATTGGGACTGATAGTCTGTACCTGCTGCATAAGTTTGGGGGCGCCACCTGCAATTTCTGATTTTTTATTGAATTTTTCTTGGATTTTTCAACTTTGGGCTTGTGAGCGGGATATCTCTAAAAGGATTCACAATAGGAATTTTATTTCTTTGGTGAAGATGTATATCGACAAAAATCTCGTTCATGTTCAAACATGGGTGACCTTGACCTACTTTTCAAGGTCACAGAGCTTATAATAGAATAAAACTTAGAAGCTTTTTTTTCAGGAAGCATTTGGTGGATTGTTATGAATCATGGTACATACCTCTCCATTTTAAATTTATAACTGAGATATGTACAGATATCAACCATGTGAGAACATATATTTAGTACTTGTTACTGTTACCACCTCTAAACACTGTTCTTTTGGCTGAGGGCTTTTGTCAGCTTTTGCTGATATTCTAGTTCATGGGCAGAGTTCACCCATTAATTGCAGTGGAAGTTTTTTTACAAATGGATTTCATAGAAATCCCCTTCAAGAATTTCCCTATGTCAAAATTCTCAGGATGTATATTGCAAAATGTGGAAAATTTACCCCTCAGACCACACTGGGCATTATACTGTTTTATCAGGGTTCCTAAAAATGTCAATGAAATTTTCATTTGTTGGGGTCTATTTTTTTAGCCCATTCATCATTATAAATTGGAATGTCAAATTTTGAATTAAGGTCAACAAGCATAAGTTTTAGGCATGATGTTTCCAGACAATCCTAGACAAGAATGTTTTTCTAATGAAATCCATGTAAATTATTGATAAATGTTTATAAGTTGAGCAAAATTATGTCAATATGTATCAGAATTTATCTAAATTAAATTACCAAAATGTGAGTGGTACACTTAGCACTAGCTTTAGTTTGATAGTTATGAATTCCCTTTTGGTTCTGACCTGTATATAAAACACTGTACAGTGATGAGACCTGGTGACCATTTTGAGAACTAATTGTGTGCTTTTTGCTTAAATACCCTGATAGCATATCTTCATTAGGTGATCAATAACTAATCATAAACAAATATCTTTAGAAGCTTAAAATACTGTCCAAAGTCATATATTTATGAAAATTTCCCCATATAATCAAGTAAATAAGATAATGGGGACAAGTGATGACTGATTCAAAGTCTGTTTATTGTAGTCCTATACCAGTAAAAGTAGGATTACATGACTAATGGTATGTCATCACCAGTGTTGTTTGTGTTCAGGTGGTCAGTATAGATTAGAAGTGCATTGATCTGTCCACACTCCTGGCCGGTAGAGTAAACAAGCTGTGACAACTGTATTGTTTGTCTGGGACGGACAGTCAGTGTGATGCTGTGTGTGTGTCAGGTTCAAGTGATTGCTACATGTGAGTACAATGTGAGAAGTGTGGTGATGATGGCGGGCTAGAGGAGGCTGAAATATGAAGGACATCCTTTCACCACATATAACTTCTGAGTGACACAGTGTGTTGTCTGGCTGTTTGAGGTATTGTTTGTCTCCTTGTTCACTTTGACCCTGCGTTTTACCCCGCCCACTTGTCGTTACTGGATGTAGGATGTGGAAGCATCAACTATTATGTATGCATCATCATTATCTTCAATATCTTGTATATATGGAGTATATAAAGCCTGATAATAATTACACATTATTCACTAGTTAACATCAAACATATAACTGTAAGTGTGGGTTTAACTCCATGTGAAGTCTGCTATCTGAAGCATTCAGCAAAAACCAAGCTCTGTGTCCTGTGTCCCCAGTGATATGACCGTGCTGCCATCTGCTGGCTGGTTCTTAACTAATTTGTTCCAAACCAACAGAAAAAGATTGTCACAACAATGTATATAGTGAACTAGCTGATAGACCCCGTATACCTGGCTTATTGCTGGGGTTGGGGAGATTTATTAACTGAGATGTGAAATGTTGGCTCATTTTTTTATTATAAAAGTTAACAGAAAATATAGGTTTTCAGTGGGAAACTCTCCATAAGATATGTATAAACATTTTGGCACGACTGCAGAATAACTCGTGCACCTCTCTGAGGCACAACACTTCTGTGATCAGAAAACGTTTCTGTGTCCAGCTGCTTGTATCTTAATTTTTCCACTAACTTTTTAATTCCGGTCATTGCCGAAGGCAGTTCTGCTGTGCTTGGTCTTACCTCTGTGCAAGTCAGTAAAAATGGAAAAATCGAAACTATTGTACACAACGCGGTTTTAGAGAACATTGCGAACAGACGTGAACCGAATTCCTTTTATAGGTATTAGATGCAGCTATGTGATTGACAACCATGTGTAAACCATTGATGACAAATTAACAGTTTGTCTTATAGGTCTTATTAATGATATTTGATATCTGATAAAGGTTATATTAAGGAGAACAAGTCACAGTTATCTAGATTCTCAGAATCTAAATTCCCATTGTTTATTCTCATGTATTTGGATATTCCATAAATTTTTATAATGAATTGTTCGAAGGATTCAGTATAAGACTGATAAAAGACCTGTGGGTACAGGTATATTGGTCATCTAGACCGACTGCACTCGAGAAGTAAAAAAAAAAAAATCCCAGGAATTTCACAGTAAAATAAGTTTGTCATATTGATTAAAAACACAGCTGACAAGTACATTTATGTCAAGGGAAGAATGAGAATCTGGGAAGATCCAGAATCTCCCAAGGGAGAACTTCCCAAGAAAAATGAGAAGCACGAGATGATATAAATATTTCCAATTTTTCCTTGGAAAAGTGAGAATTCTCATTATTCCTGGAATAAATGAGAATTTAAGTCTCTTCTGGGAAAATTAAGAAATTTCAATTCTCTCCAAGAGAGATTGGAATTATGAAATTCAAACCATGGGGAAAAATAATTCTCTGTTATGCTTGGAAGAATAGGAATCATTTATGGCAACTTTTAACTCATCTTTTTTTTTATTTTCATGTTCATTTTATTTTTTTAAATTTGATGCATTTTCTTTCATATTAATTTTGAACTAATCATGTGGTTAAAAATTATGTGCCCTCATATAAAATAGATTTATGTGAAAACTTAAAGCCTACAAACTGAAGGTGAAAAATATTCACATCTGAAAGTCTTTATATATAAATTATAAATTGTATCATGTGTGCTTGGATTTAAAGTGTTCATATCTGGTGTGATTTTTTTCAACTTAAAATTAAATGTGATGGGTTTAGTATTGTTATGTGTGAATAAAATATCTACTTTTTTATGACAAAACAAAACATAAATATCTTTTTACAATGGTCACCTAATAACACTAAAACCTGGTTATAACAGTAAATTCTGCAAAATGAACCTTCTTTAGCAGTAAAAAAGATTTGCAGCTCCAAAAAAATGAGAATACCCATCATTCCCGGGGAAAAAACAGACTTTTCAATTGTCCTGGGATAAATGACAATCAATAAAGAGTATGATATGATTCTTGTTCATCACTAAGAAAAATGAGAATTCACTTTTTCCTCAGGATGATTCTTGATCTTCCCAGATTCTCATTCTGTTTTAAATATATATGTTATGTTTAGGATGTTTATGGTAGTTTGGATGGTGATAGTGTAGGAAATAAATCCCTCGTGGATGCCATTAATCAGTCATCTCATGATCATCACCTTCATTAAATGTGGCAGCTTCACAGTGGCTTCAGATCCAGATTTGATGATATTTTTAACTTTCAATAATTGCACTTCTTGATGTGTAGCGATGAGATAATTGAATGGGCTACAGCATCCCTGCTGTCTTCATCCAACAAGAAATATGATTTTTTTTTCCTGAATTAAAAAAAAAATGTTCAATGAAAATAAAATTTGTTGATGATGTAGGAACAACAGAAGCTGAATATTAACCAATTAAAATATCAGGATTGTAATTTTTGTTTCCTGTCTGTAGTAAAATTACGATAAAATACAATGCAGTAAAAGAGCAAATACTTCAGCCATGGCTCAAACATTAAAAGTTGTCTTCTTAATTTATTCAACTGTTCCTTATTTCTGAGCCCACCTTTATAGTTCTAAACTGCTTCACCAGGGTAAAGCACATCAGAGAACAGAGCTAGAACAGAGGATATCAAACAAAATTGGAAAGTAGTTCATATGACCTTGTGACCTGTAAATATAAATAATAAAAATCAAGATCTCAAGCTCCATGGCCATGACTCCAGACTTAATCGTAACCAATACTTTCCTAATGTAATTTGATGTTCCACCTTCTAACCCTGTGACTTTTGCCTTACTTTATAAATTATGTAAAGATGAGTCCATGTTTGTTGTACAGCTGTTACCATAAAAAAAAGAGTGCCACACTAACTACTCGAGTTTTACTTCCTTATATGATTACTGCACAGTCATAAACATAAGATACTAGAATACTTACAGATCTGACTTTAAAAGTTTTACTAATCTTTTTTTTACGTTTTTTTATGTTCTTTTGTGTTTTTGATAGATAAGGACAGTACAGGAAGTAGCAACACGGCGTAGTCAGCTGTTATGGTATAAAGTACAGTACTCGCAACTGAACACACTTAGTAACTTGCAACAGCTGAGCTTGTTTTAGATATACTACAGCATCAGGCAACTTGCCTTTTTTCGCTGTGGAGTGACATGTTTGAATAGCAGGAAAGGTTACTAGGTGCGATATAGTACTACGCTACACATTGTCAGTGTGGCCCCATTGACTGAGCGTAAAAAAGTTCCATAAGCACCATGTAAAAGCCATTATCATGACGCCAGGACCAGGAAGTAGACACATCTGTTTAATAGCTAGTTAATCAATGGACGCGTTAAGAATACGGATGTAAAAAAGCAGTGATGAAGATGGCAGAATTAATGCTGACTCAGGATTTTTTTCTGCTCATACTTGATTGCTCTGTTTGTGTGTCTGTTTAATGTCAGACTTATCTTTTCCTGACATAGTTATTATTAATGATATCAGGAGCGTAAGAAAGGAGCTACAGCCTTGGGAAGGTTGACCTGTATGTAAGCTATCATGTTGTCAAGTGAGATGAGAATGGATACATAAACACACTGAAACAGGCTCCCATCTGATTCTTATCTTCATCTGATGAGATGTAAAAGATCCACATGAAGTGGATCAATGTCATCCTGCTTTAATGCGGGTCTCCGTCCCCTCATCCCCTGGTCGTCAATAGATACAGGTCTCCTCTTGTTTACAGCTCTTACATCAGGGCTGTACACAGCAGTTTACCTTCTGTTTCTGTTGCTAGGGTAACCTCTCAGAACCAGTCACATTCATTACAAAACGTTAACCTGTATTGGTCTAAACAAAGTCCCAGTAGACTCTCTTCAGATCAGAGCCAGAATTGGTTGTTTGCTGTACATTTTATGATTAGATCTGGAACCACAGCTGTTGTGAAATTTTGGCTATATCTTTATCAAATACTACTTCAAAGTTTAACCCTTTACTGCTAATAAGAGCACTCTGGACCACTTAATATTAACATCTGGGAATCCCCGATTTCACTAGGTTTCAAGAGGTAAAACATATTTTCAGTCCTAATTATTTCCTTAAATTTTCATTCCTGACTTGGAGCAATCTATCACGGTATTAACTGTTGAAACATTGGTAACAACACAATGAAACTGAACAAAATATAATGTAATAAAGGTGACAGAATTTGTGTAAAATCTAAAGTTAACCAGCAAACTGGTTACCGGTAAGCTGGAAGAACTGTGGACGGTTACAATGTCTTGTGCCATGGTTTATAAATGAATTTGCCACTGATATCAAATTTGATCTTTCTCGTCTTTTCTCTGTTACCTGACATAATCCTAAATAGTAATGAATCGTAACAGGTATCAAATCAAAATCAGTTTAATACATCGGTTAAATGCTTAGCTTTTCTGTGCAATTACTGTGTTTTTATGTCAATGTAGTTACAAACATGTTTTAACTGAATTTATATAGCATGTTTTTCAGTGAAATAGCATAGACATAACTGACCCCAAAAAACATTATTTTGGTTAAAGAGATAATGATGATAATGATGGTGACACTGTTGTTTATAGCAAAAGTTATGAGCATAAAGGTGTTGGTGGTGATAAAGATAATAATCACTTCATTAGTGATAATGATGTTGATGATGATAATGATTATACTTTTTGATCACTAAAATCATGAGCAAAATGGCAGTGGTGGTTATAATAATGATTATCTCTTCAGTAGTGATGATGATGATGGTGGTGGTAGTGGTGTTAATGATGATGATGGTAGTGGTGTTGTTGTTGTTGATGTTGATGATGGTAGTGGTGTTTTGTTGTTGATGATGATGGTAGTGGAATAAATGATGATGGTAGTAGTGTTGATGATGATGATGATGATGATGATGGTACTGCCAAATGATGTTAATGATGATAATGGTGTTGGTTGTGGTGGTGATGATGATGGTAGTGTTGATTATGATGACGATAATGATAATAGTGGTGTTGATGATGATGGTGGTAGTGGTGTTGATGATGATGGTGGTAGTGGTGTTGATGATGATGATGATAATGATGGTAGTTATGTTAATGATGATGGTTGTGGTGTTAATGATGATGACAGTAGTGGTGTTGGTGATGATGGTTGTGGTGTTTATGATGATGATAATGATGATGATGATGATGATGATGATGGTAGTGGTATTGATGATGATGGTTGTCGTGATAATGATGATGATTTTGATGATGATAATGATGGTAGTGGTGTTGATTTTGATGATGATGATGGTAGTAGTGTTAAGGATGATGATAATGATGATAATAATGATTGAGACTGAAGGTGTTGATGATGACAAAACTGGTGTAAATGACAATGAGACTGATAATGAAAACAAAATGCCGTGATGGTGGCGGTGGAGATCATGATGATGCTAGTGATAGTGAGAATGTCAGTGATGGTGATTACATATCAGCTAGCATTCTGAACTATTTTTTATTGTTTACAGGGTACCAGTGACCAGCACCAGAGGGCGTACCACCATGGAGGAGTGAGGTGAAGTCCACAGCTCTCATTGTGTCCCAAGGTCAGTCACAAGGTCAACATCTGCCATCTTGATGTCAAGTTTATATACATATATTATTTATATAATGTAATAAAAGGCAAGATTAACCAGGATCTGTGTAGTTGTAAGCCATCTTTAAACCAAGGATGCCAAGCATTAAGGAAACATTTTGAAGTATAATTGAGCAGGAATTCCTCTAAATATGTTTACCAAAATGGCTGTCGTTTGCCCATCATTTTAGGTTAGAGTGACCTATTTCTGTGGCTGGTCAAGGTCGTCCCATTTCGTGGGGTCAAGAGTGAGCAGGCATTAAATATTGTTGGGCAGCAGAAAATGTCAGGCATTAAACGTATGAGGATAGTATATTAGTTCCAGTTGGTGGGAGACTTTGTTTAATATTTTTTTTCTCAGAGGTAGTCATAAATAATTGTGCTGTTTGAGGAGATTGAATGTGTCAGTGCTGGTGGTGTGGGCATGGCTCACCCAGTGGCGACATCTGTGGTGCACTATAGTGCATTACAGAAACGGGTCTCTAGTGGAAAAATGAGATACATAACCCCGTTTTTTCTGCACCGAAAATAAAATTTCAGCTGTTGATCTTGAGTTTGATGTATAACATGATGCCAAACACTTGATAGAAAAAACTTTTCCAGTGCACCCAATATGTGCATCTTATATGGTAATATATAGGGCCTGGAAATATATCCCTCTAATCTTTAAGGAGCATGACTTGATTATGGAAAAAATTAGTCAGTAATTTGCATCTTAGTATTTTGAACAGGTACAGATAGTCATATATAACTCATATAGTTTGACTTTATGCATTATTATAATTATTATTATTATAATTATTATTATTATTAAGCATTTACAGGTATCAAGGTAAGGTGTGATTTTATCATGATTCCAGCCGGTTTCTGACCAGTTTCAGCAAAATAGTTTTAGTAGTGACTGATAGGGGGCAGCACTGCATTAGCAGCTGCTAAATACCTTTTGGTCAACAGGTGATAAAACTTAAACTGCCATGTGCAGGGAAGGCAGTTCTGTTTCGATTACCAGGTGTTGTTAATGGCTTGATTGGCAGAAACTCACTTGTGATGGGTGTTTAAAGTAAACAAAGCAGATATGTTTTGTGGCATATGTGATTCAGAACTGGGTCAATCACACACATTGGTCTGGTAATTGAGAGGTATTTAGTGTTCAAATATAGATTTGTGCAGGTTATATAATTTTGATTGACACCTGTCAGTGAAATTGTGAGGCTGTGGGGTGGACAGACAGGCAGCAACATAATTATGTAGGTTTACATTGAATAAATTTATTGATTTTATTGTTACATTCAAGGTTATTGTTTGATGGGGTGTAATGAAATAGAAAAAAATGTATTAGATAGGACAAGGTTCAGTTTCATATGATAAGCTTATAGGAAAATAATCACTGACAAATTCATTTATTCAGATCCTGCAAACCATTAAATTAATAAATGTTATTTAAATATTAATTATGAAAAATCTTGAGAGGAATTCTATGGAATTTTTGTGGAATGAAATGAGTTAGACCTCATCTTGTAGTATATAAAAAAAATCATAACATGGCAGGTTATGAATATTATCTTCATCAGAGTCTTCAGATTTGTTCATTTCTAGCTCTTAACAATAATAAACTAATAATTTGCTCAAGTTATCTTGTCTTTATAAGCTATGTAACTAAATAAAGATGATTCTGTAGCATGAAAATACTGGAAATTTATTATTCCTTTGAGATTTGTTTAAGTAAATTTATATATAATGTAATATTGGGGATGAAATAGTTGCAACAAAACAGTTTTTGGAAGTTATTTAAGAATAAATAATTAATTAATTATTAATTGTTAATATATTTTACTAGTGCTTATCTTTGCAGGTTCTTCAGCTCTATCTGAGTAAGTAGATTAATTAACGTATGGTTACAAGAATTAATAAACTTAGCTCCTACAGACAACAGAAATATTAATATTCTCTTACATACTTTTTTAAGCTGCTGATAAACTATAAAATTCCATTAACATATATTTATACCATATTGTTAAAGATTATAATAATATTTAAATTTTCGTATATAATAATAAAATTGTTATTATAAGTTGCAGTAGTAGTTGCAATCTGTGACTTTGTCGAAATCTTCTAGATCCCACTAATAGTATAGTAGGCCTGTGAATATATGAAGGCCCTTGGAATCCATTCAAGTATTGAATTTTTACCTTTTATAAAATTCAAATTCAGTTCTTACTTAAGTAGTAAATTTCAGACTTTTTTTAAAATAAAAAGAATTTTTACCAAAATTGATGTTAGTAAATTTCAGCAAATAATAGATCTCCCTCTGTTTGTTGCTGCCATAAATGTTTCTGTGCAAGTGGAGTGATTTAAACAAACATTTAAAGTAGATTAAGGGTATACATATACCCATTAAAGAGCAAACTACCCTGTGAAATTTGATAGCTCACAGAGGACTTCAGGAATTTTACATGCAAACAAAATAATAATCAAAATGATTTGAATCAGAGGTTGATCAATTACAATTTAATCCAGGGTTGATCCTTCAGTGCTTTGTTACACCCATATAGTATAGTATAAGTAGTATATTATATCCTAAGTACCTAATATATGTAACATGTTACCTGTAACATGTGGCTCCTATGCCTCTACACAAATATAACAGTCAAAAGTGTAGTCCTACTGTACTTATTATAAAACCACATTTTAGGGAGGGAAGGAGGATACAGTTAACACCACAACAGCTGCTGCTCTCACATGCCTCAGTAAAACTACCAGCACACCAACAAGTGTTTTTAATATTCACACTAACACAGCTGTTTCAGCATACTCCGCATTTTAAAAAAGTTAATTGAAAAAAATATGTATTAATGTCCATGTAATTTAATTAAGGAATAATGTATTTTGATGGAAAGAATTAAATCTATACTTACAAGTTGATTTTAAATTATTACAATTTTACTGTAATATTCAGGATTATAATTGCTCCAGTTTCAGCTTTTTGTGCAGCAGTGTCATAACATTGTACACTTATATTTCATGAATAAAAGGAGAAAGAGCTAGACATGTTATTTGAAGTACCTGATATATCTAAAAAGACAAAATTATTAACTGAACATTTTACTCCATATTTTTCAATTTGTTTTGTTTACAAAACATTTTTTTGAGAAATTTAAATTAAGTAAATATCAATGTTGTACATTAGTGTTCCTGTCCGTCAGTTAGTAAATTGTTTAAATTCATGTCATATTTGAGCTGTTTTTGATGGAATAGGTCTCTAGCTGCATGGTGCATTTTATTTTCCATTTATATTATTTTTGTTAAATGAAACAGATTTATCTCTTAATTCATTTTTGAGAAACTAAATCAAAGTTCATGATGAATATTTCAAGTACAAGTGTATAATTCATTTATAGTAAATAAATCATCATTTACTTTTGGTCATATTGTGTAAAAAAAAATTCTTTTTGCATTTATGAACTCACAGATCATTAGGAATACAAATCGAGATTGCTGGCATTACTTTGTAATGGATCTCATGCAAGCAATGGATACACTGGTATTGATGAATTAATGACATAGAATGTGTTTGTTACTACAAAGTGATAAATAATATAAACATATACTGACACATATTATCATTGGCAGCAGTAGGATTTTTGACATGTGACATTTGTATTGATTGGTTTGGTTCTGCATACTAACTGATAAGGTGTCTTTAGTTATTGTCATATTCCATGTGGACACTGCGTTATCTTCATAAATATTTATTTACCATAATATTCTGCTTGTTTCATATGTCAGTTGGTTACATGACAAATGATATATATTAGTTACACACTTGCAGTTATACAAACAGTTGTATCCCAAGTTGATTTTGGCAAAATGCCAGCTCTGCACCTACCGTACTGAAGCATATACCGCACTTGCCTTGAACATCACACAATTATTCTTTATATTTTACAACTACTTTTAATCACATATTGGTTTGGTTTACTTATGAAAGTGAAACTGCAAGTTTTATAAGTTTTAAAATAAAAAATAAATAGAAATTTTACTATTGACAGTCATTGTAAAGCCCTTAAAATATATTTTATTAAACAACTGTCATATGATAGGACTACTTCCCACAGAATATTTAAGTTGCATGTGATGAAATTAATTAAATTAATTACATAGAATTGGCTGGTGTAAATAATTGCATATTTGCAATTGGCCATACTGCAAATTAATATCAATAAAAGTAATCTAGCTTACAATTAAATTTTTTTTTCAAAAATTTATTCAAATTACAAACTTAAAAATTAATATTCCCTATAGCTATTAATGACTGTCTAAAATCTTATCAACATCTTATACCTCATGTAACTGCAAACACTCTGTAATATGCATAAAGGTGATTTTTACTGTGAATGTTAATATCAAAAGAAGTAGAATTATTAAAGTCTGATGTCAAATTAATGTAGAGCTAAACTGAACTCAGTCTGTAATTGGGGAGGTTTAGACAACTGATTGAATACTCAAATTCAGCTCCAGTTTTCTTATTACAATATGTAAATTTTCTAAGCTAAGCATTGACTGAAAGAAAATGAAGAATGCTTTCATGGTATGAACTTTCCTGCTCAGGTGTACTGAGGTTGGCTTTTCTGTGCTAGGTTTTCAATTTCATGATATTCTGAAAAAGAAATTGTTGTGAAAATGAAACCTTTGTGACTAAGATGAACCATGTACACAGGTGTACAGTGGTTTATGCTGTACAGTCTTGCAGGCATCTTGTTTACGCATTATCTCAGCTAGTAAGTAGTGTAAAGCAAGAAAATGACATTATAAAAAAGAACAGATCTTTTACATTAACTGTAAATCATAAATAGATCATTATGAATTATGCAGTCTTATATATTATCTGTTTATAATGATCAATAATTTTCACTCATTTGATGTGTCCCAGGATTCTTTGCAAATTGTTAATACTTTGAGCGCTTATAAAATAATTCGTATAATAATGATTATACGCTTCATGTAGTTTACTGTATTGTGAATTCACAAAAATGGACCCCTCATTAATTAATTAAAAGGTAGAAGAGTGAAAAGATAACCCACTGATATGAAACCAGCAACAGTATTAATTACAGAAGGTTAATTATCACTAGGCTTCACATGTAATTGTGATACAGAGAGATTCAAGAAAATATAAGGGAAGAGTACAAACAGACAAATATTAGACAGATAATTTAATGACTTAAGAAAATTAATTAGGTGACATTGTAACATTAAATGTTTATGGCGATGAATGTAGTAGTATCCAGTGTAAAAATTGTTATACAGCAAAGTAAATATTATCTTAAACAACAAGAAAGAGAAATAACCTGAACTATATATCAGGTTAATGGTCTCACAGAACATAAAGTTATTAGTAATTTAGTTTTAATATAAAGTGTTTATGGTGTTTAATATCTTTTTCTAACAAACTATATGAGCAGGAAACATTTCATAGAAAAGTCCCCAATGAATTTACTGTTCTAAAATAATAATTAATATACAAGTACCATAGTTGTATAGATCTTTAAACAAAAGCAAAGAAAAACCTGTACACTGGAAAGCTGATTTAAGTCTTACTTTTTAATATAACAGAATTACTCTGATTTAAAAATATATATATATATATATTTGCCTATATATGAATTTGAATGCCCATAAAAGGTTTTAAGGAATTTGTATTTATTTATTTGTATCCATATTTACTATATGTAAATTTTAAATTATAAAATAAGTATCATAACTAGCAGGTAATTTTGGTTAGAAATGTTAATTTAAAAGTACAGATGATGTTTATTTTCCTTTAGATTATTAAATAAACCTGTAGTCCTGATGCTGCAATGGGGAAACCATGGCGCTCTTATCATGCAGTGGAGGAATTTAGAGAAAATGTATGCTTATTGCTAATAAAGATAAAATTGAGCAATATTTGTTGTGTTAATGTGGTCTTTTTGACACAAGATATAGGATTTTGATATCTTAATGATCATATCTATTATGACATATTTGTAAGGATTTGATTTTTGGTAACTTAATAATATGAGCAGGATTTTGATGTTTATATATTAGTTTTGTTTGTCATTTTTATATTGGTTTTATATATAATGCACAGCACATAATATTCAATAATATATATATATTACAGTTTGTCATTTTTATAGTTTTTTTTCATGAAAAACAATATATACAGCTTTGATATATTTGTATATTTATGCACCTACCTTTCTTTTTTGTATCAAGTATGATATTTATAAAAGACTTTGATTTTTCAATCATTAATACACAAAACATAATTGTGTCTTTCTAGTATTGTGTAGTGTTCAGACCTTTAGGAAGCATTTGAGGTGACATAGGTAAACTGCGTAGTCCTGAATTCTGTTATTTTTGGCACTCCAAGTCAATGAAAGCTTCAGCAGCAAATGTCACATTCTGGCATTTGTCCTGTGTCCCAACAACCCCTAAGGTGGGTTGGTTTGTTAGTTTTACCTTTCACAGGGCCTGTTGCAATGATAAAAGGCTTATTTCCCAGTTTTTTTAGGTGTTTGTTTTACCATGGGGAAAATCTTAATTTTTTTTCTTAATGTTTTTTTACAGACACCGCTTTCACTTAATTTATATCATATTTAAGATGTTCAGTGTAGTTTATAAGATTAATTCTGGTTTGTAGCATAAACTTTAACATTCACAAAAAATTTTGAATTTTGCATATTTATTCATGCTCTTCCATTAAAATCTTAAAGATAAGTATGTTGTAAAATTTAAATTACCTTAATATAAATTAGAAGAAATATTTTGTGAAATGATTAAAATGAATATTCAGTGTAGCAATAAATTGTCACCCCATGTGTAACAAAAATTAAAGTGTTTCACATGAATTAATCCAGCTTTCAGTCTTGGATATATGTTACTGAACAATATATTTTTAAATATATGACATTAATAATATTTAGCAGTAACCTGCTTCAGCTGAACTTTTACATTTCTGGTATATTTAGCTTCTCAATATGTGTATGGTGTAAATATCTGTGGTTTTTATGAACATTAATACAATTTCAGTATTCATTCTCTGAAATTAGCAAAACTATTTTAACTTTGTATTTCAGATATATTTTAAGTAAGGAAATAAGGTACATACCAATTATTTATATTGATAAACTTTGCTAAACATAAATATTTCATAAACATACCTTATATAACTTATTTTCTTAACTCCACAGTCTCAGTGTGTTTAATTGAAATAGATAAATATTTTTTTTCATTCTGAAATAAAGGCATTATTATCTTATGTAATTTATCTTACAGATCTAATAATTATCTGTATATTTGATTAACATAAATATATTCCCAACATTTTCAGAAACAAAGGGTATCATTTTTAAATGTCTATGATATTTTTATTAGTCAAAATGTATTTTTAAAGAAATATATTTTGTTCAGACTTTTATATTCAGAAATAATTGTTATAAACATCAGCAAATTCTTAATTTAAATTATGTAAGCTTTTATGAATGCAGTATATAATTTTTAGATCCTTTCTCATGCTTTCTGTGATATTATTGTTTCATGAATCGTTAATTTTCAGATCTCTCCTTATCATTTGTAAATTTATTTTCCATATTTAGTCTGAAACTCTGAACAGTTACAAATAACGCACTTGGCTCTTGTTATGAGACACATATTAACCCTTTGTCAGTAAAAAAATTAATTATTGTGGGGGAAAAATTTTTTTTCCATTATTTCTATTTGTATAATTTTGTGTTTATGCACACATTTAGGAGGTAACAGTGTTCTATTTTAATATCAAAACATCAGCTTCTGTTTTATTTCACATGCAAAATGTAGTGTTTAAACTTAAATGCAAAATAGCATTGTTTTTTTTATTTCATTTGCAAATAGCAGTGTTTTATTTCATATGCAAAACAGCAGTGTTTGCTTTGAGTTAAATCATCACCCTTGATTTTACCTCGCTGTTTGATAACATTATTCTGTCTCATGTAGGAGTGTACTATACATGTACTTGCGTTTTCTTGCACTTATTTCCAAACGAATATACTGGTAGTTTTGTCAAAGTACATTGATATGTCATCTGAAGCATATGATGTTAGGTTACTCACACCTGGCTCATCCTTTAGAAATTTTACGAAGCAGAAAAAAATGGCACCTAGAAATATCATTACATGTTATTTGCTGCAGATTTCTTGTAAGGACTTGCTCTGAGACCCAATGATTAATTCAAGTCAAGCGTTTGAGATGTACTCACTGCAACATTCAACGGGAACGTATCACAGGGTTTTCTTATTTGGTGGATTATTGTACTGAGTGCACTTTTGTCAGAAAAATGCCCCTCTTACCCAGTAGTTAGTGACCTTGTGTATTATTATTCCTATACGTTATTCAGACACTGTGTATCAATAGCCTTTTAGGAGTACATTTCGGCACAGAGATTGGTCACGTGGTACACACATCAGAATGATGATTCTCTATTGAACTACAGGATAATCACACTTATGAATGTGGTTTAGCATTAAATTTTCAGGTTGTGTTCTCAACAAAATACTACACACTGATTTTTCCATGATTGAGAATGTTAAGCAAGTATTTACACAGCTGCTGTAGATTTAATATTTGTCCTTTTTTGCTAAAAAATCTCGTCATAATTCATCAAATTCTTTTATTTTCATCCCAGGTTTTCATTTCCCTATCACTATGAAAAATGACAGGAAAACACTTTCAAGCCTTTGAATTAATGTGTTTAGAAAATATACATAAAGACATATTTATCTGACATTTTAATGAAGAATTTTTAAAGTAAATGAAGATTATCTTTGTATATAATGATTACAAATCCCAGAACAAAACACATTTATATCATTATATCTGTTGAGACATATTCAAATATATCATTTCTATATAGCAGATAATTGGGACTGTATATCAGTTAATGTGATATTTGGAAAATAATGAAAATATCTATATCAAAAGTGTTAACTGTATTTAAAAAAAATGCTTTAATTTTCTCTAGAGTAATGCAGAATTTATATATATATATATATATATATATATATATATATATATATATATATATATATATAGATATATATATATATAAATTCAGAGCATATAGTGTAGAAATGTTGAAACTGAATTGAATAAAAATTCATAGAAATCTGTAACACATCCAGGAATGAAATAAAATGCCCAAATAATGAGATAAGTTGCAATATTTTTAGGCTGGCACTGTTAAAATGCTGAGGTCAGTAAATAGTTTGATGTAGAATCTTCCTTGAATCACATATTCATTATCATGCATCATTATAAAAATAGTTATAATATTACATATAATGTCATATGGATAATATTGCATTTTGCTTAATGAGAATAAATTATTTCAAAACCAAAAAGTAGTATAAAATAATTTAATATTTATATATTATTTATATACAATTATGGTGGTAAGGTCATTCCTTCAAGGATTTGTACTTAATTTAATATTTAATTATCCATGTTTTCTTTAAACATATAAAGCCATATAGAAAATTGGAAGCAATTTACACTCACAAATTTTGAAAATCCACATATCTGTTGCAAAAACTCATAAAAAAAATCAACATTTACAGTTATCCTAACTTTAAAAATTATAATTAAATTAATTGACAGTATTTAAATGTGGACTTGAATCAGGATATTTATCAGAATATATCTCATTCTTGATGTTTAAGCTTTACCATGAATAATTTTCAAAATTATAATTTATGTAGTTATTAGTAGTAGTAATTCTGAAAATTCAATAAATGTGTATCTGAACAGGTTGATAACAATCCCCAGGTGAGCTCCAGTGCTAATTAATCTTCACAGGTAACATGGTCAAGAGACAGGTGATAGAACAGGTGCAGTGGTTGCCATGTTTATTATCATAGCAACTTCTGTCGCTCAAACCTGATAATACATGAGTGTGGAACACCCGTGAACTTATGCTAATGAGCTGGCGTAATGATGCACCTTATTTGCTGGCAAGTCATGTCCGCATGTCTGGATTCCACCGGACAGGGTACTAGATTAATATTCACCACCGCAGCGGGATATGATGTATGTTATAGCTAGCTTTAGGTGATGATAAGATTAAACCTTGGAGAAGGTCGCAGCCGGACTTGAGTTGACTGGGACCGGTGCCCTTTCTGCACTCAGGCTGGTCCTGTTAGTTCTGTCAATGTGAGTCATTAAATGAACAAGGCTAGTGAAGGCTTGCTTAAGCTAAGTTTACCGGGAGCCCTCACTCCCTCTGATGTAACCAGATGAGCCGTAACCCAGCCCACTCAGGGGTGACTGTTTATGATATGGAGTATTACATTGATTGCCTTATATGGTGTGTACTGTGACATCATTTTAACAGTGCTTGCACAGTGCTGCAACAGGAACATGCACAGCTTATACACATGCTGCCACTGCTGCATGCTGATAGAATATTCATACATGTGCTGCTGGAGCAATGCATTCCCCCTCCCGCAGTGGATGTGATATGATATAATAGTCCTGAGGGAGACCATCCTCCCTGCACAAAAACACGCCTCCTCGCCACTTCTGATAGTGGTGGGCATGGCTTCTGTGCACTGGTTCTGATCAGTGACGTTTGCGTACCCAGGCAGTCAGTGCAGAGTGTCAAGCCTAGCCACAAGCACGTGGAGTGACAAGTGCCTCCCTCTGGGGGTCAGCTCGGGAGACTTTTTTGTTATTGCGGTTGAGCAGTTGAAGATCAACTTGAGGGTGGAGACCAGCTAGCTGACCCAGGGGCCGGGAAATGGACAGTACTGTTTAGAAACTGCTCTAACTTTGTTGTTGATACCTTGTGGCTTACTACATCACCATGGCTGCCCAGGTATGTGGTTCACTAGTATAGATCACTTTACTCGTTGGATTGGTTCAGGTCTTTGACATACACACCCGTGTCAGAGGCAAAAATATGGATTTCTAAAAAAATAGGTCATTGAGAGGTCCCTTCAGTTAGCATTCAAGTCAGTAGTTGTATTTAGGTAAGGCCTTCATGGTTTTCTACCTCTGTGCCCTGAGTGTGGTCACAGAACGCATAAACAATGTGAATTAGTATCTAATTGACTTTGTTTTATTTTTCACCTTAGGTAGCAATGTTATACAAAATGCAGGTATATACATTGTATGAAAAAAAAACTCTACTTGGAATTGCTCTGCTTAATCAATATGTGATGATATTATCATAAAATATGTCCGGTATAACTGTTTTATTGTTTTATTTTTCTTTATATGCATTTAATGACATTTTTTCCAGCAATAATACTTTCTTGAATATAAATAATTATTTAACCTTTTATTCTGCTTTGAAATTAAATGCAACATTTTCAGTTCATGTGTTGATAATATAATTCATTGATATATGCAAATTTTATTTATAGCTATAACTACTGTTCAGTTTTATTCTTTTATAATGTCAAATAATTTATGAAATTTTGATAATTTAGTGTGATGTTTATCTGTGCATTTTGCATAATCCTCTATTTTGAAAATTATGGTTTTAAATTTATTTTAAATATTTATCCAAAGTACATTCAAACAATCCTGCATTATAAGTATGCAAAAATAGCTTAAAGAAGATTTATTTGTGTTACTATTTGTCTTATTAAATTAAATATATTTGTCTTATTGTTATAATTTAACTAAGTTGTGATGATTTATTAAAAGAAAATATTATTTTATAATTAAGTTTGGTATCTTTTTTGAATTAAAGGTAAATAATTTGAGTGTTTTAACGGAAAGTTTCTGAGCAATATTTTTTAAAATGTATGGTATCACAATAGTTATCCCACAATCTGGTAATAAGACATGAAATGTGAAGAAAAATAATTTTAAGTATAAACTTTTATGATGAAATAAGAACTTTATTTATAATTAAAAGATAATGTAAAAATAAAATTTTTTAGATAGATTTAGACATTTATGGCTATTGAATAAAAAAGGTATCAAGGTAATTTTATTGAGACATAATAAAGTTTTCATGAACATTTGTAATGGAAACAGCCAGCTGTGTACAAGTCAATTAAAAATAAATACATGGTGGTTTGATCAATGTAAAACTTTCATACTCATATTTCTTTTTTATGTGTTCACACCTCAAGTTATCTAACAAATTAGAATCTTGATAACTATGGCAGATAGATTAGTGTTTATTTATTGAAATGTTTTCTTTACAAATATAAGTATATTTAATATACATTACACATTAACTGATCGCTAAATAACAACTGGAAACAACAGATGGACTCTAAATGATATAAAAAAGGTAAGAATTTATTATAACTTTGACAGCAAGATTAATGTTTACATATATTGAAATGTTTTCAATACGAATATAAGTATATTATATTTTATACATTGACTGTTGCTAAATAATAGTTGGACCACTAGATTGTGAGATCAGTATTTTTCATATTTTCATAATATAATCAATTATTATAGATATTAGATAATGAAGGAAGGATTTTTAGTTTTATTTGTAATTAATTTTATTTACATTATTTGGGTACATTTGTTGCTAATATACTATTAATACTGACAAGTACGTAAACATGTTTTGATAAATATAAGTCTTGTATAGTTTTCACTCAAACAGTTTATATAGAGTAAATATGAAACAAAGATCAGTTGACGTTGACATGAAAATTTTTAAACACAATTCATCATTAACTATAAAAAAGATAAATGTAAATTTTAACAACAACAAAAAGTAAAATATGTAAATGAACAAAAGCATTACCAATTTACAGCTATTTAAAGTAACACTCACATGAGCTGGGTGTCAAAAGTTTTAAAAATAATAGCTTTATTTAAATATACGATTTCACAGAAAAGTACTTCCTCGGCATATATGCTATACAATAAAATGTCTTATTCATTAAGATAGGGTCACAATATGGAACCAGAATTTAATATTTTAATAATTTAAAGTTATAACAAATAATAAACATAAAACATTTTGTGTATTATGAAACAATATGTTTATTTATTTATGGATAGTGTCCACCAAATCTGAATACTTCAAGTACTTCAAAAATAAAATTTAAAAGTTAAATAATACCAGACAGACTGGTGGAAAATTGATCAGGGTGTATATGTTATCTTCTTCAGAAAACAAAAATTCAAAATGACTTACAAAATGATAGGTCTTTAAGAATGTTTAAAAAAATGTTTCAAGAGATTTGAAAAATGTATTGGTCACTATTTGAAATGCAGAGTTGACAATTCTTTTGTTTTAAAGTGTTATACTGTGTATAAACTATGTAAGGTTCTTTTGTTTGGAGAGAAATGTCACTTGTCTTTGAATTTGTTTAAGAAACAGAAAAACAGAGTGGAATAAAAATGTATTTTAAGTAGATGACGTGTATTTAGTAGTTGTAGTTAATTATTTAAATATAGTGTATTTACAAAGTTAAATGGGTTAAGTACTACTTAAATTTCACTTATCCCCCCCCCCCCCAAAAAAAAAAACAAAACAGATTCATTGGTCACAGAGCTGGTGAGGAACAGATATACATACAGCAACATGATTGGTTAGGGGTACCTTACAGGTCTGTAACACCACAGACTCCTGTGGGTAGGTATACTTATTAAGCTTTAAATCTTGAAGCTCCCACAGGGTGTCCATATAAATTATGTCTCATACAGCTGAAGCTTTCTGTTCATTTCCTAAGTATTGATTCAGTTGGTTAAGTGTTAAGCCGGTATATTCTGGTGGTTATATATTTGAAAAAAAAATTGGGTTGAGTGTTTAAGTTGTTTTTGGTGGTTATATATTTGAAAAAAAAAAAAACAAATAGGTTAGGTGTTTAAAGTGTTTTTGGTGGTAACATTTGAAAAAAGGGTCAGGTGTGTAAGGTGTTTTTTAGTGCTAACATATTTGAAAAAAAATGATCTGATTCTGAGCATTGCTTTGGTCAGGTATAAAGAGAACGGAAGGCATGCTTGACAGTATCAAATGCTTTCTGGAAGTCAGCAAATCGACACTGAATTTAATGATATTTTTAGTGGTTTTATTTCTTGTTTTGTAAGGGAGATTGTGAAGCACAGAGATATGCTTTGAATTGTATTTTTCTATTTCTATTTAACTAATCCCCATGATATCAGGATTGCTAGTTTTAATGTTTATTTTATTTGATATTGGATCTGTGTCCTCTGTTCCTAGCTTTTACAGTAAAAATAGACATTAGTTTGCAGATAGTAATTCTCATATCTAAAATGAGTGTCAGATTTTTTTTTAAAATATTAAGATAAAAAATACATTTAATATAAAAGGAGTGTGATGTTTTTAATATGTAAATTTTTTGTCCAGTTTGAAAGATATTGTTAAAACTGCCAGTTTTAAAAAAATCAAAAAAGAAAATATTAAAAATGTTGATAATGAAAAATAAATAGAGATAATGCAAGATTCACTAATACATATTGTTTTTATAAGTTTAGTTTAAATCACTCAAAGGCCATATTCTTTATTTTAAAAAAAATTATTACTAAGGATATTTTGTAACAATTTAATAATGTTGATATTGAAAAGGGTTTTGTGATAAATTTATATTGAATATTTTTATGAGTATATAAACATAAAGTGAAAAAATAAAATTTTGATCAGGGTTTTATTAATTACATGAGGAGTGCTTTTATTACTTAGAGAAGCAATTTATTTTATAAGTTTAAATTTAAAATATTCATCTATTTATTATTAGCACAAATATTATATTTTACTAGTAATTTAAAAATCTGTATCACATAAAAATATATGTTGCTTCAAACAATCCTAATAAGAAATTTTGTTTGTGCAGTTTGGCTCAGCAGTATGGAGAGAACTGTTTCCTTTTCATTTTTAAATAAGGTTTTATAATCTTTCAAATAACTAGAGATTGAATTTCATTATTTTTAAAGTATTGATTGATAATTTATATTGGATCTCTTTAGAAAAATTTTTATAATTTGTGTTTTTTGTGCCATGTGTTGACTGTTACATTAATTTGTTAAGCAGGTATAAAATTTGCATAACCACCCTTAGGCACTCTGTTTAACAAAATAGATGTCATTTTCTGAAGATGAACTGTGGGTTTACTTGTGAGGGACTTTGTTGTAAGTTATATATATATATGAGGGCCTTAATAATTTTATTTTCTCATGTTTAAGTACCAGTGTCTTCAGTTCATGGAGCTTGATCAAAAGCTTTAAGAAAAAAATTAATTCCGAATTAGACGTTTCTACTGGTGGAAAATTATATATATTATAATATCGACAATTGGATAAATAGAGAAAAGTTAAGTTTTTCCGTTTGAAATTATTTAAGGAACATGAATACAATTTTGAATATGAAAAGGGGGAAGAAAATGGTAATTTGGGGATGAAATATTATTATACTCTTAAGGTACCCATGTATCATATCCACTGTGCACATAAATTTTCTCCATGTTTAATAAGGGGGTTTGTTTGTGAGTCATGAGCCCTGCCATATAGGGCAGCCAAGCATGTGATGGGGTTTGAAGATGGTTGGCAGGTTGCTCTTGCATTCCAATTCGGAGCCATACAGGCCGCCTATAAGTAGGTATGGCCTGTATGAGAAATCTGCCAATCAAACCATTTTGTGGGCAAGCTCAGATGGGTAAACCCAAGGTTGTATTGAATAATTACAACTTTTTTCATTTTGAAGTCACCTTTGAAATTATGATCCACTTGATTCCACTGAGTAAATGAATATTATTACTCAGCATTTATTTAATTTCCCACAGTATCTTTTTTCCTCTTATCAGTCAAAAAATTTTTAACCAGTACAGTACTGTGCCATCATCTATTCTTCTGGTATATATTTATTACAGTATAACTCAATGGAACTAATGGGAATTTCCTCCTTTTGCTGTACATAGATAGTTACCTGTCATTATTGCTGCATCTCATTGTGTACTTAAGTGCTTGCCTATTTTTGTGAACCTCTTTCAGCAAGAAGTATGATGAAAATGGAAGAAATTCTAAATGAAATTTACCCCATGTAACATTCTCCAAAGGATATAATCTGTTTTATTAATGAGATTTAATCCACGTTTCATGGATTTTGTCTCGTTTTTTTTTTTAATGTGTATTATATATTACAAGATTTACTCTTCAAATATTACTTTGTTTTTAGGTAACTCCATAACACATGTTTTATGACATAAGAACCTTTACCTATGTGCTTTTACCAATAATTTCCTCAATAGAAACACAAGAAAAGATTTAGATGAACTGGTAGATTTAATATTTAATTATTTTTTAAGATCAGACACTTATCATGTGATACTTAATTATGAAAATAAAAAAGGAAAATTTGAAAATTCTGATGTACAGATTGTTTCCTGTTTAAACTCATATCGATAGTTTCATGTAGGATTCAGTGTTGCCATTTAAAGTTATTTCCATAGTTTCATGTCAGAATCAGTGTTGCCATTTAAAGTTATTTCAATAGTTTCCTGGTAGAAACAGTATTGTCATTTAAAGCTTCTTCCCATAGTTTTATACTAGAGACTAGTGTTGCAATTTTAAAGATACAAAAAATTGCACTATGTGGCATTGATATATATATTTTTCAATACTTTTTTTAAGACAATATGATACCTTTTTCCTGTAAGATTTTATGCTTTTTAGCTCAGCTGACTATAGGTCATCTGAGCTATAGTCGTGGTCCATTGTCTGTCGTACGTCCGTCTGTCTGTCCGTCCGGATGTCCGTCCGTAAGACTGGCACATTATGACACCATTGGACCTACAAATATGAAATTTGCCATACAGTTAGATGTCCCAAAAATCTCCTACCATGCCGAAAATTGGGTCAATAGGACTTCGTTCCTTCGAGATATTAAGGAAAAACCTCAATTTTTTATTAGAAATCTATTTTCACACTTCAGGACTGCCTAATATCAAAACCACTCATGTGGTTTTCTTCATATTTACCATAAATATTCCTCTATATAGTTCCTATGTACATGCCAGAAATTAAGTCAGTATTATTTAATTTAAAAGAGTTATGGGCCCAAACATAATGGACTTTGTAAAAAAATCAGGAAAGATATTTGGTCACTTAAGACCAAAAGTGTTAAAGGTAGGGACTTTTTTTCAGTTATACAACTTTAATTGATCAAAATTTAATTGTATACCAAAAATTAGATCAAAATCTGTTAAATTTTTTTAAATATTGGCAAAAATATAAAATCGGTACCTAAATTTTGCCCAAGTTTGACCATGGCACGTTTTTTTCCTGTAAGTACTGTGGATTTAATTTTCACAGCATGTTTTTGTTAGCATTTTGTCTGTTAACCAAAAATTTGAAACCAGTTGATCAAAAACTTTAGATTTTATTCAAGTTTTCAAGCACCATGTCACATCAAGTTTACATCAAGCTAGTGTTATGCAGTTTGCTTGAGCTCAGCTCCCCAGCTTCAGCTCTAAGTTCCGTAAATTTAGCATACAGTTAGATGTCTCCAAAATCCCCTACCATGCCAAGAATTTTATCACTAGGACTTAATTCCTTCGAAATATTAATGAAAAACTTCATTTTTCCATTAAAAACCCATTGTTACACTGTAAGACTGCCTAATATCAAAACCACTGATCTGACTTTGATCATATATAATATACATATTTTACTATACATTCGCTATGCACATGCCAGAAATGATGTCAGTATTGCGTAATTGTTTTAAGTTATGGGCCCAAACATAATGCACTTTTTAAAAAATCAAGAAATATATTTACTCCCTTAGCAAGAGGATTGCTGAAGCAAGAGATTTTTTGTCAGGGATGTAACATTATTTAATCAAGATTCAATTGAATACCAAAAATTAGTTCTGAATTTTTCAAATTTTATAAGTTATTAGTATAAATATAAAATTAGTACTTTAAATTTTGCCCAACTTTGACCATGGCACGTTTGTTTCCTGAGAGCACTGTTGATATAATTTTCATATCATGCACACATAAGGATTTCATCTTTGTAGTTTAGAAAGCTGAAAGAAATTTGCCAAATATTGTAGCTTTTATTAATGTTTATATGAGACCATGTCAGACCCAGGCTTAATCCGGCCCCTCTTCAGTCACCTGTATGTTGACCTTGTTGACCTTTCATCAGATTATGCATGCTTAAGTGAAGCATACACTGGGGCAGCCAGGCAGCTAATGCCCAGCCACAGTTGATCCAGGTTTCCAACCCAACTCATCTAGTAGTTGTTTTGAAAAACAACATAACAATAAACAATAAATTGATAATTTTGTATTGGTTTTTTATAACAAATTAAAGAAAAATTAATAGAAAAGGAATTTGTTAGTTGATGAGTAACAGAAAATTAACTTGCAGTTACTGATGATGTAAGAATCTTGTATGGATGGATAGAATGTCAATGTCAATGTTATTCCAAATAACACCATGCAGTCACCTATGGTATTTTTCAGTGAAATTTTAATGATAAAAAAATAAATCATATTATTCATTACTAATCATTAGGGATCATATGACGGAAATTAATTATAGACAAAGATGCAGTTGATAATATTAATCTACATTCCTACTGTGTCTAGTGTGTAGATTGATGTGAAAGTAGTCCAAAGTGAATATATTACATTTATTTTTTTAATATAAATAAAAGCCATAAAACCAGGTACTTATGATCATTATTTAAATTTGTGAATTTTGTATATTCTGGATTCTCAACATCTTTGTTTGGCTAAAACTGAATAAATACTAGACATGGTGCGAATTCTTTGCAAATGTATTTGAATACGAATATGAATATATACTGCATTAAAAAATTTTATTGCATAAGAATGGGAATTCAGGTAAAAATGAAAGTATTTGAATACCAGTGCAGATACTTTCAAAATGTATTCATGAATGCATTCATGAATATATTCTATAATATTATTTCAATAATCATTTCAGTTATATTTTATTTTAAAAAATCATATGATTTTCTTTTTATTTTTTTTTAATAAAAATTATATTGGCACAATATTTGTTATTAAATTTTAATAAATAGTTAAACTCTTTTATAATATGTGCTGCTTATAAGTTATATGGCCAAGTCAAAATCTGTGTGACAATAGCACTAAATTTGTTAATAAAATAAATGAAATCAATCCTCTTCCCTGTCTCCAAAGATACTATCAAAATCATACATAAGCTAAACACCAACAACTCATAATAAAGCTTATATTTATTACCACACAAAACAAGCATGTGCCTCTTTCCCAAATCATATTTTTTATCATATATAACAGCTGAGCGCCGTGACCCATGGGTCCCTTGTTTACACAAAACAGTGTGGCAGCACTGCCAACTGCTGGTTATCAAAGACAATAGATGATTAAATCAGAATTGGGAACAATGAGAATCATGGAAAATCCCAGGGAAAATAAGAATTCCATTTCATCCTAGGAAAAATGAGAATTAATTGTATCCCCAGACAAAGTCGGGGGATACTATGTTTTCATACCGGTCCCGCCGCCGCCGCCGCCGCATATGAATCTTGTTGGCGCGATAACCCAAAAAATATTTCACGGAACTTTACCAAACTTGGTATATGTATAGATATGGGTAAGAGGACGACGCCTATTTAAAATGAGGTCATGACCTTTACTAGGAGAGTGTCCTTGACCTTGAATAGGTCCAATTTTGGGGAAAATCAGACAAATTCTTTAATATCTCAAGAAATCTTGCATGGATTTATCCCAAAATCAAGTTGATGGAAGATCATGGATAGGGTTGTCATGTTCCAGAAACTGGTGGCGCCACCTATTATTCTTTACTTGTTTTCGTGCCGATTAATACCCCCAAAATTGCCACCTTACAGCACTGTGAGCATTATAAGTCAAAAACTAATGGACAGATTTATTTTATATTATGCATATACATAGGTATGGGTTATGGGATGATGCTTATTTAAATTGGGGTCATGACCTTTCCTATGATAGTGGCCTTGACCTTGAATATTGCCATATATGGTGAAAATCACATACCTCTTATGGTGTTGATAGCCATATGGATTTCAAACATGACTTATGTATGGCCCACCACTAAAGTAAGAACCCTATAGGTTCTAGGGTCATGAGGTCAAAGGTCAAGGTCACTGGACTGGCATTTTAAAAGGTACTGTGGATGCATTTTAAGCCAAACTTTCATCCCAGGTCTTCCATCTTGAATATATAGCTCACTTGCCAATAATGGATGATCCATATAAATTTTGGGGTCACAAGGTCAAAGGTCAAGCCCACAGGAGCTATCTGTCCAAAAATTAGTTTCTGGATGATAATTCCTGCTTTTATTGATGTAATGATTTCAAAATTGACTTATATATGTCCCATTGAAAAAGCAAGACCCAAATTGATTTTGGGGTCATGAGGTCAAAGGTCAAGGTCACAGGAAACCTCTTTAAAAAGATTGTGGATGCATTTTCAGCCAAACAATTCATCTCAGATCTTTCATCTTGCACATATAGTTCACATGCCAAGAGTGGAAGACCCCTATCAATTTTGAGGTCACAAGGTCAAAGGTGAAGGTCACAGGAGCCATATGTCCAAAAATTAGTTTCTGGATGATAATTCCTGCTTTTATTGATGTATGGATTTAAAAATTGACTTATATATGTCCCATTGAAAAAGCAAGACCCAAATTGATTTTGGGGTCATGAGGTCAAAGGTCAAGGTCACAGGAAACCTCCTTAAAAAGATTGTGGATGCATTTTCAGCCAAACAATTCATCTCAGATCTTTCATCTTGCACATATAGTTCACATGCCAAGAGTGGAAGACCCCTATCAATTTTGAGGTCACAAGGTCAAAGGTGAAGGTCACAGGAGCCATATGTCCAAAAATTAGTTTCTGGATGATAATTCCTGCTTTTATTGATGTATGGATTTCAAACTTGACTTATATATGTCCCATTGGAAAAGCAAGACCCAAATTGATTTTGAGGTCATGAGGTCAAAGGTCAAGGTCACAAGACACATCTTTAAAAAGATGTGGATGCATTTTCAGCCAAACATTTCATTTCAGATCTTTCATCTTGCACATATAGTTCACCTGCCAAGAGAGGAAGAACCCTGTCAATTTTGAGGTCACAAGGTCAAAGGTGAAGGTCACAGGAGCCATATGTCCAAAAATTAGTTTCTGGATGATAATTCCTGCTTTTATTGATGTATGGATTTCAAACTTGACTTATATATGTCCCATTGGAAAAGCAAGACCCAAATTGATTTTGGGGTCATGAGGTCAAAGGTCAAGGTCACAGGACACATCTTTAAAAAGATGTGGATGCATTTTCAGCCAAACATTTCATCTCAGATCTTTCATCTTGCACATATAGTTCACCTGCCAAGAGAGGAAGAATCCTGTCAATTTTGAGGTCACAAGGTCAAAGGTGAAGGTCACAGGAGCCATCTGTCCAAAAATTAGTTTCTGGATGATAATTCCTTCTTTTATTGATGTTTGGATTTCAAACTTGACTTGTATTTGACCTATTGGAAAAGCAAGACCTAAATTGATTTTGGGGTCATGAGGTCAAAGTTCAAGGTCACATCTTTAAAAAGATGTGGATGCATTTTCAGCCAAACATTTCATCTTAGATCTTTCATCTTGCACATATAGTTCATCTGCCAAGAGAGGAAGAACCCTATCAATTTTGAGGTCACAAGGTCAAAGATGAAGGTCACAGGAGCCATCTGTCCAAAAATTAGTTTCTGGATGATAATTCCATCTTTTACTGATGTATGGATTTCAAACTTGGCTTTGTTATTGACCCATTAGAAAAGCAAGACCCAAATTGATTTTGGGGTCATGAGGTCAAAGGTCAAGGTCACAGGAAACCTCTTTAAAAAGATTGTGGATGCATTTTCAGCCAATCAATTCATCTCAGACCTTTCCTCTTGCACATATAGTTCACCTGCCAAGAGTGGAAGACCCCTATCAATTTTGAGGTCACAAGGTCAAAGATGAAGGTCACAGGAGCCATATGTCCAAAAATTAGTTTCTGGATGATAATTCCTGCTTTTATTTATGTATGGAGATCAAACTTGACTTATATATGTCCCATTGGAAAAGCAAGACCCAAATTGATTTTGAGGTCATGAGGTCAAAGGTCAAGGTCACAGGACACATCTTTAAAAAGATGTGGATGCATTTTCAGCCAAACAATTCATCTCAGATCTTTCATCTTGCACATATAGTTCACCTGCCAAGAGAGGAAGAAAACTATCAATTTAAGGTCACAAGGTCAAAGGTGAAGGTCACAGGAGCCACCTGTTAAAAAAAAATTAGTTTCTGGATGATCATTCCTGCTTTATTGATGTATAGATTTCAAACTGGACTTGCATATGTCCCATTGGAAAAGCAAGACTCAAATTGATTTTGGGGTCATGAGGTCAAAGGTCAAGGTCACAGGACACATCTTTAAAAAGATCAAGGTCACAGGACCAACATCTTCAACAAGATTGTGGATTGTTGGATGGAAGAAACAATAAATATGCCAAGTGTCAGTATATGCTGCTAAAAATGGGGGTCTGTTCTTAAAGGGGGGGGGGGGGGCCTACTATGTCTGGGGATACTCTGGCACCTGCGGTGCCAAGAAATGTCTAGTTTCTCATTGATTTTAAAATTTAAGTTTGTAGGTAAGATAATTGTTATAATTCTGAGATCATTTCCAATTTAAATTTAAGATTTATTTTACAGTATTATGGATTTCATGATCTGAGATGATGATACTTTTTATTTTTATTCATATATTGATGTACATCCCCTAGCGCATAAGGTATAATAGTAGATTTGCTCAAATACACTATAGTAAAGCAGCTGTCTGTATATAAAAGTATTACTAATGATGTTAGACGTATAATAAAATATATGTGTAAAAATCCATTTATGTATAATGTCATTAAACCTCCTTGATATATCTTTTATGTTATATTTATCAGTACTTGTACTTGGGGAAGATAATTCAATTGGTTAAACTCTAATGTATTAGAACTTTTCTTACAAAACCTAAATTTATCTTAGGAAAGGAATTTGCTTTCAAAGAGGATCCTTTTAACATGGATTGTTCAGCTCTGAGATGTATGGGTGCAGAGAGTGGCGTCATACGAACGCCTGTCTGTGAGGGTATTTCATGAGACCTTGGAGACCAGGACTGTACAGTTTCCAGAGATCGTACAGGTGCTGTTCCAAGCAGATCATGTGATCATCCTCAGTTTTGCACTGGAGTCTGCCTGCTGAAATACACATTGATTCAGTATGTCATGCGGTGCTGGATAGGTTAAACATCTAAACTTCTTACAGCTCAGCCTTGAGAGAGAACGGCAAGTCAGTTAACAGAGCTCTGTTCAAGGCTGTCACCTTTCACTGGTGTTAAGTCAGTCCCATCATTGTATCCTCAGACAAAGTTGGGATACTGTGGTTTGAGCACGGTCGCGCCATCGCCGCAGAGATTTCGTTTGGACGCGATAACTAAAAAAATATTTTAAGGATCTTTACCAAACTTGACATGTGCATAGGTATGGGTGAGAGGATGAAGCCTATTTAAAATGGGCTTGACATTGGATAGTGTTGACAAGTACTGGAAACTTGTGGCGCCACCTGTTATTCTTTTACTTGTATTTGTGCTGTTTAATACCCCCATCATTGCCACTTAACAGTACTGTGAGCATTATAAATCAAAAACTAATGGACAGATTTCTTTCATATTATGCATATACATAGACATGGGTTAGGGGATGATGTATATTTAAGTTAGGGCCATGACCTTTTCTATGAGAATGGTCATGACCTTGAATATTGCCATATATGGTGAAAATCACGCAAGATCATATATATCTCAATAAGGGATGCATGGATTGGTCCAAAAATCAAACTGACTGAAGATCTTGGATACCTCTGTCTTCTGCGGAAGACAGGTGGCGCCACCTTCTGTCCTTTTCTTGTTTTTGTGCTTTTCAATACCACTGCCACTTTACAGTACTGAGCATTTTAAATCTAAAACTGAAGGACAGATTGGGCTGAAATTGTGCTTGTCCATTGATCTTGGATACCTCCATCTTGTATTTAAGACTGGTGGTGCTATCTGCAATCGTTATTGTGTGGCTTCCATCCTAACGTTTGCTTTAGGTGAAAATTGCTCAAATATTGGTATATGTCTGAAATTATTTGCTGCTGAAGATGGGGGCCCTATTCTTAAAGGGGGGGGGGATTAATCGTCTGGGGATACTATGGCACCTGTTGTGCCAAGGAAATATATAGTTGTGTAATGTGTGAACTGCCAGTGCAAGATAGATCGCAATCTTCACCAGGATAAGTGGACCTCTTTTATACATTTGTAAATATATTTATCATATTTTGTAGATATAAATATATATATATATATAAATTGAACTTTATTGCAAATGAAAATAGAAAATGCATCAGCTAGCACATGCATAATGTTATATATTCTCTGGTACAGTTTGTAGATGGTGCTGTTTCTGTTCTTCTACGTAAAGAGTCCGGTTATGGTTGTCTCATACAACACACAAAGGCATTGTGAACTCCCATAATATCATACAAGAACATTTGAGTTTAATATTTTTTGGCCCATGGAAGGTAATTGACCCACTATAAATAATATCGATTTTGTAAATACCTGCGTTAGCAAATTTATATATCTTGATTATATTGTTGCCATGGTTACTTGGTATTTAAATATACATGCCTGACATCCATTTTATGGGATTCATCATATTCATCACATTGACGTCATTTATGTGGAAGGTATGTTATTCTTTATGATTTATTTATTTGCTCATTTAAAAGATTAGATTGTTATTCATATTATTATACAATAATCATATATAGGAGTGATCTGTAGTTAAATATCCACTTACATCTCTTAAAGACAAATGAAGATGTGTATTGATATTATCCCTAGTAATTCTGCCTAATGTGTTAAAAATAACACTAAACTATTTGTGTGCCTGAAATGATTAAATGTTTGAGACAAACTGGTGAGAGTTCTTGGAAACCCCACTTGAAACATGACAGCCTTCCAGAACCAACCCTGTCTTGACAGAGCACATTCACACTATATTGTCAGTAATCTGAATTCACAGTAAGAAAAATGATGGACCTTGGTGGCAATAAGGAGCAGTATTATCTGATCAGAATCGTTCCCGGCCTGACATTATCCATGAAAGTCATTTTTCACACTGGCTGAAACAGGTGGATCAGGCCGGGTTCATTTTGATAGGGCTAGCCTGAATCTGGTGATCAATGCAGGGTGAAAAGACCATACTGTTGTGAGTGTAATGAACATAATAAGCTTAAGTCCCTTGTAATTCCTACTAGATTCCATAAACCATGTTCTTTTTGGAAACATGGATACTTTTGATCATTAGGTATTATTGTGATAGTTTACTTCACAGGGGCTATACATATATGATTTGGTTAGACATATTTAGCACTGCAATAAGAGATTAAAGACCAGGTTCCACAATAAATACTGTAACACCCCAAGATGCTTGATGTACAGTCAAAAGTGGCCTTACCTATGTCTACATGTATACTGACTGTGTGACCTGGCAGTGCTGGTATGCCTTTGCATTATTAAAATAAACCATTTAACTGAATGCCCTGGGTGTTTATCAATATTTCACAGACATTATGAATGACAGAGTTGTACCAGTGGCATTCATGCGGAGAAGTGTTTGTATCTAAGCAACAGCAGCAACCAGTGGGTGTGGCTCATGGGCCTGTTACGATATTGGAAGAGTCTGATTTTTGCAACGAACTTCATGTGTGATTTATATAAATTATAATACAATCTGCCTTTATTTAGTAGTAATAAATGGGCCAAAATATGTTACCTATTAATTCTAACTAGATGTTTGCAATCACTGAGCGATAACTAGAAGTCTCCCCCTCACCCACGCAACTGAGGGATAATCAGCTATGGACCTTGAAAATTAGGTCAAGGTCAAAAACAAATGTCCAGTGCAAATCTGTCACCTAGACTAATATTGTGCCCAAAGACCAGTTTTAAAAAATCAGCCATATTTGAAATCTTGCACAAACATGTCAGACAGACAGGACAGAGTAAACCAGAAGGAGTTAGGACCCTTTTCCATGATAGCATTTCTGTGCATGTTTCCGCTAATGGAAAATTGGCCTTAAAGTTGTATGTGAGGTGATTTATATTCATTTATGCAAAATACTGATGAAAATACGTAGATATGATGCAAATATTGCCTGGACATTTCTGGTGCAGTTTTTCCACTGTAAGGGGTAGGACTGTCCAGGTCGCCGGCTTGTTAGGATCCAGGATTGTGGAAACCGGAGGGTCCAACCCAGAAAGACTAATAAGAAAACCTAAATAAAGGTCCTCTGATCCAGAAGGGGGATCCATATGGCAAATTTAAGTTTTGAACCACTGAGAAAAAGTTATTGTAGCCCCAAAAAGGGGGGTTCCAGATGCCCTGGGTTTATATCTCAGCAAAGCCTGAAAGGGTAAAGGTGAATTCTTGACTAGAATTAACCCAAGAGATTTGGTAAAGTCTGAAGGACAGGTTACGACTTCTAGATTATTGCTTGTCCCTGTGCATGTAAACGTTCAACCTGAAATCTAACAGACTTAGTGTCGTAATCGATAATAATCACAAAACATTCTAAACATTCAACCTGAAATCTAACAGACTTACTGCCCTTACCAGTAATAATCACAAAACATTCTAAACATTCAACCTGAAATCTAACAGACTTACTGCCGTTACTGGTAATAATCACAAAACATTCTAAACATTCAACCTGAAATCTAACAGACTTACTGCCGTTACTGGTAATAATCACAAAACATTCTAAACATTCAACCTGAAATCTAACAGACTTACTGCCGTTACCGGTAATAATCACAAAACATTCTAAACATTCAACCTGAAATCTTACAGACTTACCACTGTTAACAGTAATAATCACAAAACATTCTCATCATATGGTAACTGTCATCCTCATTCAGTAGACAGGGCATGGACCTATCATTAAAAAAACTCTCACTGATCATTCCTGATTCCTCTTCATAGTGTTACTTTATCTAACAGTTTGCTATGTATACATTTATATTTTTCACCTGTGTGAATACATACAACATATTCTTTCTTCAGATATAGATTTCATACCAGCTGTTGTTTTGTTTATAAGTATGAATGGGAATGAAAAGGTTTGTCAGTGTCAGCGTGCTGGCATTTAATTGTCATCGCTGAAAGCCTGATACAGGAAAATTGATGACAGACTTTTTATTTTTAGGTATACATCCGTTGTAAAGGACAAAGCTCACTAGTAAAACAAAAAAGATAAATAAAAACGTTCATTGCCACAGAAGTGATGTTTTTTTATAGCTAATGGAGCAAACACAGAGCTGATACACTGAGCTGTAAAAATAGATGTGCTTTGATTTTAAATATATCTGTAAAGTTGAGACAGCCATAAAAATCTGAAAGATTCATATTATCACACTGAATTCTTTTGCATATTTTACATATTGTTATTTGCTTGTAGGGAGTATCATGTTAGTGTCCAATTGTAACAATAAGTGTATTGGTATTTCTCATTATAAAAGAGTCAAATAATTTTTTTTTTAAATTATCAGAAAAAGTGATATATATAAAAGAAAAGTTAATATTAATTAATGTTGAACAGATGCATGCATCTCACATTGATATATGTGAGGATATTGTAATTTCATATTGAAGTTAAATATTTTACATGATATAAAATGTCCATTAGAAGTTGAATTATTTTAATTGTTTTTACTTAACTCTCTCATCATCAGGGGAGAGAGAGATTTTTTCACTGATATGTCTTTTATTTTACATAATTTGTGTCCTTTCTAGGATATTTGAGCTCGTCATTTAGGTGAATCGTTATAAGTCTAACTTATTGACGTATAAAATTGTTAGGTAGCTAATTTATTAGATACATTAAATATACTTCACAGGGGGCATAAATACTTAATTAGTTCACAGTTTGATTATAAGTATTAATTACTAGGACGAAGCAGGGCCCTGTACATACAAAGTGAGGTTATACATACTGGAAGTCAGTGGTTACTCACATATCAGCTGCTTGATTCTGCTTGATGGCAAATTGGCTGTGGACTACTCCAGCCAAACACTAGTAATATGTTATACTACAGTCTGCACAACACGGGTGTGTGTTTGAAATGAATATTTTGTAGTGTTATCACAAGTTGGCAGATCACTTCTAAAATTAGCTGAAATGGGTGAATACACTTAATTGACAATCTAGAGTGAAATCAAACGATACCTTGCAGACTATTTAAATAATATTTAATCAGTATATGAGAAAACAGTATATTAACAATATCTCAACCCTATTGATGAAGGTTTAGGTCACTTTTCACGTGCTCAAATTTATAACCTCATCTAAAAAGGTAGTGATTGATTTATTTTATTGTCAAATATATTATGATTATCAAGGTGAGGCTGTCAGCTCCCGTCAGACATTATGCTACATGTCAACATGTGTTAGTAGATCCTGAAGGCTGTCAGATATAAACTTGTTGCAATCTGTCATGAGATTTTTCATCTCAGATAAGGCCTAGAGTCTCATATCAATCTTAAGTTGTCATATTCATGTGGAACAGACTGTTAGTGTTGTTAGAATACGAGGTTGAGTTAGTAAGGATAACAGAGAACAGGTCTCCACCTCCAGCTTCTTCAACTCTTCTAAATATTTAATCGTTGAGCATGCAGACGTGACTCCAAACATGAAGTGAAACAGAACATAAAAATGGAAGATCTAGTGGTTCAATTCATGTGTAGATGTCAGCTGTTGAGTCGGGTTACTGTAGCATTCTATTATTTATTTGAGTGATATTTCATACTGACACAGTGACTAGAAACAATTTCACAATATGGCTAAAATATAAAAACAGAGCTATAGTCCATTTCACCACCTGCTGTCCACCTGTTTTTTGTTGATGATTTACTTAAAAGTTCATATTTTTCAATATTTTCCAAGTAAACAACATATGTAAGTGACAACCTAATATAGCAGTTAAGAATTTTACAATAGATCCCCCATTTATGTTTCACAACATTTTTGTCTCTTTATTATGATGTGGCAGATATGGGGTGTCCCTCCATAAGTAGCCATCTTTGTTTTAGCTGGTTATATTTTTTAGAGTGTTTACATGACATCATCCAATCAGCAGCCGTCAGTTAAGGCTGTTTTTGCATGTGACCAATGACCTTGACCACCATAAATGGGTCTGATATATTGTAAAATGTAGACTGATTTCTCATATTTTCAGAAAATTCTGATACTTAAATATGGCATAAGGTAGGAATTTAGTTACCTAGTTGAAAGTTAGGTTCTGTAATCCTCTCCTCTACACTATAATTGCTTCCCTTGAAATGTACCTAATAAAAATTTTCATAGCAAAAAACAGGTGGACATGAGGGGATAAAACAGACTATAGATAAAATTAACGTTTATTGCAGTATGTATAGTTTATATTTAACTGATATAACTGACAACATTGTCTATGTGTCATACTGTACTTTGTCAGCTGTACTGACATTTTCCTGTCACAAGTCAGATTGACAGGGAATTGTCCACACAGCACACCCATGGGCAGAGAATCCATGTTTAAATATGAATAGCATTAAAATATTTTCCAGGAAATTTGTAACTTTTTTCTGTTTATTGAAAAAAGTAAATGAAGAGGAATCACTTTTTACCAGTAGCACTATCAGTATCATCTTTTGTTTTTAATACTACAGCCAGTACATCAATTGAGAATTAGTTTAGGTCAGATTGACTTGATAATTGAATGTTACCTGTTAAGGAATGTTCAGCAAGTGTACTTTGAGAAATATTCAGAAAGCAACAAACACCATACCTTGCAACAAACCCTATGTTATGATCACACAAAGGGCAGCTCTGGTAAAACAGACTTTTCAAATTTTCAGCTTCAGTGGAGGTGATTGTGCTCTGCTGAGCACCCTCTAGTTGACACCTATACAAACCGAGACCTGATAATTACCTAAATTTGTAGTACAGGAATGACAGAGACATTTTTCAAACACAAGCCTTGAGGGCACTGATGTGGTGTGTTTGGTGTATATCATCACAGACTGTTATCAATTCCTCGCTCCCTCAGGAAGTTTTTCTGGTATTTCATGGTGGGGGACTGATACAATTACTGTAGTTGTGTTGTTGTAATCAAACCCATCATAACAGTATGCAGTATTCACTTTACCCTCTGTGCCAGATACTATGTTATATATGTCTGATAACTGTTAAATTCCATTGAATACATAGCAGGGATGTTTTATAAAGTTAAACATATTTCTATAAAGGAATGATAGAAATAAAATTATGTACCAAGAATGTATCCTGGGAAACACAAATGAAAATAGATTGAAGTAATATATTTATAGTGTTTTGCAAGGGGGAAAATATATGATAGAATTTTAAGGTAACACTTTGCCAGAGCTGTGATGTAGTATGTGTTTTGAGTTTACGATGAGAACATTTCTGATGATTGGTCAGTGCCACCTATTGGATATAGCAGGAACTATCAGAAAACACTGTGACCCATTTGTACTGAGATCGTAGTGGTTGGGAGCTGGGTGCAGATCTGCTAACAGCACCTACCTCATATTGACCCTTGTCGTTGGTTTAACAAGGTCGCTTGTCCCTAATGTATTGACCAGACATGTTGGCCCACATCAAACTGATGGGACAAGACAGTGAATTGACCAACCTTGAATATATGAAATTATTGTGCAGTTAATGAACCTTCCTCCCAATATCCCTGTGAGGATGAAAGTGAGTGTTTACGCTGGACTGTTGGTGCTACCTATTTACCGTGAATCAATTATAGTACCAGTGCTGAAAGGTTGCTGTCAGGACTGCCACAGGATGAAGGTAGTGCTGTTTAAATTCTTATTCCTTATGAAATTCTTGATGTGAGATCATTAAGCGTTATGTTAATTGTCATTGTCATCGGCATGGTCACTTGATACTCTGTATTGTCACCTTGACTCTTAGAGAGTATGATGATACAATATAATGTACATAATACTATCAAATAATTATAAATTAATGATATAAGAAATAATAAATTTATGATTTTTTCCTTATTTTCATGAATAAGCATGACAGCAATATGAGTTTCATGTCATAAGATAAATGATTTCAGAAAAAAAAATGATTTTTTTCCTAATTTAATTGATTAAACATGAGAGCAGTATTAGTTTCACTATCACTATATTGTCTTTAATTCAGTAAAAGGTATCTGACTGACACTGCATAAGCATTTAAGTATATAATTATGGTATTAATAATTGCTATATATTATTATGATAGTATAGCATTGATGTAATTCATTTCATTATTGGTAAAACTGACATTTGATATATAACGTATGTTATAAAATGGTTTGAAAAAATACCCACAGTTATGTGAAGAAATTTATCTGAATAATGATAAATCTTGTTCAATATTATATCATCACCATTTTCATTGTACATTAGTACCTCGAATATCCAAATCTCATTTTTCCGAAAATTCATTTTTCCAAATTTTAAATAGAGGAATAAAAATTTATAAATATATGAATTTCAGAATACATATTTTCAAAAATATCCGAATTTGAGTCTGAGGATAACTGGCTGAGTGGCTTTCATTTGCCCCACCTGAAGAATAACAAATGGCCCAATCAGCACGTCTAAATAAGCTTAATGGGTTTTGAGAGATTTTGTCACTAAGTAGTTATGGTGCATGCATTCATCTGATCACCTGTACGTGTACTGATGTAACACTGTCCCCTTTGTACTATTTTGTTCTTTTCTATGATCGTTTCCTTACCTTCTCCGATGGTAAACAAACTCAAAGTTTGGTATGAGTTCATCGTGTTGAGTTGTCTGTGTCATCAGATTGGCTCTGTGATGGCAATACCCAGTAAGGTACCAAAAATTAAAACTTTTTCTGTGACTTGCTGTGAAACCTGCACCTTGATTTTGGTCAAGGTTACTTGGAACTCATGTTAATCGTTCAGTGATTTATATCAGTGATCTTACCTGATTTATGGAGTCTGTGATCTTCATCTGCGATATTTAATATGGCTCCTTGATGCAATGACATGACACAAGTCAATCTTACCAAAATAGATATAAAATCATTTATATTACTACCCATAGGTGGCAGCATGATATTTAGCCTGTAACAAGCGTACCATAAGCAAACATTCAGTTTGGCCGCTTTGACAAAAAATTGTCAATTCATTTGGATATAAACGCTACCCTTGTGTGTTATTTACATATGCAGAAAATTGATATTTTTTACTTTTTAAAATAGATTTCATTGATTGTAAAAATTTGCTGTTTTCTGTATAAAAATCAGATTTTGAAAAAATGTTCTGATGAGGATCAGTATTAGCATAATGAAATCTTGATACGCTCGCGTGTACCTATAAGGCTGTAGTGATAGTGTACCTCGCATGTCCGTAACCTAAACAGTCCTAACAAAATTTATGTTCCACAAACTTTTCGGAAATTCGAGGTTATACTCTAATAATTACCATCATCCTGACCATCACTACTGTACTGTACTGAGTGTCATCAGGTTACCCTTCTTTGCACTCCAGCTTCATATTGATTTTCATGATGAACGCGTCTTTTAAAAAATACATGACAAATAATACCATAAAATTGTATATATCAACAGGATACTCTTGAGATTAGATTGCAGTTTTGTACTGGTAATATTGAGAAATAAAGCGGCAGTGCCCCCTAGTAGTAGGAAATGGTTGTGAAATCATGTTTGATGACTGAAAGAAATAATACAACTGATGATCGATTTTTAATCAGTCATTTTATGTACCTTCTACATCACTGTTAAATAGACTGTATAGAATTATATCTAAAATAAAGAAAATTCAGTCAAACTTGTACATGCTATGGTAAAGGCAGGGTTATAGAGACTTGTATGCTGCACAAGGTTCAGTTATAATTCTGTTCAAAACTCATTTTCCTGTCTCTCTGATATCTCTGATAGGAATATAATAGAATTGATTTTTTTCTCTTTAATTTGCATGTGCATACATCGTATGTGATCCGTTGAAGTACATCCAATTCAAGTAATAATGACAGAAAAAAATAATCATCATTATAATTGATTAATTGCCACACCACCAGTAGTCACATAGTTATATTGACTCTGACCAGTACGTTATGGTAAAATGTGAATCAGGGTATCAGAAACGAGAGGGGGTGGGGAGCGGCTGGAAGATAAAAATTGTGAAGTGACAGACAAGGGACCTTCAGCTGTGTATCATGTTATGAATTGTCAGTTAATACAACTTGATGATAAATTCAGAAGTAAATGAAATAAGTGTGGCCCAAATTAAAATGCTTTGTCATAGCTCACCATGATATGTATCATGGAACAGACCACATCTAAATTGATTGCTGTATTGTTACAATTTGACAAGTGTAGAGGTATAAATATATGATGAACATCTTGATAAAGAAACCGCTAGTGGTTCAATATGATAATTCTTCTCACAATAAATAATGAATGAAAACATGGCAGTTATTTTCCCGCAGGGATCATTATGAAGTGGTTATTTATCATGGCGTTGTGGGTTTATCCTTCCACCCAGGGCCCAGACCAGAGCAGGGTCGATGTAACAATTTCTGTTCAGGATTAACTTGTGGGTGTTTCATTAACATAAAAAAATAATATAAGAGGAAGTGTAAAACCATTGCTGTTATTCTAATTAATATAATGTAAAATTTGTTAAACTTTTTCAGAATGATTATAATATATAATTTTCATTTCTACCTGCATAAAAATTATAAAAGTTTACTAGAAAATTTCCAAGAGAGGTCCCAACAACATAAGTACAAGTGCTACTAGATGTCAGATGAAATTGAGTTGTAAATTTACATTTGCCAGTTGTTTAAATGTATCGGTAATAAACAATGACCAATATTAATATGAATATTTACAGAACTAATTGACAATTCAAACAAGTAGGTTACAAAGGAACTTAAATCAGATGATTGATGAACAAAACTGCATCAGTTTCAACTAGTGGGAAGGGAGGCGGGGCTGAAAAGATGCTGGTACACTCAAGCACACATGTACATCTTGATATTTACAAATCAAAATGAGTCTCTCTGATGGAGGATACTGATGCAGACTCAATCTGATTGTGATTACGAGGATGTCTTGAGGTTTATGTAGGTACATTCTAGGATGACAGGGATGATCAGGATGTGTATGCCACATGAGTAATGACATTCAGCACCTGTTACCAGTTCTCAGCTACAGAGCCAGCCTACTGATTGATCCCTGGGTAAACAGGACAGGAGCAGTTGAAATACCATGATCAGACAAGACCTGCACAAAAGCCCCTATTCTGTTGTACATATAATATATCTTGTTATAGAGATTACATGTATGATTGAATGATGGTTACATACTAATGGAAAATGTACTTCAGAATCAGATTCATATACATATCCTTGTGTTCAATTGGTTTAAAATAGATATATTATCTTCAGAGCATTATGACACTACATTACAGAGTATCATATACATGCCAAAGCCCAGCTATAGATACCAATCTGGACCAAATGGTGATTGGTCCAGGACCAAATCCAAATCAGGATCTGGTCTTGACCAATCCAAAATTGGTCCAGACCACATCCTGATTGGGATTCAGTCCAGCTTATCCTAAATTAATAATATCAATCTTATCAATTGAAGGTTATGGCTACATATACCCCAATCAAGTTCATGTCTCATGACTTCATTCATGTGATAATTTCATGTCCAAGAGTCCTTTTTATATTTGTAAAAATTATGTTAAAATATTTATTTCTATAAAATGTTTCATTTTCACTGTTTTAGATACAGGATTTAATTATATAGGTTGCAGGTTACTTTATTTAGCATTTGTCTACATAATATTAATATATTGTATATAATATATATAGTTTATAATATAAATTTTGTTTTACAAGCCTAGTTCAAACCCAGCTGGTACAGCTAGTACCATAAAGCAGATCTAAAGATTTCACAGTTTTTGGTTGGGTAATATTCAGTAGAGTTAATGTATTGTGACTGGTCTTTGTCAAACAACCATCTAGTTAATTGTCTGTTAGTAAGATACAACTTGTAACCATGAGACTTGGGAAATTCTTACTTAAATAACCAGCAAGTTTGTTATGTTTAATAAGGTTAATACCAGAGGCAGCTACACACGTGGCATGTTTCAAGTATATCCCTGAGGTCCCCCCCCCCTAAACTAACCACTAAGCTTACCACTAGGCTAACAACTAAACATATTACTAAGATAACCACTTGGCTAACCACTAAGGTAACCACTTAGATAACCACTAAGCAAACCACTCAGCTATGCTAACAACTAGACTGACCACTAGGGTAACCACTAGGCAAACCACTCCGCTAACCACTAAGCTTATCACTAGGCTGACCACTAGGGTAACCACTAAGCAAACCACTCGGCTAACCACTAGGCTAAGCACTAGGCTAACAGCCACTCACCTTTTTCCTAACATGGAGATGTATTAATTTAAAAGTTACTCTTTCATGGTCATATTCCAACCAAATGTGTGAGTTACTCAGTCAGCACAAGGGTTTGGGTTAGCTCCTTATATTCAGCTGGTAAATCTTTTTGGTGGTTGATAATTCTTCAACCTTGCTCAGTTTTAGTAAATGTATTCAAAGGTAGAAAACTAGAGAGACTGGGAGGGACAGACCTGTACCCATATGGTCAGGCAGAAACAACATCGTACATAAGTCAAGAATAAAACAACAAGGTACATTGTATAACCAAGAAGGGGTTGTGGACATTATACAGGAGCCAACCCCAACCTTAGTGCTGACCAAGCAGTAACCAACAAGCTTGGTTGGAATATATCAGCCAGGTTCAAGCTTGAAATACCGACCAGCTACTGTATTCTACAGGGTTTTAATCCTAGCAGAGACCTTACATATGATTACATGCTGAGACATTTTTGTCTCTCACTGCTGAGACATTCTGGATACTCAGCTTCTCACTGCTGAGACATTCTGGGCTCTCACTGCTGAGACATTTTTGGCTCTCACTGCTGAGACATTCTGGATACTCAGCTTCTCACTGCTGAGACATCAAGGGCTCTCACTGCTGAGACATTCTGGGCTCTCATTGCAAAGACATGGACTCTCACTGCTGAGACATTATTGGCTCTCACTGCTGAGACATTCTGGGCTCTCACTGCTGAGACATTCTGGGCTCTCACTGCTGAGACATTTTTGGCTCTCACTGCTGAGATATTCTGGGCTTTCATGCCTGAGACATTCTGGGCTCTCACTGATGAGACATCCTGGGCTCTCACTGTTGAGACATTTTCGGCTCTCACTGCTGAGACATTTTGGGCACTCACTGCTGAGACATTCTGGGCTCTTACAAAATTTCATGCTTTAAATGAATGTTGTCTTGTTTAAAAAAGCAGGGCAGACTTCATACATATTGAATTCATACTCTTGTTTAAAATTCCTCCCCTATTTAGTCTGACCCAGAATAAGTTTTGATATATTTGTATGTGTACTTATGGTGAATCTTTTATATGGATGTCTGTGCGTATCTGGTGTCATGTTAATAGACACTTAATATTGTTTATATTACCAGTATCCTCACCCAAAAATATATAAAATAACTTAAAGAAATAGTTTATGAGGTGATTGGTATGTAAAGAATGGTGTAAATTGTATATTAGGGGGTAGCTTTACAGTTCAGTGGCACATAAAACATTCTGTGAAAACCCACAGATGCCATTACAATGGTACGTTTAACATTCTGTAAAAATATGTGAGTATCATATTAGATGGGAGTTCGTTGTAGGTTTCAAGTGCATGAAGATCACCTAGTACACAATTGGTAAATCTTTTTGGTGGTTGATAATTCTTCAACCTTGCTCAGTTTTAGTAAATGTATTTAAAGGTAGAAAACTAGAGAGACTGGGAGGGACAGACCTGCACCCGTATGGTCAGGCAGAACCAACATCGTACATAAGTCAAGAATAAAACAACAAGGTACATTGTATAACCAAGAAGGGGTTGTGGACATTATACAGGAGCCAACCCCAACCTTAGTGCTGACCAAGCAGTAACCCACAAGCTTGGTTGGAATATATCAGCCAGGTTCAAGCTTGAAATACCGACCAGCTACTGTATTCTACAGGGTTTTAATCCTAGCAGAGACCATACATATGATTACAGAAACTGGAGATGCTGTGATCATGTGTGACTGACCATTCAGGGTTAATCAGGGCATCATGACTGGTTGGTCAGTGATCTGTTCTCAGTGTCCACCAGTGAATGTGCTCAGACCTGTAGAGAACCCCATTGATAACCATACTAGGTCATAATGTAAGGAGCAGGTGTTATTAGTCACCAGGCACGCCAGACTGCCCTGTCTCCCAGGTAATGTCAGGAGTGACCACCAGCAGTCTGTGGCCTTTAGGTTATTGTCCTGCTTCAACATACGATCATGTTAACAGTTCATTTACAAGTTCTTAAAGTTTATACATGAAATCAATTATATGTTCAGTTATAAGTAGCTTTATGCAGCAGGCAAGTCCAAAAGTTTATTCCTTGAGGACCATATCAGACCTTTAAAATACACCCACCTCAAGACTTTAATGCATATAGGTACAAGGATTGGATAAAAGAAAAGCCATCCTAGATTCACTCTGAGGAGACATCCAGGGCTCTCACTGTTGAGACATTCTGGCCTCTCACTGCTGAGACATTCTGGGCTCTCACTACTGAGACATTCTGGGCTCTCACTGCTGAGACATTTTTGGCTCTCACTGCTGAGATATTCTGGGCTCTTCCTGCTGAGACATTCTGGGCTCTTCCTGCAAAGACATTCTGGGCTCACACTGCTGAGACATTCTGGGCTCTCACTGCTGAGACATCCTGGATACTCAGCTTCTCACTGCTGAGACATCAAGGGCTCTCACTGCTGAGACATTCTGGGCTCTCATTGCAAAGACATGGACTCTCACTGCTGAGACATTATTGGCTCTCACTGCTGAGACATTCTGGGCTCTCACTGATGAGACATTCTGGGCTCTCACTGCTGAGACATTCTGGGCTCTTACTGCTGAGACATTATTGGCTCTAACTGCTGAGACATTCTGGGCTCTTACTGCTGAGACATTATTGGCTCTCACTGCTGAGACATTCTGGGCTCTCACTGCTGAGACATTTTTGGCTCTCACTGCTGAGATATTCTGGGCTTTCATGCCTGAGACATTCTGGGCTCTCACTGATGAGACATCCTGGGCTCTCACTGTTGAGACATTTTCGGCTCTCACTGCTGAGACATTTTGGGCACTCACTGCTGAGACATTCTGGGCTCTTACAAAATTTCATGCTTTAAATGAATGTTGTCTTGTTTAAAAAAACAGGGCAGACTTCATACATATTGAATTCATACTCTTGTTTAAAATTCCTCCCCTATTTAGTCTGACCCAGAATAAGTTTTGATATATTTGTATGTGTACTTATGGTGAATCTTTTATATGGAAGTCTGTGCGTATCTGGTGCCATGTTAATAGATACTTAATATTGTTTATATTACCAGTATCCTCACCCAAAAATATATAAAATAACTTAAAGAAATAGTTTATGAGGTGATTGGTATGTAAAGAATGGTGTAAATTGTATATTAGGGGGTAGCTTTACAGTTCAATGGCACATAAAACATTCTGTGAAAACCCACAGATGCCATTACAATGGTACATTTAACATTCTGTAAAAATATGGGAGTATCATATTAGACGGGAGTGCGTTGTAGGTTTGAAAGTGCATGAAGATCACCGAGTACACAATTGATGATGGGATGGTATGGTATTTATTTTTTCAAGGCAAGCGCCCCAGTAGAGGTGGTCTTTGTTAACATTTGATGAACAGAATAGTGATACACAAAACCTGACTGCCACGTCCCCTTACTGCACTGCTTGTACCTGCGCTCTGTATATTATATCCTCATGGTGAGTTGGTCGGTACATCGTTAGTCCTGTTCTGGTGTACTCAGGTGTCACAGGGCAGTCTGATCTCTGTACACTTAATATCCAGGGTCTGTGTATAAACTCCTTAGATCTAGCTGATATATTTATTAGAATCAGTTGTATCATGACATCTTATTCCTAGGATATAAACTGTAAGACTAGGCCAAACAAATTTATGGTTCTACAAACTCTTGACTGATTTCATTATATGCTTATTTGTCCACAGTTTTGGAACACATACATGCTCTTTTCGGGTTAATACCAAAAGATAATGACTTTCTGTGTTCAGAAAATCCTATATTTTCAAGGATAACATTTATTTTAAAAGAGGTATGTTAAAAATGACAGTGGTGGAAAAACTGACAGAATCACATTCTCTGAAAACTGGCGATTTGTCCGCTTATAAGCAGTCGGACATAGCAGATAGCACTGACATAATAGTGACATTAGTGATATGGTGACAAATAATGGAGTACTCTTGCCAGATACTAATAATACGATACCATAATATATCGTGATAAATTCTATTTTATTATTTCATTAAAAGTGATATCATCCCAACCCTAAATAGGAGAAGAGGTTATTGGAATGTATGATCTTGGAAATAGGTCAGAGTAAAAAATAAACATCAGGTGCAATCTGTCACCTTGGACTATTATTCATCATCTTTTTTTTAAATCAGCCATATTGAAGATCAAGCTCAAATATTGATATAGTGAAAATCTTTCTATCAAGGGCAGGATAAATTTCATGTGAAAATTAAAAATTTATCAACTGTGACTAAAACTGTGACCGTAAGTCGTTTTTTGAAAATTAGCCATATCAGAAATAAAGTGAAAACATAAGTAGCAGAAATAAATAAAAAAAATTCTTATTGTTTTTTACTCTGAGGAAAATCAGCAAGTTTCCTTGTACAAATCTGGACTTTTATATTGATCTAGAAATAAACTCGTCAACCTGTATAAGTCTGCCTACCAGGGGAGGCTAATGTTTAATGGGTCATTGTTCCTGACATGGCAGTGCAGCAGACTGCTGATCAGGGACAGTGCTGATTTGGATTCTGTTAACGTTTGCAAACAGTGATTTACCTGTATCAGAGTCAAGACAAAATGGCTATTTGTCTCTCGTACTAATCTTTTTTAGGAAGGTTATTACCATATCCAGTCTAAGGAGCAGTGCTGGTCTTGAGGCTTGTTTTGGGTTCAAGGCTTGCCTTGGTCTTGCATTAACATTGCCTCAATGGCAGTAACTCTGACGTGGACTGTGTCTTGAACCTTCTAAATATGTTAACTCTGATCATTCAGACATAAAATCTGAAGATTGTGTGTGACTTTTTCTTGACCATGAAGGGTTGTGAATTATTCTTTGCCTCAAAGAGCTGATGAGAGCTGTGACAGGGTCTTGGCCTCAAAGGGCTATGTCTTGGCCTCTGACGGCTGTGTCTTTGCCTCTGAGGGCTGTGACAGGCTCTTGGCCTCAAAAGGCTGTCTTGGCCTCTGAGGGCTGTGACAGGGTCTTGGCCTCAAAAGGCTGTGTCCTTGCCTCTGAGGGCTATGACAGGCTCTTGGCCTCTGACGGCTGTGTCTTTGCCTCTGAAGGCTGTGGCAGGCTCTTGGCCTCAAAAGGCTGTTTTTGCCTCTGAGGGCTGTGACAGGGTCTTGGCCTCAAAAGGCTGTGTCTTTGCCTCTGAGGGCTGTGGCAGGGTCTTGGCCTCAAAAGGCTGTGTCCTTGCCTCTGAGGGCTATGACAGGCTCTTGGCCTCTGACGGCTGTGTCTTTGCCTTTGAAGGCTGTGGCAGGCTCTTGGCCTCAAAAGGCTGTTTTTGCCTCTGAGGGCTGTGACAGGGTCTTGGCCTCAAAAGGCTGTGTCCTTGCCTCTGAGGGCTATGACAGGCTCTTGGCCTCAGGGCTGTGACTTGGACTCAGTCCTGGCCTCAGAGAGCCAGTTATTGACTTGAAGGTGGTCTGCTTAGTATTTAGGACATTCTTACAGTAACACCACAGCTTTTGTTAGGGATACTGGAAGGTCCATAGCCTCTTGGTGGAACTCAATATTGAATGAGGATCAAGGTAATCACAATATTACAGTAATAAGTACTAAAATAAAACCTCCTGGACAGGCATTGAGATACAATTACTTTCAGTACTAGTAGGGCATCAGATCAAATCTCTCAAGCAGGCTTCACATTTTGAGATTATTTTTCAGTTTTCAATGAACATTGTGATATGGTAAGTTTGAAAAAAAAATGATAAACAGTCCCACAAAATATTAATACTCACACAACAGGATTACCTGAAAGTTTGTGACCATATTTGAATTTATTTATACTCAGTTGGATTGTATATCACTCCACATATTATGTGTTTCAATATGATTGCTTATGATATTCTTGGATATTTAGAATCATCCATCGACATCATTGGAACATGCCCCAAATCCTGCTGTCAATAACAATATCATACAATTTCCCACAAAATGTTTTCTCATGTCTTGCTGTGACAAACTCTAATGCTTCAGTTGCTTAGTTTTCTACCATATTGTACAAACAAAATTCATAGAATTAACAATAATAAGCCTGCTTTAGGTTCTGTTAGGACTGTCTGGTAGACTTATGCAGAGATCAAACTTTGAAACACACCACTGAAGTCTGATGTCTAACCAACAGGCTTATTCCTTACACACATCCCTCACCTGCAAAAAAAGGACTAACATGGATAAAAAATTAAAGAATTTAATATCAGTAATAAAGTTTACTTTTTCTAAATGTTTGTAATTTAGATAATTTGATCAATTCGTAATTTGAGCACATGTAGTGTTAACACTATAATTGATGATGTAAGTGTCATACAAACATCAGTGCAGACAGGTAATGCTGGAAAATCATCTGTGTACCTGAGATGAAACAGTTTAATTAACTTTCACTCTCAGCAGCTTGCTTTACCCGTGAATCTATGATCCCATCACGGGGTATGCCATTTTGCCAGTTAGTTCATTTTGTTCCATTGACTGCTGGAAGAAAAAGTTTATTCACCAAGTACATGCGGGTCAGCTCAGCGAGTGCACTTTCTTAAGAGATGGTGTTGTACTGAAGATTTGTCTGACTGGAACAATGGTGTTCCTGCTTTTCTGTGTTTGACTTGTCAGCAATACCTCAATGTGCAGTGTACATAGGTTATTACCAAGAATCTGATATGGTAGGTTTTTGACGTTGCTGGGTGAAGTATTGAAATTTTTAATTTCAGATCAGGCTGCATGACCTGTTGTAGAATCATCAGTTAATCATTGAAAGGAAGTACCATCTGGTAACTATTGAAAGGAAGAACCATAAGTTAATCATTGAAACAGCAGAATGACTTATCTGGAGGTTCATGTTTCTATGAACTTTGCCTACATCAAGGAGGTTATGTTTTCAACCTTTTCTGTCTGTTTGTCAGATTCTGTGACCATTAGGAGGGTTAGGTTTGTCAGATTCTTTGACCTTAAGGAGGGTTACGTTTGTCAGATCCGTTGTCCTTTAGGAGGATTATGCAAAAACTGCTGGACCACTTTCCACAAAAGTCCTCAGAGATATGGAAAGTTGTTCAGGGAATATCCCATGAACTTTTGGTATGGATCCATTTAATAATTAAGGGACAGCTCCATTAAAATTTTGTTTTCTTGACATTGGTATGCATGGGCATAGTTCTTGAATAAATCTTTTTTGATACTTATTAAGCCACATCTATTGACCATTCACCTGTGAACAATTCACACTTGATACAAGTACAGTTTTACTGCCTTCAGGTCCTCATGCTATTTACATTATTACGCCAGTACTTATCAGTGAAACCTGGTCATGAGTATGCTTCTCACTCAGTATACCGTAAAATCTCCACTTAAAACCGCGGTTTAATCAAGAAATTCAAAATCTTGAAATCAGGTTGATTTCCTGAAAGCACTGTGCGGTTTATACTAGAAGGGTTTCCTGAATATCTTCCTGATAGACATCGTTTTTGGGCCGGCGCGTGGGCGATAATATTGCAACTTTCGAAGGCTGTTCTTAGCATCCATGGGAGCCGTGTGTGAATGTACTATTTACGATTATTTGTTATTTATAAATTAAATATTGCTGATTAGTTTTCGTGTGATATATAACTTGTTATAAAATCTTGGTAATTGTCACCAAATAATACGTTTACAACAACCCTGCTGTTACACACAGCGGTCCACTTCGTTGGGCATGGTCAAGCACAATTGAAATAAAAGCCCACTTTAAACCCATTTGCGGCATTATTTAGCAATGATTATTTGTTTAAAACGTAAAATGAATAAAAAGCTGACATCGTAAAGAGTCACACAATGGCAGACGATCGTTTTAAAATCAAGTTTGAGTGCCGCCATGTGCTGAAACACCCCGGTATTCTGCTAAGAATATTTTGAACGGCTGTACGCGGTGGGTGGTAAATAGAACAGCCACCTATTTCGTCCCAGCGTGCCTTGCGCGAACACTGCCTTGACAAAATGGCTCTCCACACGGAAACTTTCTTCAGGAAAAAAACTTGCTAGCCTGGACTGGCCACTTTAATTTTACCTTAAAATCACTCGTTTTTCAAGCGTCATGTTTCCTATACGTGCGTATCTCGAAAAGGTAACTTCAGTTACTTTGATATTTAGTTAAGTTGACCAGCGATGTTTTCAAACGCACCAGCAAATTGTGACATGGAGCGATGTCAACGTACGATGTGACGAAGATAATACCGAAGTAACCGGTATGAAAATGATTTGAATCTTCCGAGTAATTCCAGAAAATGGAATTTTTTCAAAAATTAAGAATTCAAAATATTACTTTTAGAATTAAAATATACAGTGACTTGAAATGGATCAGCAGAATATTTTTTCCAAAATATAATGACAAATCAGTTGCAAACAAGAATACGGCACGGAATATAAAATCTGTATAAACAGGCCAGGCAGAGGTTCACCGGCCCTTACGTCTTCCCAAACTTCATGCTTGAGTGACCCCACAAAAAGTGTTATGATGTGTTTAAATAAAATGCCCAAGGAATTTTTAAAGTGGACAGGAATGGCCGAGTCGCAACCTACGCGTGTTCATTTCTAGATGATTGCTTGATTGTCTTTTGTCAAATCATTCCGTAGCGAAAGTTTATGCGGTTTTAAAGGGGGGTTCTTAGTATTTGAGCCCCTCGCGGTGTCTCGCCTGGAATTTAGGCGAAGTCTGGGTGCGGTTTTAATCGGAAGTGCGGTTTAAAGTGGAGATTTTACGGTACCTATATCCTGTGGATGGCTTCATATTGCTTAGGTTACATTTATCGATTTCATTTTTTTCAGTGATTTGCGAGGGTTCCATATACACAAACTCACCTTGCAAAGACCTACACAGACTGAAACCATGATTATATTTTTTACTTATATAAAAAAATAAATGCAAAATCTGAATAATTAAACAGAGACCCAAGGAGACTTAAATTATAAAATTATTATTGAAATTAACATTCATTAATGGCAGAGAATTAGTAAAAATCTGATATCATTTATAATAACAAGCTTTGAATATCCAAGATATATTATTATTCAGTATATCATCCTTTACCTTTTAACTTGCCTTCAGAGATGGATTCTCTGATTCAGGAAGGCTTTATTTCACGATAATTCCCCTTTCATGAATATGGTGAATTTGAAACCCTCGTAATCAAAAAGGCAACCACAGTACACTGCAGTTATCCCGGATCTCCTTGGCTTTGTGCAGCAAGATTCTCTGGGTCACACCACCAGGGAAAGAATTGTAATCAAACCAATGTGAGCGTGGTATTGCATTGTGCTTCCAGCTCCAAACTTAAAACATGCAACATTCACTCTTGTTGGTTTGATTACATCATTTCTGGCACAGGACCAAGAATCAGACCAATGAGAGTTGGTGTCTCATCGTAGGTCAGGAGCTGTTTTGATACTGAATCCATGAATGCTGTATTCATAATGTGTATTGTGAAAAAAATATGCTAAATCATTATTCATAATGTGAAATATGAATCCATTAAAAATAGATGTGAAATACAGTACTTAGTGCAAATGGGCAGTGTGAATCCTTAAAAAAATAGATATGAAGTACAGTTTATGGGATACTTATATGCAACAGGAAGAAAATTGCTACCATGTGCTATACTGGCAAATAGAAACATTTGAAACCATATTTAAGATGGGTATTGTGTGTTAACGAGAACCGGATCAGATATTGGTAATCTTTTAAATATTGTAATGGATTTTCTTCCTGCTTGGTTCAGAGAGAATATGGAATCATACTGTTCAACATAATATGCTCAATACAGTTCTGCTGTGTTCAGCACACTTGCAGCATGGAAACAGCTCTGGTTTTATTGTGATTATTCAAACTGCCAGAGGTTAATAAAACATTTATTATTGTATCCCCAGAAAAAGTTGGGATACTATGGTTTAAGCACGGTCGCACCGCTGCCACTGCAGAGATTTTGTGTGGATCTGATAACTCAAAAATATTTAACGGATCATTACCAAACTCATATTTGGTGAAAATATTGTTTCTCAAGTTGATAGATGGAAGAAACCATAGTCGCTTGCCAAGTGTCAGTATATGCTGCTGAAGATGGGTGGCCTATTCTTAAAGGGGGGGGGGGGGATTGTCTGGGGATACTATGGCACCTGCGGTGCCAGGAAACTATCTAGTTGTATAGTGTTTCCACATTTCTATAGCTGATATAAAGGAATTATTAAACATTTTATGCTGTATTTTATAACTTGTGCTTTAAAGAATCCAAATAACCTGAAAATTATATTAAATAAGAATACCTTAAAGATACAATATACAGTGAAATTTAAAATCTTCTTGAAAGATTTGTATTCACCTGAAAATTAAAGAAAAATGACAAAAACAGTTCCAAGAACCTGACAAGCAGAAATTACCATAAAAAAATGGAAATTGACTAAACAGAAAAACTATAATTTTCTACTAGAGTCCATTTGTCCACAAAAATGTGGTTCACAGAAGAATAGAAATGGAGATGTTCCTTGACAGTAAAAAGAGGTGCTTGGACTCATGATCACCAGGTGTCAGAACGATCAGTTAATTGCTGAAATAGCTTGTGTCTGGTCCAACAGTCAAATGATGTGTAATTAACTGCCAGTTGAGGTTGAAGTTTTTGAGTTAGTTTTGTGCAGTTTGCCACAGCTTACATTCTTTTGGAAGTGGAGACCTGTTTATGTGTACTTACACAGACTAAAATTATATCAGTGAAGATGACAGTAGATCCTACTGTAACAACTGTTTGATAACTCATGGATTTATTTATGAATTCTAGGCTCATAATTCAAGAATTTTGTTGTTTTTTGTTGATGACTTTTTTACCTTTTGCATAGCTCTCAGGCTGATAAGATGATGTGAGCAAACTAATCAGTCTGTATACAATTTGTCGCTTAGAAAGGTCAAAGTCGATTAAAGATTATCTGTCTGTACATTACCGGTCTGGAAAAATGGCATCAGAGAAAATTGCAAATGTAGGAGTATACTTCTGACATAATGATATATGTGAGCTGTAAAGTGTAAGGCAAACCAATGAAGCGACAGTCTTATAGAAAGAAATATTAATAAGAAAATAAAGAAAACTAAAAAATTGCCAAATACATGTAGTGTTTTGATCTGGAATCAGCAGAGTGTTCTATCCCATAGGAACTTTTAACAGCAACTACCCTGAAATGCACAGATAGCTATACAGGGTTTTCATGTTTTTTTTCAAAATTTCTGGGTTAATTAATGTAAACACTTGGAATTATGATTATATCATTGGACATCTTGTAAATCCTGGAAATCTCTAAAAAAATTTCATCATATGGCTGGCAGTCTTGTTTAGACCTGAGTTTCAGGGCTGTTAATCTTCGTAAACAGGATATTATTTAACCAGCCAGTCAGTTCCAGTTGTAATGTCATATCCAATTTTCTCATCTCACGCATCAAATTTCTTCAGATTTCTTAATTTACCATGCAGCAAGCCTCTGCAATTCCAGCATATATACTCTCCCAGAAAGTCATTATTGCAGCAGTCTGGAAGCCCTGGATATTATATAGCACGGGCAGGTCCAGGATTTAGGAAAAGGGGGGGTCCAACCTAGGAGGACTAATGAAAAACCTATAAAAAGGTCCCAAGGTCTGGAAAAGGGAGGGTCCAGGCCGCAAAATTTTGTATGAACCCTTTAAAAAATTTGCTTCAGATGAAAAAGGGGGTGTCCGGATTCCGTTGATCCTCTTCTGTATAGAATAGCCTTCAGAAATTCTGACATTCCATTCTGATAGAAAGGTCCGATAAGTACTGCAGACTCAGTATCAGGCTCCTTAAGGTACAAATTTGATATCAGTAATAAACCAGTAAGCACATTTTCTGAGAATTCTGCTTGAAATTTACTAAATAATCTGACAGGAACTGTTTTTGATTTTGGAATATAACTTGTGAATGAGTATAGCTGACCCTGCATCAGTTTGACCCAAGCCATGCAGCCATATATATATGAGTACAGAAGAGATATACATATACTCGCTGTATACAAACATTTCTCACCTGGTCACACCTGTATGGGGGGCCAGGTAACGCAATGCTTATTTAATGACTGGTCCCTTTGTCAAGGCCACCTGAGGCCAGTCTGTGTGTCTGACCTTAGTGACCTCGGGATCTGGGTCATGCCAGGTCTACAGGCTTCCCCAACACCAGACCTTCCTCAACCAATAGGGGACACAGTCAACCACAGTGAATAGTAATGAGCATAGGTGAACCCAACCAGGTCTCATGGATGGCACTGAGGATTAACACCCAGGTTTGTGGATAAAAACAGTTTATAACTGGACTTGTATATGTGTATCAATAGTTCTAGCATGCATGGTTAGCAACCATCCAGCTATTAAATCACATGCCTCACTTAAACAATGCACAGAGCGTTAGGTTTTAGGAGTATGCTCAGTGCATCATCAGGGCTTTACCATGTGATTGTCTTTTCATTAAGAAGATATAGTGTGGCTGTTTACAGTGTCAGATGTCCTGGTTGCCAGGTGAGACACCACAAGAGTTTGGTTGCTATATCACATGATCAGGTGTTCCATTCAAATTACAAGAGAAAGAGGCCAAGAGTCAAAGGCTAGGTTATATGGCTTGCACAGCATGAAGTGGAAAAACTGCTAGTGCTGCTCCTATTGAACTAGTACATTGTCAGTGAAGATGCTGAAAGGCTCACTTATTTTGTATTTGTCAGTGGATTAAGGGATTATCCCTACGTCAGATGATGATGCAGAGAGATAGGGGAAAAATAATAATTCATGGATTTCCTACTTAACATCAAGATCTCAAATTTGAAGCAACCATTGTTATCTTTTTTCTGAGGGATATATTAAGGAGGGTATCACCGAAATATGTTTAAGGGGAAACCCCGAAAATATGTTAATTAGGGATAACCTAAAATATGTTTATGGGGAATCCCCCAGATTATGTTAATGAGAGATCACCTGAGGTGGAGAAGCAGTATCTAGTCACCATTGTCAAGAAGTAATAAAGGAATGCGTGATTATTCAGTTTACACAAGCAAGTGCTTAGATATGCAGAATCTATGTTCTCTTCATGTATTTCATGGCCAGGTTTAAACCCCTGTATGTAATTACTGAGTGTATTATTTTGTTCCAAGAGCAATCAAGAGGTTGGGTATATTAATACACCATTAATTTACAGGTAAATGATTAGATACCTTATCTATAATGATAATGAATAGGACTGTTATGAAACATTACCTCAATATCTTATACTTATGTATTTGGTCACTATATAATATACAACATGACATATATAAGTATATATAGTTTATACATATTTATTATTTATAGTATATAATGTCAGAGTTTGTTTGTGATAAAACTACAGTGATACTTACAATGCTCTTAATAAAACCTAGCAGAAATATGATATGGCAAGGAAGTCCTTTCTGAACAGTGATATTTACCAGGTAGTCTTACATACCTGACAATTTCCTGAGGGACTGTTAATAATTATCTGGCATCTCTCCATAAGTCAGTGTATCGATGGAACTTGCTGATGATACAGTTATGATATACTTGAGTGGTATCATGTAGTATCACTTAACAGGACTGTTGTTACATCCTGGTAGTGAATATGCATGTTTTGCCACAGGATTTTACTACTCATAATAATCTGCACCTAATAATATGTTTGAACATGGTATAGCTGGTTCACTCTACAGCTGCATGGATGTGATATGTTTTGTTGTTTATGATAGTGAAGATCATTAAAGTGCATTATCTAGAAACAAAACAAATGCTAGTTGATACACTAAGTGGTGATTATTTTTACATGCAAACTAAATCTGTATCAAGGCTCAAGAATAATTAAGTAATTGATTTAAATTTGAAGTTTTTATGTGTGCCCTTTCCTCCCCCCAGATTGGAAGAAAACATTTTTTGACCATGACCTTAATCTTTGATGATAATATAGCATTTTTGTAAACTCCATAAATTTTGAATTACTGGTACTGCTTATTTTCTTCTTCAGTTTGGGGATGGGGGGCCCACAGGGATTAGATATCTGCATGTTTTTGCAGCTGTTAATCACAATATTTCTAGTTTATTCATGGTACAATTTGCGTGTGAGTTAAAGTGTTTTAGATTGTCCTGAAATTTGATATGAACAAAGACCTTCCGTAGCTTTTATCTTGTACATAGTAAGAAGGGAGGCACCATCTATGGGTATTGTATTATTAAATTTTTATGCATTTAACATTTCACTCACTGCCATTTAAAACTTAGTGAGCAGTGATTTATAGCTCAACAACTAATGCATGGATTTTTCTGAAATTTTACATGTACATCTACTGTCCTCTAGATATTGATGTAGGTATGAGGCCAGAGTGGTCATATCTATGACCACATGAATATTCATATTTCATGATAATATTTTATGTAAACATCAGTTTGTTTGTTTCCTGTGATTTTCTCCAATGTCACACCTTTTTAATATAAGAATATCTTAGAAAAACAAACATACGGTAGGATTTGAGGTTTGCTTCAGTTGCAGCAATAAATTAAGGGAAAATATCAAGTTAAGCTAAATAATGCAGTATTTGATTCTTCATAGGGGTGACATATTGCTTCACAGGTTCATTTGAACATTATACACTTAATTAAGACTTAGTGAGTGAAGTTTCTCATGAGGCTCTCAGAGTAAATCAGAGGGTCTCTTATTTGTAATCTATGACAGTGTATGCCCTCTTTGTTATGTATAAATTATATAAGCCTTAACATATTTTTTACTCTGGAAAACCCAGTAATCATTATAATGATGATATGTTATTCTCAAATTTATATTATCTAGTGGTTTGCCAATCAATTTGTTTCAACGACGATTGGTCATTTTATTTCATAATTGATTGAGTTGGTTGCATTTTGGCATGATCGATCACAAAAATTATGTGTACACCTGTAAAAACTTCATTATAACCAGAATAATAATCTAATCCTGTCCGAGACTTAGGAAAGTTAGCAAACAGCATACAAACTGCACCTTGTGGGGGGACATATATGGAGAACCACTTGCCCGTGACAAGTCATAGTTTTAAAAAAATGTTGGTAGAGATTGAAGGAATCACCTTCTACTAACCTTACTGGGCGTGTGGACTCAACATAAACCTTTTCCTTTGTTACAAATCATATAATTTATACCTCCATATCTGAAATTACCTGGTCATGGTATGTAAAAAAATAAGAGACATGTAATTAACCAAGAAGAATTTAAACAGTTTTTTATCATTTAAATTGCAAACTAAAAACCATGAAAAAAAAAATTTATATTAAATGTCTTTCTTGTTCATGGCCACAATTATTGTATCCCCAGACAAAGTCGGGGGATACTATGTTTTCATACCGGTCCTGCTGCCGCCGCATATAAATCTTGTTGGTGCGATAACTCAAAAAATATTTCACGGATCTTTACCAAACTTGGTATATGTATAGATATGGGTGAGAGGACGACGCCTATTTAAAATGAGGTCATGACCTTCACTAGGAGAGTGTCCTTGACCTTGAATAGGTCCAATTTTGGGGAAAATCACACAAATTCTTAAATATCTCAAGAAATCTTGCATGGATTGATCCCAAAATCAAGTTGATGGAAATTCATGGATAGGGTTGTCATGTTCCAGAAACAGGTGGCGCCACCTGTTATTCTTTCACTTGTTTTGTGCCGTTTAATACCCCTATCATTGCCACTTAACAGTTCTGTGAGCATTATAAGTCAGAAACTATCAGACAGAATTCTTTCATATTATGCATATACATAGACATGGGTTAGGGGATGATGTATATATAAATTGGGGTCATGACCTTTCCTATTAGAGTGGCCTTGACCTTGAATATTGCCATTTATGGTGAAAATTACACAAAATCATTAATATCTCAATAAGGGATGCATTGATTGGTCCAAAAATCAACTTGACCGAAGATCTTGGATAGTGTTGTCATGTACTGGAAACTGATAGCACCACCTGTTATTCTTTTACTTGTTTTCATGCCGTTTAATACCCCATCATTGCTACTTAACAGTACTGTAAGCATTATAAGTCAAAAACTAATGGACAGATTTCTTTCATATTTTGCATATACATAGATATGGGTTATTGGATGATGTTTATTTAAATTGGGGTCATGACCTTTCCTATTAGAGTGGCCTTGACCTTGAATATTGCCATTTATGGTGAAAATTACACAAAATCATTAATATCTCAATAAGGGATGCATTGATCGGTCCAAAAATCAACTTGACCAAAGATCTTGGATAGTGTTGTCATGTACTGGAAACTGATAGCACCACCTGTTATTCTTTTACTTGTTTTTGTGCCGTTTAATACCCCATCATTGCCACTTAACAGTACTGTGAGCATTATAAGTCAAAAACTAATGGACAGATTTCTTTTATATTATGCATATACATAGACATGGGTTAGGGGATGGTGTAAATTGAAATTGGGGTCATGACCTTTTCTGTGAGAGTGACCTTTTCTATGAGTGTGGTCTGATATTAATTGTTGCTGAAGATGGGGGGCCTATTCTTAAAGAGGGGGGGGGGGGGGGGGGATTAATTGTCTGGGGATACAATGGCACCTGCAGTGCCAAGAAATATCTAGTTTGTTTTTATATGCAAGTAAAAATTAATATCAGGCAAGAAAGAAATGGCTTGATCTTACTTGCTTGCTGACAAGTGTTACGAAAACAACTCAATGAGGGGAAAATCCTGGGCCGATCCGGGAGTCGAACCCAGGTCGGTGGCGTACAAGTCTGGCGTACCAACCGCTTCCCTAGAAAAGCAAGCTTCCCTAGTGAGACAGTTCTGTCCGCTTTTATGTCACCCCATAACACACCCCCTCTTAAGAGCGTTCTGCTATCAGAACAAGACTAATTTTCCCAGGAGTCACACTTTGGTGAGCTTATTCCCTGGGCCACAAAGTTAACCATCACAGTAGACGAGCCCCCATTTTGTTACGAAGACAAATAAATGAGGGGAAAATCCTGGGCCGATCCGGGAGTCGAACCCAGGTCGGTGGCGTACAAGTCTGGCGTACCAACCGCTTCGCTAGAAAAGCAAGCTTCCCTAGTGAGACAGTTCGGTCCGCTTTTATGTCTTCCCGTAACACACCCCCTCTTAAGAGCGTTCTGCTATCAGAACAAGACTAATTTTCCCAGGAGTCACACTTTGGTGAGCTTATTCCCTGGGCCACAAAGTTAACCATCACGGTAGACGAGCCCCCATTTTGTTACGAAGACAAATAAATGAGGGGAAAATCCTGGGCCGATCCGGGAGTCGAACCCAGGTTGGTGGCGTACAAGTCTGGCATACCAACCGCTTCGTTAGCAAAGCAAGCTTCACTAGCGAGACAGTTCGGTCCGCTTTTATGTCACCCCGTAACACAGGATACAAACTTTTAACAGTTTAAAATGTCAGAACCTGCAAGACAGTGATGGGTGCCATTATTTCCAGCATGACATTTAAATCCCATTTATGAGAATCATTCTCTGACATTTTCAGGAGATTAACAGGTCTGTGTGTTTCATGCAGGGGCGTTCTCATTTACACGACATGAAGACTGTCATGCAAGTCTGGCCAAACCAAACATGAGAACACCAGGATTTACCTCAGCTCACAGCCGTGGTGGTCACTGAGGGAAAAATTAGAGTGTGAAGTTCAGGTCTCCAGTCAGTGCTCAAAAGGGGAAATATAAAAAATTTGGGAAAGGTTGGGAGTGTGATGGAACTTGGGATGATGGTTTGAAAATTGGGGGAAAAACAGAAAACACTGATTTGGTATTGATTCAGAAAGTAACGATTCTCATAAGTTAATTATCCTTCAAACCCTCATGTTTTCATTACATTCTCTGGGTCGGTATTCAGTCAAACCCAGCCACATGCTGCTGTCTATCTGACTGTAGTTAGAACTGATGAGGAAAGCTGGACCAGATTGGGATTGATTGTGTTGGTCACCTGTCTGTGTCAGTTGTCTTTAGCCAATTTCACTCCATGACCATGATGAAAAACAGACTACGAAAATTCATCCACTTCTGCAAGATTTGTATACTCTCCTAAGCTGTAAAGCAGTATTCAACACTCATATTCATTCTGCTCTGGTGCAATTTTATATTTATATATTCAGTATTTAAATGGTATTCATCAGCGTTTGCTGTGGGTATGGGTTTAGCATGGACACACTGAAGCTTCACAGTAACTTCATGGTGATTAGCTCATTTCAACCAGATTAAAAATATCTCATAAAAAAGGGTGATATTTTCAGCAAATGCATCAAGTTGGTTTATTTATAAGTCTGGTGAAAAAAGTAGTAACCTTTGACACACAGCAGACCTCTGGCACTTTTAGTAATCACTCTCCCTAATTTCCTGCTCAAAATGTGCTCAAAATTTTAAAGGTTCAAATTTTTGCTTTGATGTTGTTGGTTGAATCTTACTTTAATAAGAATATGTGTTCACCAATATTGAACGCAAAACAAAAGCTTCAAGGTCTGATAGTAATTTTTGTTTTCCAAATATGACAATATTCTGAACTGTTCCTTTTTCTTTGCATAAATGAAAATGACTTTATGAAGGATCATAACAGTTGAAGCAAAGTATCAATATATTGTCACATGACCTTGTCACATGACATGTAAAGGGATGATGGTGAGGTTGTTTAATGTATTTTTTAAACTTGTACCTATTCAGTCATTTAAATCTGTAAATATTTGTATGAAAAATTAGTATTGATATGAAGGTAAAAACGGATTGAAAATCATACAATATTTTGATTTAGTTATAGTGTTATAATCAATTTTATTTTAAGTTTTGTTCATATTCATTTGAAGCATTGGTCAAACATGTATTGTAAAAAAATCAAGAAATTATACAGAAGTTTAAAGAAATCATAAGTGATGAAAGTCTTTATAGGGGTCCACATTAAGATGTTATGATGACAGAATCATTGATTGTGTGTCACGGGATAGCACAGATATCTATTATATATATAATATATGTCCATATGTCACAGTCTAAAAACAGTACTTCTTGCTGTCACCTACTGTCTGTCAGATTCTACTTGGTTAATAAAGCTTCTCATAATGCTGCACAATTGCACACATTTATTTTCTGCTATTTAAGATGGAGATCAGCCTGTGTGTAAAACATATTTTTGAATAATCATATTTTATTGAGATTTCTTATATTGACCACAAACCCACTATAACTCCAGGTTTATAACCAGGACTGTGACTTTTAAACCCAAAGTTGGAAAAAATATTGATGTTTGAGGAAATTACTGAGATATGACACCCTTTGTCACATTAACTTTACAGTATAATCACCTTCATACACATACAGCTGCCAGTGTCCCCTGCTGGCCATGGTGCTAATGTATAAGGCACAAGAAGAGAAAGTGATCTGGTTGATGAATAACAAAAGAACTGACGATCTCAGCATCATATGTTGGTCTGCAACCTCCGTTACTGATGAGACAACTAAGCTCACCCCATCATCAGCATTATTGTGCTGAAGGCAGGTCTGTCCATGTGACAGTAAATTGGTTGGCTGCATTGTAATTAGGAAATAGGCTTGGGAATGCCCATCAGAGGCTAATTTGCAGACAGATTCCTTGCCATATTCCAGGTAAGCTGGACCAGCTAGGGCTGACCTTTCCACACCCAGTCCTTTGGGGTCTATCTCTTTTCAGTATTTGATATTAAGTGTTCATAGAGCTTATGTTTCTGTCTGCTCGGTGTGACCTGTACTTACTGGTGTAAGGATATATGGATGTGTCTGTCTCTGGACTGGACAGTCCAGGGTTTCACCAACAATAAACAGATCACTGAAAAAATTAAATTTTGGATTCAATAGAATAAGATCAACGGCTAGAAATTATAAATTTTGAAAATGCCACATTTTATCCTTTAGTGGAATACATTCTTTGGAACCACTCTTTCCAGCCACCCTTTTATCAAGGACACCTCTCTGTTACAAACAGTAACAGTTGTGGCAGTCATTTTCTGTAACATCTCTGATATAGGCATCATGTCATCTGTATTAAGTATAATAAGCCAGCTACCAACAGTGTCTGTACTTATGGGGTCCTACTATATATCATTCACGTCTTAGCTAGCTTATCTAATTTTTCAGAATGGAGATTTCTTGGTTAGATATTAGTGATTAATTGACAAGAAGGTTCTTCAGTTTTTTATTGTAAATGTATTTTACAAATGTATTATAGTTGAGATCATATATGTTACCAGTAGTTCAGGCAGAAAAAAATTCTAGTTTGTCATTCAGTCTTGGTTATTTCTGTATTTTCCTGCTTAGTGTATTCATATTCTTAACCATACAGTTACACTTAATAAAGGAGAACTAATCAAACAAAAGAAACTAGGTTGCTGAGACCTTATTTCTGAGAGCTTTGACCCAAAATGTCTCTGTTAAACTATGTTACTACCAGAGCTCTACTCCTTGGCATTTAAGTTCAAGATCACCCTTATACCAACCAAAAAAAACATGTATACTTGAAATTCATTGAAAAGCTTCTATAGCTTTATTGAGGCCATATTATGTTACTATGAAAATAAACTTGCTGGTTGGAATGTCTTTTAAGTATCACTTGAGTCAGTCTCAAAATTCTTTGTTGTAAATAAAAATTTCCTGTTTTGATAAAGAATAATGGGGGTTATATGAAATAGGTTGAACAAACTATGTATATCAACACCAGAGAAGTTTGGAGATTTAAAAAAAATTGTCTGATAAAAAAAATGTTGGAGGAGATTTGACCTTTAAAACAATAAATAGGACATATACAGATTGTGTCTGCTGCTGCTTGATAGAAGCAGTGAATACACAATTAATCTGTCAAATAAGTGTAATAGAAAGGAACAGTATGATTTCCACAGTTAACATGAAACAAGTAACTGCACAGTGAAGGTTCCGGACCACCTGTTGCACGGATCCCATAACCCCCGAGTCCTGTCTGGACAGAGTGTGTATTGATCAGACAGTGGTCCTAGCCGATGTCCTAAAGGGCTGTCTGGTTGTATATATACACTGACAGGAGAGAGTACTGAAGGGTCAGGGACCTCCATCACCTTGTATTCTGTATTACTCTTATGACCGTACATGTACATAAACAGTGACCTATTGCACCAGAGTGCCACAGTATTAATGTTACAGACTGAGAGGACATCATAAATTATAAATGTGTCACTTTCTGTGACACTGACAGTGAGAAATACATTTGTTTTATAATTAATATATTGCACAGAACTGATCAAGTTATTACTAACCAATATATCAGGTTTATAAGCTCAGCAAACTGAAGTTCTGTTGAATCAGATATATAAAACAAATGTTTGAATGGTGATTTTTATATCTTAAAAATATATATTTGCTTCAGCTAATTAAATACCAGTTCTATCAGAATAACAGAAAAGAAAAAGCACATTTCAGATTAAGCATTTAACATGACATGAAATCATAATCATCAAGGGAAGGTCATTTATCACAATGTCACATAAGTAATTAATATAAAATCAAACATTACAGGCATTTAAACTGGTTGATGTCATGTGTGACCCTCAGTCCCTCACCTGTGCATTTTTATCTAATTTTTAATCTTGAAGAAAATGTGCCTTTTTACTAATTTTTCATTTCAATATTAAAATTAGCTCTTTTGAATTCATTTTCATTTTTTTTTCAATCTTGAAGAATGAAACATGCCTTTAGAACCTTTTTTCACTTCAGTCTTGAAAACACATGGAGGACTAGGGTTGCTAAGATTTTATAAGTTGTATGATATTGAGAGGCACTTTAACTATGAACCTGCAGTGAGAAACGAGCACACAGTGAATTCTTCTCTCATATTGTGAATAGCCTAGATATGTCTGAATATCTAATCGAATGCCAGCATCCTCACTGAGCTATCACTTATCTAAAGATGAATAACCTTTACATAGAGGTTCAAACAAAAAGTAGCATTTACTGTTTTTATCATCATATTTATGGACTGATCATGTGTTAATGATATTTCAGTTTATTCTTAAGTCACCAGGTGGCACTCATTGTCCGCCCTATAACTATTGCTCGTTCTTTTGAGGGTTTTTTTGTGTGTATATACTGTATAGGCTTTAACTTGTGTAACCTTGAGACTGCCTGAGAAGTTTTATTGATGGGATGGTGAGATTAACAAACATGCTTCCGTTCACTTATTTCAGAAGCACAATTTAAAGACTCAGGACTGTGATATGCTAGTGTTAAATCTCATTTTATTTTAAGAAAACAGGTAATGGAATATAACATGACACTGACAGTAGTTTCTTTTGAACCTGATCAATATAGATAAATCAAGGCTTTTATGTCTTAGAATCACCTTTATTTTGTAAGATCATGATTCTTTATACAAAATTAATAGAAATAAAGTGTTATTCATGTTTGCTACTTAAAAGGCTTATCGAAAATCATGACATTGTCCTGTATCTTGTATTTTCAATGGGTAATATAAAGCAGTAATACAAAGTGGTATTTCATTATTGAGGACATGTCCTTTTTGAAATTGTGACAGACTTTAAAATGCTTCTTAAGATGTCTACCATGCACATACACAGACTTGTTTTCCTGAGACAGCTAAGATTTCTGAAATCAGAAATATCCTGATTATTGTCTATAAATAAACCAAACATAAAGGCTTGAAATGTTGATGGTTTCATGCAGACACTGCAGGTATTTATGGAATGAATTCCCAGAATGTTTGTATGAGTTTATTTCGAGGTATGTCAGTGGTAGGAATGTAGACAGTGGCAATACAGACATGATGGAAACTACCGGGTCGAATTAGTTTACTTGTCAGTACCTCAGGGTCATTTAAGTTAGTTGCCATTCAATGCTGAAGTATTTATATTGTTTTTATCTGGAGAAAAAGCATCAAGGGGTAATGCTCGGCAGGGCATCTTACCCATGGATTTTCTTTGAGCACTCTATTTGTCTCACCCTTTCTTTATTGTTCTTATGTCAGTATTTTTGTGAGTGCCAGAGTTTCACTGAGAAATGAGAAAAAAAATATATTACAGGAATGTTATTATTTTGTGATATATTTACAGATCATTGAATTGAATAAAATAGTGTTACATAACATGGTTTGCATGAAATCATATTATTAAACATTTTGTTTAAATGTTAGATTCCTGGATTCATATAGCACCCCAGAAAAATGTTATGCCTGGAAGTACAATATATAGGAGATAGATTAGTTTTAAAAATGTGTATTTATAGAAAATCTGTATAAAGAACTTTCATGGAATTCATTTCATTTATTTCTAGAAAACAGGTAACATGCAAAATTTTGTGCCAATACACAAGAGGAATTTCAGGAAATTTCCTAATTTTAGGAAATTTCCTAAGTTCAGGAAATCAGGAATTTCTGTTTCACGAATTTTCAGGACATTTTACCTCATGCTCTCTTTTCACTGAGCACTCATTAAGAGACCTTACATAACAGTACATAAATATAATAATATATGCTTGAACAGCCCACAAGCCTTATTGCTAGGCTCCTGTAACAACAATTTAGCTCAACAGGATAGAATGGTGGTGAAGAAGCCGATGTAGGAAATTCCTAACCAGATGAAAGTAGAATATGTGAATGTGACAGGAGGTAATGATAATGAGGTACAGTGCGATAAAGATTAAAATTGATCAAAATAATTTAACATTTTTAATAGCTGTATTTAAAAGATACCTTTGCAGCTGGAACAAAGAGCAAAGGGACCAAGTGTGGCTGGAATATTGATTAAACTGAGTAGTTTTAAGTCCTTGTAAAACCATTACTTGGGAGTTACTGTACTGACAAAGGTTTTGTCTCATTTCAGGTCTTCAGCGTTAAATCTGCCCAGTGCCATGACGGCGTAAAAACATCCAAGGGCCCGGATACACAACATCGCCATGGAGAGGACTATCCATGGGCCGCCCAAAAAGAAATATGTGCGTAGCTTACGTGCATCCCAAGATAGCATACCAGACATTGGAAGTCCAAATTCTAGTGACGTTTCAAGTCCAATTTCATTGCCAAGTGTCAAAATGGATGACTTGCGGACACCAGACTCCCAGTTTTCATTAGATTTTTCCATTAAAAGTCCACTTTCAGTCAAAAGTAAATCAGAACTGACTGACATGTTGGACATCAGCACGCGAAGTCCCCCATCAATGATGGTTCAACGGGAACCTTCTGCGGCAGATGGTACAGGCCAAATATCAGCAGATCCACAACCTGATCCAGGCTCGCAAGCAAGTAACAACCTATTTAACGGGGACAATCGCGATAATTTTGAGATTGGTTTACCGATAAAGAAAATGAAAGTAATGAAAAGTAATGGTGTGAATTTAGAAAGGACCTCTGATAAAGAGCTGGTTAGTTCATTTAAGGATGACCTTAGCAGTTTGAGAATGTCAGATATGAGTGGCCATGAGCTTCATTACCGGACGGACTCGCCTCATGGCTCAATGATAGAGATGCATGATCGGCCATCGTCAGTTAGTCACAATATCTCTCCCGTTCCACATGCTCATAAATCCAGTAGTGAAAGTCACATCAGTCATCCAGGGGTGCCTGGATACAGTCAGTTGCGTTCCATGAGTCAAGGTCATGGTGGCCTTGACCTCAATCAGTCAGGATTAAGTCTGCAGAAAGGAAACCTACCAGATGACGTGTTTGAAAATTCAAATGTTAAAACAAGTGGAAGTGAACTACCGCAGGTGAGTCCACAGCTACCCAGCAGTACCACTACCTCTGATGACACCAGTCCAGGCAAGCTGGGACTGCAGCAGATGTATCCACATCTCCGGTTTGGAGACCCAAAACTGCGCCAGCCTTCTCCCATGCTGCCAGGGTACCAGGGTGCCATGTTGAATGCGCCAGGACTACAGCGAGTGTCTCCAGGTGAACCAGGACCCCACAGTGACTACGATCTCCACATGTTCCTCCAACAAGAAGCCATGGGTGGTTTCCTCCATCCGTTTCCAGGCACACCATTACTGCCATTTAGTCGGGCTGGTATGCTGAACCCAAATACTGGACTCCCTATGATGTCCATGCCGTCCAACCAACCCTCCTCCACCTTACCAGCGCCCCCTACGACACGTGGTGGGGACTTAGGACCCCGGGGCATGGTGCCCGGGGGGTCCATCGATGATTCCTCACTAACCAGCAGCACGGGGAATGGTGGTGGAGTTCATCCGGACAGCTACTCTCCCAGACCTCGCAGCTATGACATGTCACTCAAAGTGCCGTCGGTTCAAAAGCCTCAGGGTGGAAGAATACCGTTTGGAGTAGACAGTGTTATGCACAAACAGGGGGACAGCTTCGCAGGGTCTTTACCCCACGACAATTTGGATCTCATGAACTCTAAAAGCCCAGATGGCAACAGTGGGCTGCTACACCATGGGCTCTCTACGTCCGATTCACACAGGTCATTATCCGCACAACTGCTCCCAGATTCTGGGTATTCTGGGCAACACTGGCAGGGTGGGGTGAAACTCGCAGGCATGAGTGACGCACAAACACACAACCTTCTCAGGAAAGACCCAGCTAGCTCAGGACCTTATCCGTACTTACCTCAGAACTTAGATGCTCACCCTGGAACGTACCACGGATTACCAGGCGACCAGTCTCACGGCAGTCCGCAGTCGTCGCGGCTACATGGGGGACGTGACAGCAAACTGGGCAGTTCTAGTAGTGACAGCATGGGAGCTATCAGTGCACCAACATCCTGCACATCTACCAAAATTTTCTCGCAACTTGACTCCACCCGCTGCCAAGTGTGCAATGATAATGCTTCTGGTTTTCACTGCGGGGCCTACGTGTGTGAAGCTTGCAAGGTAGGCTTTCACTGAATTTCATTTGATCATTTATTGACATATTTGTGATACAAGCTCAAAATCATGTGATTATATAAGTTGTAATATGCTATATTTTCCAATAATCTGTTAAAGTCATGCAGAGTTTTAAAAAGTTTTAGAATATTTCAACTTAAGATGACCCTCCCTAAACTTCCCAGCTGTCAGCAATATGGTGTCAGGTTACCTGCCATTGTAATGCTTGTTATGACTGTTTGTCATCACTCCTCACAGAATGCTGTATTCTGCACTCATCTGTAGTCTTGAACATCTTAAGAAGTGCATGATTTATGTGGCTTCCCTACAAAAAAATCTTTTGAGCAAGATAACTCAATAAATATTTTATGGATCTTTATCAGTCTTTAGATGTACATATAAAAGGTGAGTCAATAATCTTTACTAGGAGAGTGACCTTGACCTTGAAAAGATATATTTTGGTGGAAATTACAAAAATCTTAAATATCTCCAGAAAGATTGCCTGGATTGGTCCAAAAATCAGTTTAACTGAAGATCTTGGATAGATTTATCTGATACAGAACCCTGGTTGCACCACCTATTATCCTTTTCTTATTTTCTCACCTGTTAATACCCCATCATTTGCCACTTTACAGTAGTGTTAGCCTTACAGAATTCTTTCACATAATGCACATGCATAGACATTGCTTAAAGGATGAATCCTATTTAAATTGGGGTCAAAACCTTCACTATGAGAGTGACCTTGACCTTTAATATTTCCATATTTGGTAATCAAAACATTTTATTTCTCAAGTCATATGTGGTATTTATTTATAAGTCAAAATGAAAAAGATCAGATGGTAAGTAGTTGAATAAGTTCAGAAACCAATGACTTGATTCTTGTTGTTCCAGGTCAGATCAGCCAAAATGCATGATTTTGGTCCACCAAATAAATTTTTGAAGTTTGGCATAAATTTCCTCTTCAATATTTGATACACAAAGGGTTTCAACCAAGTTGTCTGACAGTTTCAAAACTGGTGACCTTGATCTTCAAGGTCAAATCTGCAGAAATAAGGTTTTCCCATAATCCTTAAAAAAAATAGTCATGTCTTAACCTAGAACAGTACCACATTCATACGATGGAATCGTCCAAACCATATTTACTTTTAACATTTGAGCTTTCCGTCCGAAATATTTCTAAATGATCTGTACCATGAAAGGGAATTTCAGTGTTCTCGCATGGACTTATCAGCATTCTGGAGAGTTGCGTTAATTTCAAGGAAAACTGCATTGTATAGGTCACACCAGTTCACTAACTTTTGCTGGGAATTACATCAGAATATGACAGTTTGGCCGGATTCATGTCGTAAAAATTATGTTATTATAAAAAAAGTAACCGAGTTTGAAACATGCCAGTACCTTTCAGGCTACATAAACATTTAATTCTTTTGACACACAGAAACCTGTTAGCTTTTCAGCAATTCACAGCTGATGTCCAACTGCCTAGTTCCTGAGATATATTAGAATTGTCTCTTGGTCCTTTCGGTCAACCGTATCAACAGTGCTCTAATATGGGTAACTGCGGTTGTTATTGAGCCTCACGTTTACATTTGTTTGAGCGGAGGGGAATGATTGGCTAACACATTTCTACACTAATCGCGTGGGCAGTCTTTATGCAAACTTGTCAAAGATCTGAATGCTTAAAAGTAGAAGAGGGCCTCTCATCAAGTTTGATGAGGGGGAACAGAAATTACATGATCATTGTATTTTTATGCCTCCGCCACAAAGTGGCCGGGGCATATAGTTTTACCCATTTTCATCCTTCCGTCCTTCCGTCATTCTGACATCAAACAGTTGTACGGACTTTTTTTCACAATGCCTGCAGATATTGGCCTGATTTTTGGTGTGTGGGCAGATAATGACCAGTAACAGATCGAGTTCGCGTTTCGTCCAGGTTGACCTACTTTTGACCGTTTTACGGCTCAAAAACTTAGAAAAATTCATGAAAAATAGAAATTTTCATGACAAATACACATGTACAGCCGTTTTTAGCCCTCAGCTCATAGGCTGATGGGCTATTGTCGTCACCCAAGCTGTCCGTCTGTCCACCCGTCCACCTGTCGGTCCGGTGTCTGTCCATCCGTCCATTCCACGTCTGTTAACTTTTACCTTGTGAGCGGGATATCACCAAAAGGATTCACCGTTGGAATTTTATTTCATCAGTGAAGATGTATATCGATAAAAACTCGGTCAAGTTCAAAGATGGGTGACCTTGACCCATTTTTCTACATTTTAGAGCTGATTATAGAAAAACACTCAGAAGATTATATCTCAGGAACCATTGTGTGGATTTTCACAAAACTTACTATGATCATTGGGACTGATGGTCTGTATGTGCTGCACAATTTTGGTGGCGCCACATGCAATTTCTGATTTTTTAGTGAAATTTTATCGGATTTTTTCAATTTTGGCCTTTTGTGCAGGATATCTCCAAAGGTATTCAACACAGGAACTTCATTTCTTCAGTGCTATTGCATTATATTTACAAAATCTTGGTCAAGTTCAAAGATGGGTGATCTTGACCTACTTTTCAAGGTCACAGAGCTTAGTATAGAAAAAAAATTAGGAGCTTATTTCTCAGGAAGCATTTGGTGGATTGTTATGAAACATGGAATATACCTCTCCAATTTAAATTTATAAATGATTATCAACTTTTGCTAATATTCTAGTTTCGCAATGCAATGCTTACAGATACTGGCCTAATGTTTGGTCTGTGGGCGCATAATGACCACTTACAGATTGAGTTCGCGTTTCGTCCCAGTTAACCTATTTTTCACCATATGACAGATCCTGAACATAGAAAATTTCATGAAAGACAGAAATTTTCATGAAAAATGAACATATATGGACTTTTTTTCACAATGCCTGCAGATACTGGCCTGATTTTTGGTGTGTTGCTTGATAATGACCCTTTACAGAATGAGTTTGCATTTTGCCCTTGTTGACCTACTTTTGACCATACAACACCTCCTGAACTTAAAAAAATTTACAAAATTTAACAAATGTTTATATTTTGCCCCAGGAGGGGGCATTCGTGTCGTTCCGACACATCTAGTTAATTTCATAGAATATACTGAATGCGCAGGAAAAAAAGTGCTTGTCTATTTTGAGAACCAGCCGCTTGGGTAAAGCTATTGATACCTGCTTATTTGCAGAGTGGCCTTGACCTTGAATATTGCCATATATGGTGAAAATCACACAAAATCATAAATATCTCAATAAGGGATGCTTGGGTTGGTCCCAAAATCAAATTGACCGAAGATCTTTGATAGGTTTATCTTCTGCGGAAGACAGGTGGTGTCACCTTGTCCTTTACTTATTTTCGCACCTTCATTGCCACTCGACAGTACAGTGAGCAATTCAAGTAAAAAACTAATGGACAGATTTCTTTCATATTATGCACTTGTAGTGAGATGGGTTATGGGATGAGGTCTATTTACATTTGGGTCATGACTTTTACCATGAGAGTGGCCTTGACCTTTAATGTGTCCATATTTGGACAAATTTCTTTCATATTATAGGATACATAGATATAGTTCATGGGATTAGGTATATTTCAATTGGTTCATGACCTATCCGATGAGAGTGGCCTTGAACTTGAATATTCCCATATTTTGTGAAAAATAAAGTTTCTCAAGTTGATAGATGGAAGAAACCATGGTCCCTTGCCAAGTGTCATTTTATGCTGCTGAAAATGGGGGCCAATTCTTAAAGGGGTGATTAATTGTCTGCAGTGCCAAGAAATCCTAGTTTTATTCATACTTTTGCACAATCATCATATCAGCTCTTTAGCTTCTCAGGCTCGCAGTGAACATGCTGTGATGTCTAACAAAAGTGTCAGTATCAGGGGATCCTAAGATGTGACACAACTCTGGTGGGGGATGGGGGTGGAGGGGAAGGGGGCACTTTTAAGAATATAAGAATATTTGTTAATAATAAATTTTGAGAGCGCCCGAGGCGTTTATTTAGTTGAATACTGTATTCACACTTAAAGACATATGAGTTTTGATACACTTAAATCTGACCGGTGTTAAAGTAGGTAGACCACTTTCCACATGGACTTGTTTGTGGGTAGGATCCTTAAGCAGCAAGGCCAGAAGCAGGATAATGTTACAAATTGTGTTTATTCTCTTTAGACAGTGGCCACAAAACTCACCAAGCCTCTTTATGTGAAGCTCAACATGATACATGATACATTTGTAAGGGTTATGTATAATCACAGATGCAGAACAATCAGTAACACTTGTTGAAATGCCCCATTGATGTCCTTGTTTTCATAGGGTAACATGTTGTATGACTATGGGTTTTTTTAAGTTAGATTGATTGATGATTTCATGTACATGTGGCAAATTTATAAAAATATGGCAGAAAATTTAGTCAAATATAAAATTGCCTTCAGTTTCCACACATAGATTTTGAAATAAAAAATTGTAGGAAGTTTTGCAAATTGCGATTCATCTGTACTATTTTTTATGTATATATTTTTTTTCTTATAAATTATTACTTTATAAAATTCAGCATAGGAGGAATTAATTATGATTCACTCTATAGTCTTTTTAGTTTTCTTTCATAGTAATGTAAGAAACCTGTTAAATAAGTTAAATGTATGCAGTCCTTAGAGTTCTCATTCTCCTGAATCTATAGTCATATACTGTACACAAAGAACCAGAGACCAACACAAGCACAAGACAACAACAGTGCCCTTTCTGTACTGGCTACATCAGGACAATACCTCACGCTAAGATGAGCTCTGTAAAAACTTTTTTCTGTCAGTTCCGAGGAAGCTGGTCAATGGAAGCTCATAAATACAGAGAATGAGGATCATTGTATCTATCATCTACCACTACCCCTGTACTGTTCTGAGGGTTTGCTTATGTGGGTTGCTTAATGGAGATGGGACAGAATGTGGATGCCATCACTCAGCATAATTGTCGGCATTTTCCTCGCTCTTGTCATCTTTATCATTATATATTAGATCTGATTATAACTTTTTAGTTGATGTATTTTTTAGGGTACTTTGTGATGTTTTCTGTCTATCCCACTTTCAATAGGATTTTGCCCTGTTTGTAACAAGTTTATTGTTTGTTTCAATTATGCATCATAGTATATTGTTACATACACAGGCATATAGAAAAATCTCATAGTTTATCTCAAATGAAAACATTTTGGTTGAAATATGATTGGGGTCCCTGTTTCAAATTTTCAATGGTAATTAGTGCATTGCAGGCAAATGAATTATGTCTTGAATCTGAGCAGTTTTTATAAATTTCATTTTGAAAATCAGCATCCTATTCCAGTTTCAGTGATAATTAAGGATGGCTTTATAATGTTAATAATTACAGTCCCATAATTATAATTATCCAAGAATAAAAATTGCTGGTTGTGCATTTATTCTTGTAAATCATCAATATTCTTTCTTGTATTTGAAAATTGTTTTATTCCATTTCTTTTCTACTTTCTTTTTTTTTTTTTCCTTCTCTCTTTCTTTCATTGAAATGAAGACCACACGTACAAGCTAGAAATTTGACAACCTTGAACTCTGATGTTGCAAGACAAGAATTGTATATATCAGTGATTCAAGGCAATGATTTGACAAAGTTAGATAAATCAGATAGACAACAGGTTAATTGCCCAGTGTGCTCATAAGAAAAGTTACATGCCCAGTGCACTGATAAGATGGGTTACTGCATTAATCACCATGATTCTTTGCACACATAATGATCATGGAGTGTTTTATCCATTCCTATAGACTGGTGGCGCCACCTGTATTTTAATCTTTACACATTTTTTTCTCTATTTTTGAGACCTTCAAATGAAGAGATCAAGCTGTTAAAAGGGCACAAACCGTAACCCTTAGACCAAGAAACTTCATACTGTACATCCTGGGAGGTTCTTGGCAAATCTCCATGGGAACCTGAAATTGAGTCATGGTGACCTATATTTTGCGAATTAAAGGCTGAAAACTTGATTTTTAAGCATCCAGTGAGTCAGATGGGGCACAAATTGTATCCATATGACATAGAATCTTCTAATACACTTTCAGGGAGGTTCATCATAAAAAATTCCTGGGAAACCTTAAATTAGGTCTCTGTTACCCATGTACTCTATATAAGCTATGGGGCTCTTAAGTACCCCTCAGAATAATTGTATCCGCCAAAACAGTTTTGCTGATACTATGTTTTCAGTCAGACGCTGCCTCCCCCACCGACGCAACGCCGCATAGGTTTCCGGAGAACTCCTCCGTAACCACTGGGTGGAATTTTTTTTAATTCTGGATTATGATCGAGTCACATGTGGACTGTTGCGTCCTCATTTTTAGGTTTACCTCTGACCTTTCTTCTCTGCCCAGCGTCCAATTTGTGCGTCTGTTTCCACACATAAACCCACATATCTCGGGAACCGTTTGACCGATCAGGCTAAAAAATTTTGTACAAATGTAGCCCTTGGATAGCTTTATAAATTACACTAAAAATGGTGGCGCCACCTGCAACCATTTTTGCACAGTGTCCATCTGTTCATCTGCCTTGGGATAAAATCACTCATATCTCTGCATTGGTTGGACTTATCTAACTGAAATTTTGTGTTTGTATACATCCTTGATAGCTTTCTTGTTTTTATGACAGGTGGCACCACCTACATTCATGTTAATGCTGCAGACATCCAAGCTCATATCTCGGGAACCGTTTGACTGATTGGGCCAAAATTTTGCATGTGTATAGATCTCACTTAGCTCTTCATCATACACAAAACTGGTGGTGCCACTTGCAATGATTTTTACTCAGCGTCCATCTGTTCATCTGCCCTGGGATAAAATCACTCATAACTCGGCAGTGATTTGACTTATCCACCTGAAATATTGCAGGTTCATACATCCTGGACAGCTTTCTTGTTTATATGACAGGTGGTGCCACCTACATTCATGTGTACGCTGGGCCAAAATTTTCATGTGTATAGATCTTACATAGCTCTTAATCATACGCAAACTTGGTGGCGCCTCCTTCATTTTGGCAGCAGACATCCATGCTAATATGCAACACACCTCAATCTTTTTCCCCTTACCACTCAATCGATGCCTCACTTCACCTTTCCCACCCTGATTTCGGCAGATACACGTAGTCACTTGTCGACTACCCGTATTCTAGTTAAATATTTGATTCAAAAGAACCAGTATCTGAATAACTAATGTTTTGATTGCCATGATTTTTTGCATGCATATTAATCATGGAGTGTTTCATCAGTTTCTAGAGACTGGTGGTGCCACCTGTATATTTCTTATTGAGGCATTTTTAATTGAGATCTTTAAATCTAATTATTTAGCTTTTATAGTTAGTGAACAAATTGTAACCTTTAGATCTCGAAACTTCTAACTGTACACCCAGGGAAGTTTCAGGCAAATCTCCTTGGAAACCTGCAATTAGGTCATATTGACCTATAGTCTGCAAGATATGTGAAAGAACATGATTTGAGCACCCTATAGGACAGATTTGCAGGATTTACTGTAGGACCTAGAAACTTTTAACTGGATTAAGATCCAGGGAGGTTCCCGTAAATGTCTTTGGAACCTGAAATAAATTAAGTCACTGAGACCTATATTGTAAGAGCTTTGTGAAAGAACTTGATTTTAATTTAGCACTGTTGGTCAGATGCACTCAAATGGTAGCAGTTTAATGTAGAAAAAAGGTCATTGTAACCTATATCTAAGGTCTAATGGCTAATTACATGATTATTGGCACTCATTTTACCCATTGTTCAAGGTTCCTTCAGCTGAGTGTCATGGCCCATGGGCCACTTTTTAGCTTAGTGTAATTAATCAACCAAGGACTGGCTGTCCATGGCTTACCCATGGTAGTGGACCCACATTTGAAACTTCCTATTACCCAGTTACACTTTCCAGGGGTGCCCCATGCAACCATAAAATAAGGGTGCCAGAAAAACACAGAAAAAATGGCTGGTCTAGAAAATGCTGGAAAGCATGAAAAAGGACCAGTCTAGTAGCATTTGTTTGCCATAATGCTTAAATGTCTGGCGCTGTGTTCTTGAAAATTGTATCCACCAAAACAGAGTTTTGCGGATACATGTTTTCAGTTGCATGCTGCCGCCGCCACCGCATAGGTTTCCAGAGAACTCCTCTGTAACTACTGGGCAGAATTTTTTTCAATTTGGAATTATGATTGGGTACCATGTGAACTGCTGCCCCCTCATTTTAGTTGACCTCTGACCTTTCTCTAGTGCGTCCATCTGTGCATCTGTTTTGACACATTAACCCAAATATCTTTGGACTCGCTTGACCAATCAGGAAAATTTTTTATACAAATGTAGCCCTTTGATAGCTTTATAACATGCACAAATAATGGTGGCGCTACATGTAACCTTTTTTGCACAGCCTCCGTCTGTTCATCTGCCAAATTTTGCCTGTGTATACACCCTGGATAGCTTTCTTGATTTTATGACAGGTGGCGCCACCTACATTTACGTTCAGATTGCAGACGTTCAGGCTTATATCTCAGGACTGGTTTGACTATCCTCCTTATCATACGCAAAACTGGTGGTGCTACCTGCAACCATTTTTGCTTAGCGTCCATCTGTTTGTCTGCCATGGGATAAAATCACTCATATCTTGGCATTAGTTTGACTCATCTGCCTAAAATTTTCCATGTATATACATCTTGGATAGCTTTCTGGATTTTGTGGCAGGTGGTGCCACCTACATTAATGTTTACGCCGCAGACATCCATGCTTAAATCTCAGGACTGGTTTGACCTATCCCCCTGAAAATTGTGCATGTGTATAGATCTCACATAGCTCTTTATCATACAAAAAATTGGTGGTGCCACCTGCAACCATTTTTGCACAGCGTTCTTCTGTTTGTCTGCTGTGGGATAAAATCACCCATATACAAGCAGTGGTTTGACTTATCCGCCTACAATTTTGTATATGTTACAACTTGGATAGCTTTCTGGATTTTGTGGCAGGTGGCACCACTTACATACACATTTCGACTGCAGACATCCATCCTAATATGCTAAGCACCTCACTCTATTTCCCCTTGCCACACAATCCATGCCTCGCTTCACCCGTCCAACTCTGGTTTCTGCAGATACACATAGTTGCTTGTTGACTACCTGTATTTTAGTCTATATGTGACCTTAATCGCATATTCATTCAATGGATAATCATGAGCAGAGCAGTTGCCAGCATCCAAACAAGTTACGGTTGGCAGTGTAAACAGTGTATCATCTGACAAGTGCAAAATTTGCATAACTTGGGCAACTCTCCCAAAGAGAACACGTGTAGTCTGTACCAGTAATTGTGATGGCATGTTTTCTGGTATATTTTTGTTATACTAAGGAGACAGTATAAAAAGTTCTAGGTCAAAGGTTGCAGGAGCTATTCCTTCGACTACCAAGTGAATAGTAATGTCTTACCTGGCAGGTAATTCATATGAGAGAAATAATCCTAAATATGGCAAAACAGTTCATAATGACTGCAATATATTTATCACTGGAGAACAGAGATATAACGATTCCAGTTGATGACATCAGTCAGTACATCATACATCATCAACCTTTGTGACATCATTATTGTCTTGTATACAGCTCTCGCAACCATGACCTTATGTGTTGGAGCGTTTTGGGGGCTCATTATCATAATTAGGTTAAAAGGGCGGAGCATAAAGGCTTTGGTGGTTAGGTCAATTAAATTTGCCAGGAATTCAAAAATATTTTCATAATAAAATCTTTTGTCTTTTCAGAAATTTTTTATTCGCTGCCAGAAGAATGATTCCAAAACCTTATTATGTCCAAAGAACAAGGACTGTGTCATCACCAAGGAAACGAGAACACAATGCCAGTACTGCCGATACCAGAAATGCCTGAAAATTGGCATGTATAAGCCAGGTATGTTGACAGAGCATGAAAAGGCCAAAATAAATTTATAGTTTTAGGCACTTTTTTTTTCGGAAATTGGTGCAGGCAAGCACTATTTAATTTTGACTTTTTTTGTATGTTTTGATAAAAATGTCATATGATCAGAAAAAAGCATGAAAATAAAAAAAAACAGAGCATGATAACATATATAAGCCAAGTATGTACACAGAGCATGATAACATATATAAGCCAAGTATGTACACAGAGCATGATAACATATATAAGCCAGGTATGTACACAGAGCATGATAACATATATAAGCCAGGTATGTACACAGAGCATGATAACATATATAAGCCAGGTATGTACACAGAGCATGATAACATATATAGGCCAGGTATGTACACAGAGCATGATAACATATATAAGCCAGGTATGTACACAGAGCATGATAACATATTTAAGCCAGGTATGTACACAGAGCATGATAACATATATAAGCCAGGTATGTACACAGAGCATGATAACATATATAAGCCAGGTATGTACACAGAACATGATAACATATATAAGCCAGGTATGTACACAGAGCATGATAACATATATAAGCCAGGTATGTACACAGAGCATGATAACATATATAAGCCAAGTATGTACACAGAGCATGATAACATGTATAAGCCAGGTATGTACACAGAGCATGATTGGAAGGCTCTTTTTATCCCATAGAGTATAAACCATTTTTATGCCCCCGCCACAAAGTGGCCAGGGCATATAGTTTTACCCATGTCCATCCTTCCGTCCTTCCGTCATTCTGAAATCAAACAGTTGTACGGACTTTTTTTCGCAATGCCTGCAGATATTGGCCTGATTTTTGGTGTTCGGACAGATAATGACAAGTTACAGATCGTGTTTGCGTTTTGTCCCAGTTGACCTACTTTTGACTGTTTTACGGCTCCTAAACTTAGAAAATTTCATGAAAAATAGACATTCTCATGACAAATACACATGTACGGACTTTTGTTTGCAATGCCTGCAGATTTTGGGCTGATTTTTGGTGTGTGGGCAGATAATGACCGGTTACAGACGGAGTTTGCGTTTCGTCCCGGTTGACCTACTTTTGACTGTTTTACGGCTCCTAAACTTAGAAAATTTCATGAAAAATAGAAATTTTCATGACAAATACACATGTACAGACTTTTTTTTGCAATGCCTGCAGATATTGGCCTGATTTTTGGTGTGTAGGTAGATAATGACCAGATATAGATCGAGTTTGCGTTTCGTTCCAGTTGACTTACTTTTGACCATTTAACAGCTCCTTAACTTAGAAAATTTCATGAAAAAATAGAAATTTTCATGACAAATGTACATGTACAGCCCTTTTAAGCCCTCATCTCATAGGCTGATGGGCTATTGTCGTCACCCAAGCTGTCTGTCTGTCCGTCCGTCTTGCTGTCCGTCCGTCCGTCCGTCTGTCTGTTCGTCTGACGTCCGTCTGTCCGCGTCTGTTAACTATTACCTTGTGAGCAGGATTTCTCTAAAAGGATTCATGGTTGGAATTTTATTTCATCAGTGAAGATGTATATCGATAAAATCTCAATCAAGTTCGAAGATGGGTGACCTTGACCCATTTTTCTACATTTTAGAGCTGATTATAAAAAAAATCCTCAGAAGCTTATATCTCGGGAACCATTGTGTGGATTTTCACAAAACTTACTATGATTATTGGGACTGATGGTCTGTACGTGCTGCACAATTATGGTCGCGCCACCTGCAATTTCTGATTTTTTAATCAATTTTTATCGGATTTTTCAATTTTGGCCTTGTGAGCGGGATATCTCTAAAAGGATTCACCGTTGGAATTTTATTGTATCCCCAGACAAAGTCGGGATACTATGGTTTCACGACGGTCACGCCGCCGCCGCCGCAGAAAAACCTTGTGAGCGGGATAACTCAAAAAATATTTCACTGATCTTTTTCAAACTTTACATTTGTATAGATATAGGTAAGGGGACGAAGCCTATTTAAAATGGGGTCATGACCTATGCTAGGAGAGTGACCTTGACCTTGAATAAGTCCATTTTTGCTGAAAATAACACAAATTCTTAAATATCTCAAGTAAGCTTGCATGGACTGGTCCAAAAATCAAGGTGACCAAAGATCATGGATAGCCTTGTGATATACCGGAAACTGGTGGCGCCACCTATTATCCCTTTCTTGTTTTTGCGCCTTTTAATACCCCCATAATTGCCACTTAACAGTACTGTAAGCATTATAAGTCAAAAACTGTAGACAGATTTCTTTCATATTATGCACATGTAGAGAGATGGGTTATGGGATAAGGTCAATTTACATTTGGGTCATGACCTTTACCATGAGAGTGTCCTTGACCTTTAATGAGTCTATATTTGGTGAAAATCACACACCTCGTATGATATCTCCAGTTTTGATAGCCATATGGATTTCAAACTTGACTTATATATTTCCCACCACTAAAGTAAGAACCATATAGGTTCTAGGGTCATGAGGTCAAAGGTCTAGGTCACAGGACTCACATCTTTAAAAATATTGTGGATGCATTTTGTGCCAATCTTTTCAACCCAGATCTTCCATCTTGAATAAATAGCTCACCAGCCAATAGTGGATGATCCATATCAATTTTCAAATGCAAGGTCAAAGGTCAAGGCCACAAGAAATCTGTCCAAAAATTAGTTTCTGAATGATAATTCCAGCTTTCATAGATATTTGGATTTCAAACTTGATGTATGTCCTATTAAAAAAAGCAAGGACTCTCTTGATTTTGGGATCATGAGGTCAAAGGTCAAGGTCACAGGACACATCTTTAATAAGATATTGGATGCATTTTCAGCCAAACATTTCATCTCAGATCTTTCATCTTGCACATATAGTTCATCTGCCAAAAGAAGAAGACCCCTATCAATTTTGAGGTCACAAGGTCAAAGGTGAAGGTCACAGGAGCCATCTGTCCAAAAAATCAGTTTCTGGATGATAATTCCTGCTTTTATTGATGTATGGATTTCAAACTTGACTTGTATATGACCCATTGGAAAAGCAAGACCCGAATTGATTTTGGGGTCATGAAGTCAAAGGTCAAGGTCACAGGACACATCTTTAAAAGATTGTGGATGCATTTTCAGCCAAACAATTCATCTCAGATCTTTCATCTTGCATATATATTTCACCTGCCAAGAGTGAAAAACACCTATCAATTTTGAGGTCACAAGGTCAAAGGTGAATGTCACAGGAGCCATCTGTCCAAAAATTAGTTTCTGAATGATAATTCCTGCTTTTATTGATGTATGGATTTCAAACTTGACTTGTATATGACCCATTAGAAAAGCAAGACCCACATTGATTTTGGGGTGATGAAGTCAAAGGTCAAGGTCACAGGACACATCTTTAAAAAGATGTGGATGCATTTTCAGCCAAACATTTCATCTCAGATCATTCATCTTGCACATATAGTTCACCTGCCAAGAGAGGAAGAACCCTATCAATTTTGAGGTCACAAGGTCAAAGGTGAAGGTCACAGGAGCCATCTGTCCAAAAATTAGTTTCTGGATAATAATTCCTGCATTTATTGATGTATAGATTTCAAACTTGACTGGTATATGTCCCATTGGAAAAGCAAGACCAAAATTGATTTTTGGGTCATGAGGTCAAAGGTCAAGGTCACAGGACACATCTTTAAAAAGATAAAGGTCACAGGACCAACATCTTCAAAAAGATTGTGGATTGATAGATGGAAGAAACAATATTTGCTTGCCAAGTGTCAGTATATGCTGCTTAAATAGGGGCCTATTCTTAAGGGGGGGGGGCGTACTATGTCTGGGGATACTCTGGCACCTGCGGTGCCAAGAAATGTCTAGTTTCATCAGTGAAGATGTATATCAACAAAATCTTGGTCAAGTGCAAAGATGGGTGACCTTGACCTATTTTTCTTTGTTTTAGAGCTGATTATACAAAAACACTCAGAAGCTTATATCTCAGGAACCATTGTGTGGATTTTCACAAAACTTACTATGATCATTTGGAATGATGGTCTGTGCATGCTGCACAATTTTGGTGGCACCACCTACAATTTCTGATTTTTTAATGAATTTTTTTTTTATTTTTCAATTTTGGCCTTTTGTGCAGGATATTCAACACAGGAACTTAATTTCTTCAGTGCTAATGCATGATATTTACAAAATTTTGTTCAAGTTCAAAGATGGGTGATCTTGACCTACTTTTCAAGGTCACAGAGCTTAGTATAGAAAAAAAATTAGGAGCTTATTTCTCAGGAAGCATTTGGTGGATTGTGATGAAATATGGTACATACCTCTCCAATTTAAATTTATAACTGATTATCAGCTTTTGCTAATATTCTAGTTTTGCAATGCAATGCTTACAGATACTAGCCTAATGTTTGGTCTGTTGGCGCATAATGACCACATACAGATCAAGTTCGCGTTTCGTCCCAGTTGACTTATTTTTGACCATATGACAGATCCTGAACATAGAAAATTTCATGAAAGACAGAAATTTTTATGAAAATGCACGTATGGACTTTTTTTTCACAATGCCTGCAGATACTGGCCTGATTTTTGGTGTGTTGCTTGATAATGACCCGTTACAGATCGAGTTTGCATTTTGCCCTTGTTGATCTACTTTTGACCATACAACACCTCCTGAACTTAAAAATTTTTTACAAAATTTAACAAATGTTTCTAATTTGCCCCAGGCGGGGGCATTCTTGTCGTTCTGACACATCTAGTTTGTTGGGGTTTTCTTTTTCTGCTGCCTGTTTTTGTTTTAGATATCCGATATGGCTAATTTAAAAAAAAAACTGAACTTAAATATATAGACTTAGTTTGCAAGGTCTAACTATGGTATTCTGTGTGTTGTGACTGCATTATTGCAAATTAAGGTCATAAGAGATTTACCATTAACATTGTACATCCAGAAATTTCAAGCCAATTGACTGAATCCAGTACTTTTCTGTTCATTTAGCTTTCAGTATCCATCAAATTAACTGAATGTTCAGGGATGGTTTTAGACGAAGCGGTGTCACCAGTAATAAGGGATAGTCAGCAAATTACATGATGCTTTAATTTGATATAATCCCTGATTCCCAGCACACCAGCCATCAGAATCAAACATTTGACTGGTACTTGTCATTATAAATTAACAGATAGGAATCTGATGGTAGGCATAATGGTTTACTCTACTGCTTATCACGACCATGTTTATTTCTACTGATCAAGCTACTGGGTAGATGGAGGATTATGTTTTGTCCAGTGTTTGCTTGCATTGTTGTCTGTCTGTGTGTCACGTTTTAGTGTGTATGGAGTGTGAATAAATGATAAAATATATTTTTCTACAAACTCGTGGACAAAAAAACAGAGCAAGCAGGCAGTTTTTTATTTTCTTCAAAAAATTTTAATAGAGAGTGAAGCAAATCATATGGACTTATGCTAGGTTATATGACAAAGATGATATAAAGTGTTTCAGATCTTGAAATTGTGCATTTAGATTACGATAAGTTTAATTAATTTTTCTTAGATAAATATATGAAGACATTGAAGGTATACAAACAGAAGAACCAATTTGCAACATAACCCAAGGGTCCTAAAAATGGGACTGGGGATTCCAGAGGAAAATCTGTTAATGTGTGTATATGTGTGTGTGGCTTTATGACTGGGTTTCAGTGTAATTGTATATAGTGAACTGTCCTGATGAAACTGTTGGTAATGTGGAGCCACATGATTATTCAGGGTTTCAACTTTTCATGTTATCAATTTGTTCATTTTTATGCATGCAATAAACAAGTTTTAAAAAGACCACTTAGGAATGAAGAAATATTCAGCTGAATTTTGGTGACCTGAATTATATTTTCAAATCATTGCCTTTGGCAGTGGTCTGTTCTCTCCATTTGTTTGTACTATGAGTAGGATTAATGGGAGCTATTGACTAGCATAGCCCATCTGGTCACAGGAAGTGTTGGTAAAAGATTTACTGCCTGGTCCCTGATGGCAGGGTGTCATGTTTTTCCTCTGAATGTCAGCACTGTGTGGTAATTGTGGCCATGGTACTAGTAACCAGAACAGAAGGTCCCGGCCTTCCTGCCGTTATTATAGGTCCTGACCTGTGGTTCAGGTGGGTTTGGGAAAGCAGGTTATGAGAAAGGTTTACTCTGGTACAGGACAAAATCATCACCTGCAGAGCTTTACCTCTTGCTTTCTTTAAGTATAGTTACCTCTGCCAAGGGGAAGGGGTGATTTTTATTAATAAAACCAGTTTTCACATTTTAACACTTTTTACTGGTTTATTATCTTTTTTTAAATAAATTACGGTGCAAAGTATTAGTAATACTTTAATATTGTCACATTTTTGCAGAATTCTAGAAATGAGCTCAAAAATAATAAATATAATTTTTTTGTAAATGCTGAATTCAATTGTTATCCATTAAAATCTGCACACTTTTGAACCATAATTGGTTCCACTACAATGAAAGCTGTAAAATTTTCAGTATTACTGGTATTTTGTTATTGTTCCATTTAATATTTTATGTGTATGTAATGTATGTCAGTATGTGTCATGCCTATATAGTGTAATCTCATCATTGTAGGGCCAGGCCAAAATGCTGATATATCACCTGATATATCTGGTATCCCGTGTAAGGTGTGTGGGGCACCCTCGTCAGGGTATCACTTTGGTGCCATCACATGTGAAGGCTGCAAGGTATGGAAATATTTTAATTAATCACTTGACCTCAGTAGTCCATCAGCCCTGCATAATTTATTGACTTCCTTGGGGACAAATCTGTCCAGTTTTTCGTGCTGCATCCAACACGTTATTTATTTTATATTATGTACTTATATATCAAGTCTTGTTTATTTGACAATAAATAAATTGCTGTAAAAAGGACATAATCCTAATTTACTGGAAGGAAATGAGTAAAAATATCTATTAATACAACACACATTATCTCGTAAGATGAGAGGTGAGACAGAATTCAGTATAATGAGGACCAAATCCCAATCGTGGTTTAGGCTCGACTTAATCCCAATCAAGATTTGGGCTGGATCATAATCTGGGCCTTCACATATATACAAAGTACAATTACCAGTTAAATTAGTTACTCCCCTCCTTTCTAGTACCTTACAGTAGCTGCAGTAGCTGTCCTTCAGATATAATGAAACAATTGTTCATGATACCCAGTCTTGGCATCTAGTAATTGTGAAAACCATTCTCTTAAAAAAAGACAGTTGTTTAATGTCCTCTATACAAAAGTTGGCCCCCCCTTAATTAATAACTGATTAATAAATCTGAACAAGGCCCACAGATGAGAAACATGCTGTGTGTAATTGCAGCGCTAACAAAGCAGTCAATATCGGGGCCATATGATCCTGTCACTAAATAAAATGAACTTCTTAAAGGAAAATGATTAATACTTAGGCAAAACATTCACCATCATCACTTTAATGAATAAACTGGAATCTTGTTTCATTCTGGACAGTTTGTTCAAAATCCATTGTGAATTGATCATATGCAGATCAAAAATGAAGCAGTATTAATAAGATCCATATTGAAACCATATTAATTAGATCCAAGAAAAACAATCATAACCAGATCTTTATTGAAACAGTCATAATCCGATCCATAATGAAACAGTGATAATAAGATCCAAATGAAACAGTTATAACCAGATCTATAATGAAACAGTCATATCAAGATCCGTAGTGAAACAAATTATAACAAGATCCAAAATGAAACAAGTCATATCAAGATCAATAATGAAATAATAATAACCAGATCCATGATGAAGTAAGTCATAACCAGACCCATAATAAAACAATTATAACCATATCTATAATGAAATAGGCATAATCAGATGCATATAAATGAAACAAGTCATAACTAGATCAAAACCAGATCTATAATGAAAGAAAAACATTACTTGACCATATTAATCAAAATTTCAAAACCATATCACTGTCAGAATCAAATTCTTCTAAGTGATATTAGTCCCCAAGTCTAGCTACAGATCAACACAGACAAACAGAGAGACAAACAGAATAGTAAGCATGTTGAAAATTTAACCTCCATCCCAAGTATAACCATGTCAGGAGCTCGTAACCTTTCCCATAATTCTCTTAACTCCATGTGAATTGTCCTGGATTCAGACTTGATTGTTGATGGAAGGCTTTATTGAGATTTCTTAGTCATGACTAAGAGGAAATCAGGAGCTGGACTGGTGCCACATGACCTGGTGTCCTGACAGGAGGACACAACGTACAAACACCAAACACTCTGAAAGTCCTGGTCAACAAGACTGATTTGATGATCTTCATTTTCGGGTCACAAGGGTCACAAGTTCTCTCGTCCAGGTTTTGGGACTTCCCTTGTCTGTAAAGTTTCACCTTTTGTGTCCTTTGTCCCACGATTGTGTTTAAGACCAGAACACAAATTAACCACAAAATCTCTTTCATCCTTTTAGTGTACTTAATGTATAAGTTGTGCATTATTTATGTATTTTTATTATATCATGTCAGAGGCTTACTTAATGATAATTAATGTTACTTAAATTACCTCTGGAGTTTACCTTGTTTTTTTTAAATTAATTTTCAGTCAAAGTTCACTCATATGATATATTTTTTGTGATTCTGTAAGAGGTAAGAGTTCTGCATATATCAAATAAGTTTTTTTTTTATAAAATGATCATATAATAAGCAAAGCATCTTCTTTCCTTTACTAGCTATGATAGCAAGCTTTTGTAGCAGTACAGGTAGTTTGTCATGCAAAGTTCAATGTGAAACTCAGTACAAGAGTGTTAAGTTTCATGAAAAATCTTTTATTAAAGTGAGTGTGATATTAGCTAAAAATGCTTTTACAATTTACCTATCCACCACAGCCAAAATGCTTGGCCCTCTAAACCTTATTATAATAATGAGCCACCAAAACGCTCCCACACAGAAGGTCTTCCATGTCCATGGTAGCGAGGGCTGGTTACAACATAATAATGACGTCACAAAGGTCGATGACGCAGGACGTCATATTGAATGACGTCATCAACTGGTATCGCCTGACCATTGTAACTCTATTGCAGTCATTATGAACTGCAGTATTTTGGATTATTTGTCTCATACGAATTAAGTGCAAGATAAGACATTATTATTACTTGGTAGTCGGAGGAATGGCTCCTTTAACCTATAGACAAGAAATGTTTATACTGTCTCCTTAGTATAAAAAAAATATCCCGGAAAACAAGTCGACATGGCTACTGGTAGTATTTACAGACTACACATGTTTTATTTGACAGAGCTCTGTCAGATTATGCAAAATTATCTTTTTATCAGATGATTGACACTTTACGATGTTAAAGTTCACCTGATTGGTTGCTCGTTAGTCCAATGCTTATGATTATTCATTGAATGAATATGCAATTAAGGTCACATAGAATTCATGGATTGGTCAATTGATCATTTTGACAATTCTTAGGATGGTATTTCCGTTTAGCATCTCAGTAAAAAAACTATAAAAATTTATTATTTCAGCGAAAAAATTACTGAAAAAATGGCACAGCAAACTTTTGCATTTTTGTGGACAACATAGAGTAAGAAAAATCTTGGTATAAATAGAGAGCTCAGTTGAAGATAAGCAAGGCTTGACAAATGTATGGAAACGATCACTCTGACAAATGTAAGGTCTGTATGGACAAGGAGCAAGGGGCACTCCACAAACTATGATAAGGACTGGTGTTTGGTGGAGAATGTTGGAGTACTTGTTGTGCGCTTGACCCTTGTACACCGCTGATTATATATGCTATCTAGTTAAGTGCAGGAAAATCATAGTCAGGCTGGTTTCTATTGATTTGTTCCAGATAAAGCAGGCGGGGGATGTTGGGTAAAGGAAAAATTAAGAGGGGGGGGGGGGGGACCTGGTCGCATTTCCACTGGAGACTGGCACTTCTTATAATCAGGTAATGTACTGTCTGGTTGCTGAGTGCATCTAGGTCACTGAAGAAACCCACACAGCCCAGAGCTGGACTCCACTTGGCAAGACGCCAGTTTTGTTGACCTCTGCTAGGAGGAATATATATGTAAAGTAATGTGTATATGGCCTTCACCGATCTGCACTGAGCTGCAGCCATCTGGGATCCATGGTAACCATAACAGTCAGCACTGTCATTGTTGGAAAACAACAGGGAAGGAAACAAGAAAAAAAGATTTACTAGCTCACAACTAGCATGTTGATGATCAGTCTATTAAGAGAAGATGTGGTTGTATTATGTATCCAGTGGGTAAGATGGGTTAATGGCTAGTTGTGTATACAAACTTGGCAGCCTGCCGACCCACCCTTATGCACTGGGTGGTATTTGCCGCTCTATTATTCCTGCCCATCTGGCTTGACGTAAGTGTCAGCCAGCTCATGGTCACCATGGTCTCAGAGGAGGATCCTGGTACCCAGAATACAAGAAACGTCCCATCGTACGCGCTCCATGCAGCCACCAAGTCCTCCACTGGAACAAAAGAGCACCCAACTAGAAAAGATTTTATGATTCCCACACATTATCAAATATTTTACTGACACATATAAATTTGATTAAATGACAGCTTGACAACACCAAGAGAGTGGGTATAGCTCTTCCAATGGTAGATTTAATCTTATTCACCGTTCACGTGCTGTCAGCTGTTTAATCATTTCATTCTTCAATTTCCAAATGTCCCCATGTATCAGTGTGACCATTAGATGACGGTGTATCACCGCAAAACAAATGTACAAATCCACAGCTATTGATTCTGCCATGTTTTGATCCAGGTATATAAACTTTCAGCGGTGTTCATTATTTTCTTTTAATAAATGTGCCACCCACTATCAGACTTAGGCTGATGCTGCCAAGACATTTAAATTTTTTAAAATACTGTGTTTGCTGTGCTGATGTATAGTAATAGTGAGTTGTATTATACAGAACTTTTTTATGACCTCTCCAATGTTCAACAAAATGCCTGGAAATAAGAAATACTGAGGATGCATGAGCTGTGACTTGTCACACAGCTTCAGATAGCACTTGCAGATAGAAACAGTGTAGAAGTACCATATACCATAAACGTTGTAACAAACATTGAGCACATTGACATGGCTTTATACTATTTCTACTTTGATTATTAGACATTTGATACTTTGTTATGGTAAGATTTTGACACATATTTCATTACATCCTTAGAGGGAGCACACAGAAGGCAGACAACTTCAGGTGAAATATAAGCTCTATCAGAATGTTAGTGGGGAGTAATATGACGTATTTAAACATACCCCCTAATGAGACAGGATTATTGTGTAGCGGGTGTTGATATGTGAAACTCTGCTTAATTCTATGTGTGTGCATCATTGATTACACCAGTGCAGTAAAGTCCAGGTAAATATACCTGTTCCAAGTACACACAGTGCACTGACTGCATGATACCTTCATCAAACAGCAGAGAATAATGCCTATACAAGGAAACTACCAGTGAGGCTTATTCAAAATCACCTACCTGTACAGTAAACAAAATTAGAAACAACCAAACTGATGTGATCTTATTTAAAAAAAAAGCCCCCCCCCCCTCCGCAAAAATAAAACACAAATAATAATAAGAAATGAATAAAGTAATAAAAGTCTGTACTTAACACCAGAAACTACAGAGAAAAATTCTTGAAACAAACTCCACCCCTTGACCCATCCCAGCCTCCACCCCAACCCCGCCTTCCTCCTAATATGACAAGTTTTCATGCAGGACATTAGATTGATAAGAAAATAAACATTCAATTTTGTATGTAAGAATCACTAATTTAAAGAAAAGTGATAAGTTGTACAATGTTAAAGATACCTTCAGAAAAAGTCCATAAGGACTTTGTAGAATTTTTACTATCAGTTCATGTAATAATGCTCAAAACTATAAATCTTTGTCTTATATCACAACATATTTTCTGTTTATTAGATAAATCTCATATTTTGGCCTAAGAGTTTTTTGTATTTTTAACTTTAAAGGACCATGTATTTTTGGTCAATACATCTTGTTTTTGTTTAAAGGGGCCATACTGTAAACTTTTTGCCAGTGTGAACTCATTCTGGCAGAAATACAACCTTTGTCACATCCTGTTTGTCATGTGGTGTGGTTTATATGGGGTTTGATCCTTTTACTTGTAACATCTTCAGAACACTTAGCATGTGAATAATTAAAAAGACTGTCAAGTCTATAAAAAGTTCTTTGTAAGTCTCTGGAGCTGGGCTGTTTGAACAGACACTGTCAATTCTCATTAATTACAAAGACCTTCCTGTTTTTCCTGCTTCATTACTCGTTCTTTCCTTTTCTGTGGCTCCGCTATAAGAACCCCTCAAGGTCTCACCATCAAACATTCCACAAACAAGCATTTTTTGTATTGGCATCTGGCATATGTTGCTAAAGTACATTGTACTGCATTTTTACATGGCATTTAGCAGAATTTTGTTAAAAATCTCTGAAAAAAATTGAAAATTCTTCTTACATTGAAAACTGAAATATTTATGACCCTGTGTTCCGCTTCCTTGGAGCCTTTTGGTCGTAGGTCTTAATGATTGAAATGCTGGTCTGGCTCTCTGCCAGTTTCTTGCACAGGAGACTGTGACACCAGCAGCTGGTGATAGCCCAAGAATATTGTCATTAGGTACTTAAAACTTAAAAATCAAGATCACCTAGCTGTATTGATAATATATTTGTCTTATTAGTCATGAATAATAAATAGTTAGTTAATGTATTAGTGCTTAATCTGGGGTGATTAATCGAATATTGTTGAACATTATTATAATTATAGTATCACATCACATCTCATTTCTTGTGCAGTTTTTGTTACTTTTAGAATGCACCCTTTGAATACATATCCTCTTCAAAATACCACAGTTATTATTTTTTCTTATTTCTCACATTACATTTTCCCCATTAAAAATTAACTTTTTACCATGTTACACTTAATCCATCAAAAGCTGTTGCTTTAGTAGCCTAATGAAATAAACATTCCAAGATATATAATCTTTATATTTTACTGTGGAAGTCAAAATTTACTATGAGAAACTGACAAGAGAATAGACTCTAGACAAATTTCTTGCCTTTGTACTAATAAAATCATCCAAAAAAGTACTTGAGGAAGGTAAATGAATAAATCTTCCCTTAAATAACATACAATAACCTACATCATGTCTGAAACAGACACTCCACTTGCATGAGGCTGCTTGATTAGTTGTTTGCTAAATGGCCACTAGAAGGCGTCACCAGCTTTATCACTGCCTGATGATTCCATCCACCAGTTACACACCTACTTACAGAAAGTTTTCTTTTTAATTGCAGGGCTTCTTCAGAAGGACAGTGAAGGAGCGGGACAGCTACAGTTACCAGTGTGTAAAAGATGGCAACTGTATCATTAATATGGCCACCAGGAACATGTGTAAATACTGCCGCTATAAAAAGTGCCTTGAGGCAGGGATGACACCAGAAGGTACAGGAAACTCTCTATAGTGGTCTAAATAGTCAGTCCCCTTGTAAAATGAAAAATTATTTTCAACCAAAAGGTCTATATGCTCATTTAGTGGTATTAGGAGAACCTGATGGGATGTGATTCATATTTAAAAATTCTGATCTTTATATTTTGATTTCATCGTTTATTTGATGATTCAGTTAAATTCTTTTAATTTTCATATTTTATCTAACTCTAGTTTAGTGACACCTGGTCCTTTGTATATTAATAATATTTATTTTCTAGCATTAAATCCACATGATACATGCTTTAGAATGCTGTCATAGTTGTAAAATACAACCATTAATTATACATTGCATGAAAAACTAAATCAATAAATATCAGATTCAAACGTTGTAAAAGAGCAGTTAGATACAGGTATAATAGAAATGATAAATTCATGATCAGAAATTGTATTTTTATTTCATGAACTATTACAAAAGGAGCCATCCCATTCATTTCATGTTAATTTTTTTTTAATATTTGTTAATTAGTTTTAGTCCAAGATTCAAGTTGAACAAAACATTACACTGACATCTAGTCAAAGTGATATTTTTAAATTTGTGAATGTTTTACTTATACATGAACAAGAAAAACAGGTAAAAAGAAGGGAATTTTTAGCTAGGAATTAATCCATGCCTTATCCATTGTCATATCAAAGTGGAAAAAATGGTTTCATCTTTCATGAAGTTTCAAAAAAATGTCATCTGTCAAAAATAAAAGTTCATCACCAGTAAAACCAAATGTTAAGACTATATAATACTTACACAGACACAGCTTGAACTGTTCTTGGTCAAGATATACCGGTACCGGTAACTATAATAATTTATGATTTTCTGTTAGTATATTCAAATTGATTTTTATTCAAATTTCATAGTTTAAGATTCTTTTTGAATTATTTGATTTTTAGTTTTGAGATGATGTTCCACCAGTGTCTTCCAAAGTATTAAAATTTTATATTTTTGTCAAAATTTTCAAATTTATTTTTAATCATGTTGTTTAAGATTAAAATGTTACCCACTTGGGAATTATACAATTGAAGGCGTGGCATGAATTACATTTATCTGATTGTTTGATAAAATGTGTGTTGTTATGACAACAGGTAGTCGTATTGGTCGTCAACCAAATGCTGTGAAGCACGCCACCATGCTGGAGCTGCAGGAACTACAGAAGCACAACGCAGTGGCCCAGAAACCCTTCACAAAGGATGATGAGCAAGAAGACATTAAACCCCTCCTGTCACAGCTCCCGTCAGCTCCTATCGAAATCCCACAGGAGTATGTGGACTGCCAGGCTGCCCTGCAAGATGCACTTAAGTGTCTGGATAGTATACATAAAAGAGTAAGTCAAAGATAAGTGTCTGGATAGTATACATAAAAGAGTAAGTCTTAGATAAGTGTCTGGATAGTGTACATAAAAGAGTATGTCAAAGATAAGTGTCTGGATAGTATACATAAAAGAGTAAGTCTTAGATAAGTGTCTGGATAGTGTACATAAAAGAGTAAGTCAAAGATAAGTGTCTGGATAGTGTACATAAAAGAGTAAGTCAAAGATAAGTGTCTGGATAGTATACATAAAAGAGTAAGTCTTAGATAAGTGTCTGGATAGTGTACATAAAAGAGTAAGTCAAAGATAAGTGTCTGGATAGTATACATAAAAGAGTAAGTCAAAGATAAGTGTCTGGATAGTGTACATAAAAGAGTATGTCAAAGATAAGTGTCTGGATAGTGTACATAAAAGAGTAAGTCTTAGATAAGTGTCTGGATAGTGTACATAAAAGAGTAAGTCAAAGATAAGTGTCTGGATAGTGTACATAAAAGAGTATGTCGAAAATAAGTGTCTGGATAGTAAACATAAAAGAGTAAGTCAAAGATAAGTGTCTGGATAGTGTACATAAAAGAGTATGTCAAAGATAAGTGTCTGGATAGTGTACATAAAAGAGTAAGTCAAAGATAAGTGTCTGGATAGTTTACATAAAAGAGTAAGTCATAGATAAGTGTCTGGATAGTGTACATAAAAGAGTAAGTCTTAGATAAGTGTCTGGATAGTGTACATAAAAGAGTAAGTCAAAGATAAGTGTCTGGATAGTAAACATAAAAGAGTAAATCAAAGATAAGTGTCTGGATAGTAAACATAAAAGAGTAAGTCAAAGATAAGTGTTTGGATAGTGTACATAAAAGAGTTAGTCAAAGATAAGTGTCTGGATAGTAAACATAAAAGAGTAAGTCAAAGATAAGTGTCTGGATAGTTTACATAAAAGAGTAAGTCATAGATAAGTGTCTGGATAGTGTACATAAAAGAGTATGTCAAAGATATATGTCTGGATAGTGTACATAAAAGAGTAAGTCATAGATAAGTGTCTGGATAGTGTACATAAAAGAGTATGTCGAAAATAAGTGTCTGGATAGTGTACATAAAAGACTAGAGTATGTCGAAAATAAGTGTCTGGATAGTGTACATAAAAGAGTAAGTCATAGATAAGTGTCTGGATAGTGTACATAAAAGAGTAAGTCAAAGATAAGTGTCTGGATAGTGTACATAAAAGAGTATGTCAAAGATAAGTGTCTGGATAGTATACATAAAAGAGTATGTCAAAGATAAGTGTCTGGATAGTGTACATAAAAGAGTATGTCAAAGATAAGTGTCTGGATAGTGTACATAAAAGAGTATGTCCAAAATAAGTGTCTGGATAGTGTACATAAAAGACTAGAGTATGTCGAAAATAAGTGTCTGGATAGTGTACATAAAAGAGTAAGTCATAGATAAGTGTCTGGATAGTGTACATAAAAGAGTAAGTCAAAGATAAGTGTCTGGATAGTGTACATAAAAGAGTATGTCAAAGATAAGTGTCTGGATAGTATACATAAAAGAGTAAGTCATAGATAAGTGTCTGGATAGTGTACATAAAAGAGTATGTCAAAGATAAGTGTCTGGATAGTAAACATAAAAGAGTAAGTCAAAGATAAGTGTCTGGATAGTTTACATAAAAGAGTAAGTCATAGATAAGTGTCTGGATAGTGTACATAAAAGAGTATGTCAAAGATATATGTCTGGATAGTGTACATAAAAGAGTAAGTCATAGATAAGTGTCTGGATAGTGTACATAAAAGAGTATGTCGAAAATAAGTGTCTGGATAGTGTACATAAAAGACTAGAGTATGTCAAAAATAAGTGTCTGGATAGTGTACATAAAAGAGTAAGTCATAGATAAGTGTCTGGATAGTGTACATAAAAGAGTATGTCAAAGATATATGTCTGGATAGTGTACATAAAAGAGTAAGTCAAAGATAAGTGTCTGGATAGTGTACATAAAAGAGTATGTCAAAGATAAGTGTCTGGATAGTATACATAAAAGAGTAAGTCAAAGATAAGTGTCTGGATAGTGTACATAAAAGAGTATGTCAAAGATAAGTGTCTGGATAGTATACATAAAAGAGTATGTCAAAGATAAGTGTCTGGATAGTGTACATAAAAGAGTAAGTCAAAGATAAGTGTCTGGATAGTGTACATAAAAGAGTAAGTCAAAGATAAGTGTCTGGATAGTATACATAAAAGAGTATGTCAAAGATAAGTGTCTGGATAGTGTACATAAAAGAGTAAGTCATAGATAAGTGTCTGGATAGTGTACATAAAAGAGTAAGTCATAGATAAGTGTCTGGATAGTGTACATAAAAGAGTAAGTCAAAGATAAGTGTCTGGATAGTGTACATAAAAGAGTAAGTCATAGATAAGTGTCTGGATAGTGTACATAAAAGAGTAAGTCATAGATAAGTGTCTGGATAGTGTACATAAAAGAGTAAGTCAAAGATAAGTGTCTGGATAGTGTACATAAAAGAGTAAGTCAAAGATAAGTGTCTGGATAGTATACATAAAAGAGTATGTCAAAGATAAGTGTCTGGATAGTGTACATAAAAGAATATGTCAAAGATAAGTGTCTGGATAGTGTACATATTAGAGTAAGTCAAAGATAAGTGTCTGGGTATTATACATAAGAGAGTATGTCAAAGATAAGTATCTGGATAGTGTACATAAAAGAGTAAGTCAAAGATAAGTGTCTGTACATAAAAGAGTAAGTCAAAGATAAGTGTCTGGATAGTGTACATAAAAGAGTAAGTCATAGATAAGTGTCTGGATAGTGTACATAAAAGAGTATGTCAAAGATAAGTGTCGGGATAGTATACATATTAGATTAAGTCAAAGATAAGAGTCTAAATAGTATACATAAAAAAGTATGTCAAAGATAAGTGTCTGGATAGTGTACATAAAAGAGTAAGTCATAGATAAGTGTCTGGATGATATACATAAAAGAGCAAGTCAAAGATAAGTGTCTAAATAGTATACATAAAAAAGTATGTCAAAGATAAGTGTCTGGATAGTGTACATAAAAGAGTAAGTCATAGATAAGTGTCTGGATAGTGTACATAAAAGAGTATGTCAAAGATAAGTGTCCGGATAGTATACATATTAGATTAAGTCAAAGATAAGTGTCTCAATAGTATACATAAAAAAGTATGTCAAAGATAAGTGTCTGAATAGTGTACATAAAAGAGTATGTCAAAGATAAGTGTCTGGATAGTGTACATAAAAGAGTATGTCAAAGATAAGTGTCTGGATAGTATACATAAAAGAGTATGTCAAAGATAAGTGTCTGGATAGTATACATAAAAGAGTACGTCATAGATAAGTGTCTGGATAGTGTACATAAAAGAGTAAGTCATAGATAAGTGTCTGGATAGTGTACATAAAAGAGTATGTCGAAAATAAGTGTCTGGATAGTATACATAAAAGAGTATGTCAAAGATAAGTATCTCAATAGTATACAAAAGACAAAGATATGTTGTATAGGGGTATGATGTATTTTTAGGCTAGTTGGGCTTAAGGAAGTCCTCACCAATGACTCCATAAGAGAATTTGTAAATCTTGGTATAATTGGAGAGATTCACACTCTATGTCTAAACTATAGGTTATGACCACTAAACTTGTGACCCATGTTCCTTTTAAACCAAAAAGGGTTTGAATAGCACATCATCCATCATAGTATGTATATCTTCATCATTGTTCAGGTGAGAGTGCCACAACCAGCTTAAAAAGAAAAAAGGAGTTAATAAAATTGGCCTTCATACTTGATGGAGTGTAACATGCCAGAGTGAGACAACTCTGTTACCTCAGACTATCAGAGACTCAATGGCCAGCCATGGTGCTTCCATCATCCTTCATGATAGATGATTTTGTTTCATAGTTTTAGTGACTAGATGATGTGACTGCGATGTTAAACTGCTTTGTTGACAGAGTGATCTGTGATTTCATGGATTTCCGTACTATTCCCTTTATGTGACTGTGATGTTGAACAGCTTTGTTGACAGAGTGATCCATGATTTCATGGATTTCTGTTTTATTCCGTTTATGTGACTGGGATGTTAAACAGCTTTGTTGACAGAGTGAGCCGTGATTTCATGGATTTCCGTACTATTCCGTTTATGTGACTGTGATGTTGAACAGCTTTGTTGACAGAGTGATCCATGATTTCATGGATTTCCGTTTTATTCCGTTTATGTGACTGGGATGTTAAACAGCTTTGTTGACAGAGTGAGCCGTGATTTCATGGATTTCCGTTTTATTCCGTTTATATGACTGTGATGTTGAACAGCTTTGTTGAGAGAGTGATCTGTGATTTCATGGATTTCCGTTTTATTCCGTTTATGTGACTGTGATGTTGAACAGCTTTGTTGACAGAGTGATCCGTGATTTCATGGATTTCTGTTTTATTCAGTTTAGGTGACTGTGATGTTGAACAACTTTGTTGACAGAGTGATCCGTGATTTCATGGATTTCCATTTTATTCCGTTTATGTGACTGTGATGTTTAACAGCTTTGTTGACAGAGTGATCTGTGAATTCATGGATTTCCGTTTTATTCAGTTTATGTGACTGTGATGTTGAACAGCTTTGTGGACAGAGTGATCCATGACTTCATGAATTTCTGTTTTATTCCGTTTATGTGACTTTGATGTTGAACAGCTTTGTTGACAGAGTGATCCATGATTTCATGGATTTCTGTTTTTAGCTCAGCTGACTATAAGTCATCTGAGCTATAGTCGTGGTCCATTGTCCGTCGTCCGTCCGTCTGTCCGTCCGTCTGTCCGTCCGTCCGTCCGTCCGTCCGTCCGTCGATGTGGCACGTTTTGAAACCGTAAGACCTAGGAATCCAAAATTCAGCATAATGTTAGATGTCCCCAAGATCTCCTACCAAGCCGAAAACTGGGTCTTTGCGACTTCGTTCCTTTGAGAAATTAAGGAAAAACCTCAATTTTTTATTAAAATCCTATTTTCACACTTCAGGACTGCCTAATATCAAAACCACTCATCTGTTTTTCCTCATATTTACCATAAATAATCCTCTATATGGTTCCTATGTACATGCCAGAAATTGGGTCTGTATTATATAATTTAAAAAAGTTATGGGCCCAAACATAATGCATTTTGTAAATAATCAGGAAAAAAATTTGATCACTTAACACAAAACTTGTTAAAGCTAAGCACTTTTTTTCGAGTAATATAACTTTTATTAATCAAAATTAAATTGTATACCCAAAATTTGATCAAAATCTTTTAAATTTTTTGAAATATTAGCAAAAATAAAAAATTGGTACCTTAAACTTTGCCCAACCGTGACCATGGCACGTTTTTTTCCTGTAACTGCTGTGGATTTAATTTTCAAAGCATGTTTTTGTTAGCATTTCAACTGTTAACATTTAAAATTTGAAACCAGTTGATCAAAAACTGTAGATTTTATTCAAGTTTTCAAGCACCATGTCACATATTGTTTACATCAACCTAGTGTTATGCAGTTTGCTAGAGCTCAGCTCCCCAGCTTCAGCTCTAAGTTCCTTAAATTAGGCATACTGTAAGATGTCTCCAAAATCCCCTACCATGCCAAGAATTTGGTCACCAGAACTTAATTCCTTTGAGATATTAATGAAAAACTTCATTTTTTCATTAAGACCCTTTGTTACACTTCAGGACTGCCTAGTATCAAAACCACTGATCTGACTTTGATCATATATAATATACATATTTTTCTATACATTCGCTATGCACATGCCAGAAATGATGTCAGTATTGCGTAATTGTTTTAAGTTATGTGCCCAAACAAAATTGACTTTGTAAAAAATCAGGAAAAATATTTACTCAGGTTTCATGAAAATTATTGAAGCTAGAAAATTTTTTTTAAGTATATAACTTTGTTTAATTAAGATTCAATTGTATACCCAAAATTAGATCTGTATTTTGTAAATTTTATAAGTTATTAGCATAAACATAAAATCAGTACCTGAAATTTTACCCAACTTTGACCATGGCACATTTTTTCCCTGTGAGTACTGTTGATTTAATTTTCTCAGAATGTAAACATAAGTATTTAATGTGTTTAAATCTGAAATTTGAAACTAAAAGGTTGAAAATTAGGCTAGTTATTGAATTTTATCTTGAGGGTCTATTGTAGTCACTTGCTTTGTTCCAGATGCAGGTAGGCCACTCCAGGTCACTGGAAGTCAGCTATGCCAGGGTTCCTGATTTGTTTCAGTCACTGGGGGAGATCCCCTGCTGTGACAGGTGTACAATTGTTCTCATATCACACCCCCTCCCCCCCCCCCCATGAATATATAAATATACATTTGTATGCATGATGTGGTGTTACATGACAAGATTGAGATTTATGATGATGCAATTTAGAATTATGAATCAACGTTTATATTCAGAAATATATGTTATATTGGAAATGTATACAAATTAAACTTAAAATAAAAAAATGAGGATCTAATACAAACATGTGTTTATTATTTTCGAGCCTCAGCAGAATTGGAGATCAGGCTTTGTTTGCCCTGAATGTTTATGCAAAAGTGTTGTTAATCCCATCTCTTCCCCCCCCCCCCCCACCCCCGGCTGTCATTGATCCCTAGCACCTCACCGTCACCTGTGCACTGGGACATTAGTTAATATTGCAAATGTGTACAATTTTTTCAATTTGAAAGATAATTGGATTAGAAAAAATTAAGATCTAATATTGAAACATATTCTTGCCCCAGGAGAATGGAACATAAAGTGATCAGCTCTTGTCTGTCCATCATCTCTCAATTATCATTAAATATATATACTAATTATGAAATTTTTCCTTTAAGCACTGTTGAAATAACTTTCATATGCTGTATGTGTATGGATTTAAGCCATTAATGTCTGAAATTTGAAAGCAACTTATGTATTCAGATGTGTAATATTGCAGATGAAAAACTTTAAAATATTAAAATATATTATCAGCGTTGTTTGTCTAACAGTCTGTCTGTCCTTTTTTAAATATTATGTAATTGTGAATGGACTATTTAATCCTGTAAGTATTGTTGAATTAAGTGGAAATCCTATATGTATATACACTATGTTAATACAGAGATGTTGTAACTCCCATCATTCCAGCCCTCCACCCCCCCCCCCCCCCCAACCACCACCACCAGGTTCTTGCATCTGGGGACTGGAGACATCAGTTATATTTCAACTGTATACATTTTATAAAATAAAAATACATATATTTAATAATATATATTATGTAAAATAGATCCAATTGAGCAAAGGTGTAAACTACTGAACTGTCAACAAACTATCAAAAAGCCAGCCAGTGATCATGGTAATAATATACATCTTATGTTCACAAACTGCTCACATGCTTCAATTTTGACATTAGAGAATGCATGGTTTGGTCACAAAATATTATTTGCAACAATTTCTCACTCATCAATACAAACCAATCATGTCAACCAGCCATGGCATATATTACCTTTTCATCTTAGACTTGATCTCCATTATTATTTTAGATTTTTACCTTCAAGGCCAACTTCAGCTAAGCACAGTGACCCATATTTATAGCACCATGTCTTGAATGTTTACATCAAGTCATTGGTTAACAGTGTTCCAGGCTGTTACATAACACCTTCACTCCTTGCTTACTGCTTCTGTGAGTGTCTGGGTCAGGCTGGGTCAGGCAGTAATTACCAGAGAGCCTTTCTCCTCTCTCTTTCCCTTTCTCTCTTTCTAGCTCTCTTTCTCTCTCTTTCTTTCTCTCTCTCTCACCCCTATGCCTCCCTTCCTCCCTCCACCCCATTAAGTTGACAGGTACTATAAACCTAATTTATTAGATATATATGTTGATGCAATTAAGAAATGTGAATCAACTGAAATATTCTTATATATATGTTATACTCTAAATGTATAGTTACATTTTCAAACCTGGAAAAAAATGATGATATAAAAAAGGGAATTTATGTAAAAATTGTTCATAATTTCCTGGCTCAGAAAAATGGGAATTAAAATTATTTGCTTTGTTTCTCTAGCTTTCTTGCCTGTTTTAAATATTTAATAATTATGAATAAACTTTTTTTTCCTGTAAGCTCTGATTAATTAAATTTCATATCCTGTACGTATATGCAAGGGTATTGTAACTCCCACCATCCCCTTCCCCCACCCCACTAAGTCCTTGCTCCTTCGCACTGTCAACAATAGTGTTATTGCTATAGCATAAAATTTAATAATTTGAAGAAAATATATACAGAGATTCTGTGAGTGTCTGGGTCAGGCTGGGTCAGGCAGTAATTACCAGAGAGCATTTCTCCTCTCTCTTTCCCTTTCTCTCTTTCTAGCTCTCTTTCTCTCTCTCTCTTTCTCTCTCTCTCACCCCTAAGTCCATGCTCCTTCGCACTGTCAACAATAGTGCTATTGCTATAGCATAAAATTTAATAATATGAAGAAAATATATACAGAGAGACAGAGGCGTTGTAACTCCCATCGTAACCCCCCCTCCCCCCATCAAGTCCTTCCGCCTGTGGTGTGGGGATTTTATAGCAACTGTATACATATCATAAAATAGAAAAAACAGTTTAATTAAAGTTTAAATTTAAAAAATTGGATCTCATTAGACAAATGTGTAAAATGTTGAACTGTCAACAGCCTGTCAAAAAGGTATCCAATGAAAGCGCAAGGTCAGATCTTAAAATATTATTTGCAACAATTTCTTCAATCATATCAACCAACCGTGGCCTTGATTACCTCTTTCTCTCAGACTTTATCTACATTTCATAATATTTTAGATTTTAACCTTCCAGGTGTTTAAGTACTGTTGAATGCTCCCTCCCTCTCTCTCTATCTCCTTTTCTCTCTAAATCCAACCCTCCTTGCTGCCCACACTGTTTCCTTCTCCGAACCCCATCCCAATGTCAGCCTCAGTAAACGAGAACAAGTTGAATCAGATATATTCATATTTTTATATATTGTATAACTGTTTGTTGCCTATATACGTGCCAGAAATTATGTCAATATTGTGTAATATGTAGATGTGGTGGGCATCAATATAATGTACCTAAGAGATATCATGTCATACAGTCACAATTCATAAATCCACTCTTCAGCATAGTTAATAATAACATTATATATGTCAAATTGAAATCTTGCAGACTTCTATACACTATAGATCCTTCAACAAATAGCCTTATCATCATTCTACCACTGCTTAGTGTACTGTCATTGCATTCATATTTGCTCAAATATATTGCTATTTTCAACAGCTCCCAAATAAATAAAAAATAAACCACTATATTTACTCCATATTAATCCATCAGTCAGGTAATTTCATACATGATTTACTCGCATATTACATTATATTCCTTTATAATAGCCTAATAGGTCCATGATATTCATAAGGTTTGTCGACTAAATATAGTATCACAATGGTGATACATTTATAGTTCAATCATGATCAGCTGAGCGTCGTGACCCATAGGTCCCTTGTTTACCATTTATGTGACTGTGATGTTGAACAGCTTTGTTGACAGAGTGATCCCTGATTTCATGGATTTCTGTTTTATTCCGTTTATGTGACTGTGATGTTGAACAACTTTGTTGACAGAGTGATCCCTGATTTCATGGATTTCTGTTTTATACCGTTTATGTGACTGTGATGTTGAACAGCTTTGTTGACAGAGTGATCCCTGATTTCATGGATTTCTGTTTTATACCGTTTATGTGACTGTGATGTTGAACAGCTTTGTTGACAGAGTGATCCATGATTTCATGGTTTTCTGTTTTATTCCGTTTATGTGACTGTGATGTTGAACAACTTTGTTGACAGAGTGATCCGTGATTTCATGGATTTCCCTTTTATTCAGGCACCTGACGTGAACTACCTGCTGGACACTAACTGTAACTATAAACAGATATGGAAGGCCATGATGGACCAGTTCGGGACGTGTGCTCATTGTACATTGATGTTTGCCAAGAGGGTGCCAGGTAAGACAACAACTTACACGAAACAAATACATTAACCCTTTACTGTTCAGATTAGCCTGTGGATTGTCACACTCCTACTGTTCAGATTTATTTTGCATTTTTTCCACATTTTGACATGAATCTATATAAGAGACATTAACTCAGTAACCGTTAAAGGTATCTTTGTGAAATTTTCAGCTTTTACTGTCAGGTATATGTCCATCATGTTATTTTATTTATTTTCTATATACCTGGTTTGATATGTATGTAACTAAGGTATATACAGGTAAAAACAGGTAAATCTGTACTAACTGTATTTCCACTCACTGGTATATCACCAAAATGACCCCTTTCATCCTGTTCAGGTAACCCATTAACCCTTTGATAAAAAAAGGGAAATGTAAGGATTTTTTTTCACTCTAAGGTAATTATTAATTAATGGTAAGAAAAAGGTAAATGATTTGGTTTAATACTGGAAAGGGAACCACCAACGAACCAGAATGTGCAAGTAAATTAGATTTTTCTGTGGAAATCAAATATTTTTCACCTGAAAAGCTTGCTGACCCAAAGAGCACATTCTATGATTATTAACATATAACACATATGTTTACCTGTACAGGTAAGTAAAGGTAAATTATTTTTTTTTCTGAATATGTTAGCAAACACCTTGTTCATCAATATAGTTACTATAAATTAATCCCTTCTCTATTTATGGACTGTATAATTCATTTTGATATAAGAACAGGTGCTTTTAATACAGTAATTAAGTTACCTATGTGAATAGTACCTTTGTTCTTCAACTGATCTAATTACCTGTGGCAGTGACAAAATCATGCTGAAAAGTGGCTGAGAAGAATATGGATAAACAAGTGTCAACTGTGTAAAACCATTATATTTTGATGTAAAACATAAATTGATAATTTTGGTTACGGTTACACATAAAAACATACTCACCTGTACAGGTGAGTTCAGGTAAATACAGGTAAATTATTTTTTTAATGAAGTATATATTTTATACATGTAATAAGGGAGAAAAAAAACATACAACTTAATTTTGAGTGCCATGTGTAAAATTTATGAATTATAGGTACTAACTGCACTATTTATTGGGTTACCTGAAATGATACCTTTGATCTTAAACAGATTTAATTACCTTTGTAAGTACAGAATATAAAGACAACTTTTCATTTTAAAAGTGGAGAGGAAATTTTTGAAGGAGTTAAAACAATATGCAGAAACTATCTTTTAATTAACTGCACAGCCACAAGACTTGTGGATTTCAATTTTGCCAATTTCTACCTGTAAAAGTTTACTCACCTGCACAGGTAAGATCAGGTAAATAGAGGTAAATTCTCATTTTTTTAATTTAAATTATATATTATACTTGTTATAAGGGACATTGCAATAAAAACTATTTACTTTTGTCCAATGTGCAAAATATATAATTTATGGGTGTGAAATGCACTAATTATCTGGTTACCTGTAATATACCTTTTTATGTCAAATTAATATATTTTTACATGTGCAGGCAAAAACAAATCGCCGACTGATTTTAAAATAAAATCTGGAAAAATGTGTCTACCCTGTTTGTTAACATTTCATGCAATAATAAAATTGCTGTTTATCTGCACTGGTAAAAATCCAGGTGCGACAGGTAAACAGGTGTGCACTTGGTTCGATCAACGATTAGCCTAAATAAACGTTGATATATCCAAATCTTTCCCATTCGAAACAGTGCGAATGTACTAAAATTTGAAATAAAAAATCAAAACAAATATGTCTTGCACTTGTGAAAACTCTTATTTTCTTAATTGAGGGTATCCATGCAATTTCTTTTGAAGTAACCGCCCCTCCGCGGCTGACGGTGATTGAGCGATAATGAGTGAATTTAGCAATATGTAGCACACAAGGTACATTAACGAGGCGGTTTTGCAGACTTTAGTCACAGAATTATCCTATCTAGTCAATATAACGGAAAAATAAAAATAAATAAAACATTTACTGGACAATTAAGATGCAAGACGACACGTCTGTTTGGGTTTTTTCCTGAACGGTCCAATTTTACCGCGTCATCCCTCAGCCAGCGGTGACGCACTGACGCTGCAAACTTTTCTCACCCAATCGTATCTACTTTTACATCAGCAAGGTTCACGTGACTGGGTCCGGCGTGTTTATTTTGTAAAGTCTTTTAAATGGACATGGTTCACGTGACTGAGTCTGGCGTGTTTATTATAAGAAGCATCATGAGATGCTGTGCCGACTGGCGGTCTGATTATTCTTTTTTTTTTTGTGGGGGTGGTGGGGGGGGGGGGGGGGGGGAGTTACCTGGAAACATCCTCTCACGTCATGCAATATGTATGCATTAGAATCGATTCTTTCCCGCAGGGATCAGAAACAATGAAAACACTGGTAGTACTAGTGGAACAATAATTTATTACATATATATAATAAATAGGCCTATGCACATTAATGTAAACAAATCGTTATTAACAAGAATATAAAATAACGGAAAATCAATATTTTTTATTGTTGAAAAGGTGTTTTTAAAATGTGCTATTGGGGAAAATGCACATAATACCAAAGTTTATAAACGTGAGAAAACGATACTAAACTGTGAAGTAACACCAAAGAAACATGTTTTCACAGTACATTTTAATGTATGTTATGTTATTCAAATATATAGGCCTACGTAAGTCCAACAATGCTTATCAAAATCATGCCTAGTTACTATGATTTCATAGCAGTACATTCTGGTATCTTAGAGGAAAATTGCACGTAGGCTTACATATCTTCATGCACTTACTTATCCAGGTCTTCAATTTGCACTTTATTTCAGTGACATTTAAATGAAGCATAATTACGTCATATGAAATTAATATAAAATGGAAATATAATATATAATTACATTTATTTAATTCAACTTCACTTGAAGAAAAGTAGGAAATTTATTTAATAATTTTGAGATGCACAATTCCTTGGTTAACTAGATGTATACACGAGACCTAACTTCAAATCATATAGCTAATCTGGTAACCTCCGTATGCAACTTTGTACAGTTAGGCCCTCATATAGTCAGAAATCATGCACTGCTGATAAAACTTCAGCTTTAGCAGGAAAGCATGCGGTCTCCCCAGGCTGCAAGGTGCATGGTGATTTCACGGAGAGGCAGAGTTCCAGTTAATTATAAAACAATATGCAGCAACAATTCAATAATTCTTAAGAAGCACTTGGAATGTTCCAAAAACTTCTAATAAGTTATGATCTCTTGGGTGTTTGTTTATTTATTTATTTTGTATTCACCAGTCCCGTCAGCTGTAGAGACGCGGACCATGCATGACCTACACCTGGCAATTATACATGTCGTTCGGTTCCCGAACATTGTAAATGATGTCATTATCCTTTGATGATTAATGTAATAGATGCCAATTTAAATTAGTAATTTTCACTCCGAATCCCCGTCTGGTTGGCCACATGTTGTGTGCTGTCTTTCCGCTAAAATCTTCTGTGTGATAGGAAAATTTCCTTGTGCTAATAAAACTGTCAATCAAACGTGAAAATGACAAGGTCGGTGGGTAAAAATAGAAGCCGACACCCTGTGGTATTTTAGGTCTTCGAAAGGGGCAAGTTTGAGACAAAGCCATCAAACATTTTGCAATATAGATATATTTGTATACCTGCGTCTTTTAAATCTTATTTTACAGCAATGGAAAGGTACAATTAGATTTCAGTCTAATTTGTCCACCTGCATGGTTTCTCGATCGTCATTTTGAATACACCATGCGCATGCATATCGAAAGTCCGCATCTTTGGTCTTAATATTTTACTTTCACTGTGTCACCGTCACTATATATATACGCTAAAGCTTCTAATTTAAGATTGGCGAATGCATTTTATTCATTTTCTTGCATGTATCATGACTGAGACTGACTCCGCCGTATGACTTTAAAGGATTATCATGACCACGACACATTTTCCATATTTAATCCCTGTGCCATGCATGCAAGCGTTGACTGGGTTTTGAGAGCGATATCAATATAAAGCGGCGTTTATACCGGGTGCATGTACGGTATATGCGATATATATGCAGTCTGCGGTATACGTTATGTATTTTTTATGAATATAGGCGGCGAATGAACCCGATTTGAGAAACTTTCATGGATGAAATATAAAAAGGAGTTATAAGTTCTGGTATTAGTGATCAGATTTTATGTTTAAAAGGTACAAACATTTATAACGCAGTACTATTCCTTACAACAATGAATAGCCTGTTATAGGCAAACGTATTACAAAAAAAAAAATTATTTACTTCAATTCATAAAATAATAGGTTATATTTTTAAAATTTAGTTTGCTATGTGCCATATATATTTAAAGATGTTTTGCAGCTCCGCCCAAAATCTGTTTCACTGGCAGTGACAACTACTGGTGCTTTTATCAATCACTAATGAAAATTATAATACGCACATAGGCCTATATATATACACACACACACACACACAAAAGCGCGCACACGTGCACGTACACATGTAGCCTATACATATAAAGGAAGTACTACACATATAAAAATTTGTAAAATCTGTTCAGTATGTGTTAAAACCGTATTAATACATATTTGTTCAAGCGTATAAGTCACTTACTGTCTTGTTTTACATATTCAAGGATCTGGGTGTATAGGCGTACAGTTTCACGTACGTCGTAAAATAATTACTTCAATATTTCATGGAGTATAAAGTTATCTTTATATTTTACACTGGAAAATTAACTATATCTCTATAATATCTGGCTGTTTCTAATTTAAGACGGTATTAATTTTATTTTCAATCCAAAAAGCCTCTTAGAATGATTGACAGTTCTTGTGCCCGATTACGATTGTACATAACATGTTTGGCACAGAAATGATCACTAGTAAACAATCAGACATCACATATATATACGACATGATATATGACAGTATCTTCGATTTTTAGTTAAGAAAATATGTTAATATTTAAAATAAATACTCATTTTATTATATGATATCGGTTAAAAATGGTTTTCCAGTGCCAGTACATGACACAGTAAGGAGGTCACGCAGATCACGTGCGTGGTGTCTGTCAGACGCGTCAGTCAGTCGGACGGCGATCATTGGTCACAAGTTAAACCAATAAAAAAGGGGATAATATATGATCTTGGAAATGTTTAACGGAAGTTAAATCTGTAAACACACTGCACTTGATTTTGTCACCAGGATTGATTGCCAACATTTGGTAATTTACCGATTTCTGATGAATTTAGCGTAGGTATCTGATTTTACTCTCGCAGCCGACATGTTACCAGGGCCCACGTAACAAGGCCACGTGAGTGAAAGTCAATCATTTTTATATTTTTCCAACAAGTCTGCGTTCGCGCCAGTTTGGATCTTGGTCACATGTTAGAACAACACTTGACGTTTTTCTCTTTCATTTAAGTACAAATATGATGGATGACAATAGACATTTCACCCCCAAAACTTGCCCCAATTACGGGTATGTAAAATGGGCTTTAGCGCGCCCGGGCGGGCGCCTTTGAACTACAGGCCCGTGACAAACGCGCGCCCTGGCGGGCGTTATTGGAGTTTAAAGCCTTAAAAAGAATCACCATCATATATAGCAATGTGGTCATGTTACTCAGACATCAGATTCTTATAGGTTATGATCAACCTTTCTCAATACATTATTTCCACTAATCTTGTTTATTAATTGAACAGGTCCCTGTGCTAGCGTGGGGATCATTTGCCATAGACACCAACCAAGTATTGGATAAAGGCCAAGGTTCTTCAAATATTGGTTTCAATCAATGAAAGCAGTTCTTTCTTGTTTGGTGTTAGCACCAGTAATACACTGCACCCCTGGTGGTGGTGTACAGCAAATTCTCCCTGTGCAAGCAGTGTGTTTAATGAAATAGATTAGTAGAGGGAAGGTCATGAGACCACTGCATAAGGAGTTCAGATCCGCCTTGCAGCATTACAGATTGGAATATAGTGATCAACCATGTGCATCAATCAGTCTGGGATCTTTTTATGTGAGACATGCTGTGACATGAGAATTATTCTACATTTTATCAACATGGCAGGTGTATATCTACAGATTTTTCACATGATTAGGTTTTGGTCATGATTGGATGATTTTCTACTTTCTAGTTTCATGCTCTCCATACAGAAAATTAGCCAAAGTTTTAAATTTATTGAAAAGTAAAAAAACACATTTCACACTCCACCTTGGCTCTGTATATACATTAATGTAGCTAAATTGTAAAACAATATTGAAAAGATAAGTAAAAAAAATGTTGTCATTTGGGCAATATTGTCAATTCTCACTAATGTGTATAGTCTCTACTAGGTGTCACTCCAGTACAGGGTCATTTGTACCCATCACTGGCAAATCTTCTACAGTTACCCTGGCGTTAATGTCAGTCTTGACAAGATTACAATATGTTTCTATGCTTACAGATCATATATGGATCCAAACGGTTGTAAATAAAGATTTGGGTTCTTTTCATGACCTTCAACCATATAAATCATCATTTCATTTGTGTCATTAATCTCAGTGGAACATACCCTTCAGATTAACCAATAATAACACTATTGTTTCAGGTTTCCGAGCCCTGCCGATCGAGGATCAGATTGCGCTGGTACAGAATGCTGTGTACCAGATCGTGCTGACTGTCCTGTCGTTAGACTACTGTGAGGACACATGTAGATACAACTACTTCAACTTTACGCGAGAGGAAGAAACCCTCATTATGACTCATTTCCCAGAATTTACTGTTCTACCGAAGCAGTTCATCCACTTTGGACAAACGTTCAAGAACATGGCCTTGGATAAAACAGAGACGGCTCATTTTTGTGCATTGTTACTCTTGTGCTCAGGTTAGTATCTGTCTAGTTATAACTTAATTACTGCTCATAAGTGTTAAGTTTAGATTGGTACCAATCCCTTTAAATGCTCCCTTCTCTTAAATACTGTAGTTGGATTGTAGTTCACGAGGGTTTCATATTCCCTTTATTCATGAAAAGGAAATTATCGCAAAAAAAAAATTTTTTTGCGAATAAGTCATCTCACCTGCACAGGTGACTGGTCAATTATAATATAGCCATGTTTTATGTATATTATGTGTGATCTTTTAAATTATGTGCCCAGTGGAGACAAGAATTTCTGCTCATTCTGGTGGGTCTCTGTCAAATTGTCAAGATTTAGCTCATATTATATAATGTGACCATGGATGTACTGTGTGTTGTTTACTTCATGGAAAGATCATGAAACTGGAACCCTCGCAAAACAGTGAAAAATTTAAAATCACAAAAAATAAGCTTTGCGAAGATGAAGCCGTTCACAGTAACCATTTCATCAGGTACATGTAAACCATTGCTTGATAAAAAGCGTTCAGTGCTGTGTGCACGTGTTAGTTTGTAAGTCCTTATGTTGCTTTAACACGCATTTTCAAAAGTAGTTCCTGATGGTTCTTACCTAGGAAAAAAAGATGCTTAATATTAAATTGTATGTTTACTGTACCAGACTGACATTCCTTACTGTGGGGATGTACCTGGATGTATACCAACTGAGAGCAAACCAAGAAATAAAACCACTGAATTTGTGTCTAATTCATCCAGCAGTCCATACATGTCTATAGTCTTATTGAAATAAATGATTGACTTAATGGTGCTCCACCTAAAGAATAGCTGGTCCCCATTAACAGGAGGAAGCCACATAATGAAATACCTGCAGTTCAATTTTTAGCTCAGCTGACTATAAGTCATCTTAGCTATAGTCGTGGTCCATTGTCCGTCGTCCGTCCATCTGTCTTGCCGTCCGTCCGTCCATAGATGTGGCACGTTTTGAAACCGTAAGACTTAGAAATCCAAAATTCGACATAATGTTAGATGTCCCCAAGATCTCCTACCAAGCCGAAAACTTGGTCTTTGCAACTTTGTTCCTTTGAGAAATTAAGGAAAAACCTCAATTTTTTATTAAAAACCTATTTTCACACTTCAGGACTGCCTAATATCAAAACCACTCATCTGTTTTTCTTCATATTTACCATAAATATTCCTCTATATAGTTCCTATGTACATTCCAAAAATTATGTGTGTATTATATAATTTAAAAAAGTTATGGGCCCAAACATAATGCATTTTGTAAAAAATCAGAAAAGATATTTGATCACTTAACACAAAACGTGTTAAAACTATGGACTTTTTTCCAGTAATATAACTTTAATTAATCAAAATTAAATTGTATACCCAAAATTAGACCAAAATCTTTTAAATTTTTTAAAATATTAACAAAAATAAAAAATTGGTACCTTAAATTTTCCCCAACTTTGACCATGGCACATTTTTTTCCTGTAAGTACTGTGGATTTAATTTTCTCAGCATGTTTTTGTTAGCATTTTGTCTGTTAACACCTAAAATTTGAAACCAGTTGATCAAAAACATAGATTTTTTAGCTCAGCTGACTATAAGTCATCTGAGCTATAGTCGTGGTCCATTGTCCGTCGTCCGTCTGTCCGTCCGTCCGTCCGTCCGTCCATAGATGTGGCACGTTTTGAAACCGTAAGACCTAGGAATCCAAAATTCAGCATAATGTTAGATGTCCCCAAGATCTCCTACCAAGCCGAAAACTGGGTCTTTGCGACTTCGTTCCTTTGAGAAATTAAGGAAAAACCTCAATTTTTTATTAAAATCCTATTTTCACACTTCAGGACTGCCTTATATCAAAACCACTCATCTATTTTTCCTCATATTTACCATAAATATTCCTCTATATAGTTCCTATGTACATGCCAGAAATTATGTCTGTATTATTTAATTTAAAAAAGTTATGGGCCCAAACATAATGGACTTTGTAAAAAATCAGGAAAAATATTTACTCACTTAACATGAAAAATTTTGAAACTAGAGTCTATTTTCCCAAGTATATAACTATGTTTAATTAAGTTTCAATTGTTTACCCAAAATTAGATCTGAATTTTGTAAATTTTTTAAGTAATTAGCATAAAAATAAAATCAGTACCTTAAATTTTGCCCAACTTTGACCATGGCACGTTTTTTTTCTGTAAGTACCATTGATTTAATTTTCACAGCATGTAAACATAAATATTTAATTTGTTTAAATCTGAAATTTGGAAGTAAAAGCTTGAAAATTAAGCTAGTTATTGATTTTTTTCTTGAGGCTCTATTGTAGTCATTTGCTTTGATTACAGATTACAGATGCAGGGTCCCACTCCAGGTCACTGGAAGTCAGCAATGCCAGGGTTTCTGATTTGTTACAGTCACTGGGGGAGATCCCCTGCTGTGACAGGTGTACAGTTATTCTCATATCACCCCCCCCCCCCCAAACCCAACCCACCAAGTGTTCACTGTATCTCCTTAATTGTAATGCTGTTTCCACTCTGATATGCAAAAACTTTCCTTGAAAAAGTAATTCAAGGTGTAATCCAGAAGATGCAATGTTGTGTAATGTAGCATTTTTAAAGAATCATTTTTCTTTTAAATGATTTTACCAATCATAATGGAACCCATCAGTGTGCTTAAATTATGATAAAATATGAAGCACATTATGGATAAATAAAGACACAATTAAAAATTGAGAAGTCTAAATCAAGTATTTTTTTAGATATTTATTGTTTTGCAGATTTAAAAGATATATTTTTGTGGTAAAAAAATAAATAAACATTTGTATGCATGATATGGTGTTATCTGACAAGATTGGATTTATGATGATGCAATTGAGAATTATGAATCAACTTTTATATTCAGATATATATGTTATATTGAAAATGTATAGAAATATAAACTTAAATTTAAAAAAAATTAATGTGATAAAAAAATGAGGATTTATTACAAACATTTGTTCATTATTTTCCTGCATCAGCAGAATTTGAGATAGGCATTGTTTGCCATGTTTTATGTTGTTAATTAGTTATATTTCAACTGTATACATTTCATAAAAAAACATATATTTAATAATATATATTATACAAAAAAAAAGATTCGATTGAACAAATGTGTAAACTACTGAAAAGTCAACAGTTAATCGAAAAGCCAACTAATGATCATGGTAATTGTACAGATCATTTGTTCACAAACTGCTCACATGCTTCAGTTTCAACATTAGGAAACACATGGTCAGGTCACAAAATATTATTTGCAACAATTTCTTGCTCATCAATACAAACCAATCATATAAACCAACCATGGCCTTTATTACCTCTTCCTCTTACACTTTATCTCCATTTGATATTATTTTAGATTTTTACCTTCAAGGTTAACGTCAGCTGAGCACAGTGACTCAAGCACCATGTAACATATTGTTTACATCAAGCTAGTGTTATGCAGTTTGCTAGAGCTCAGCTCCCCAGCTTCAGCTCTAAGTTCCTTAAATTCGGCATACAGTTAGATGTCTCCAAAATTCCCAACCATGCCAAGAATTTGGTCACTAGGACTTAATACCTTCGAGATATTAATGAAAAACTTCATTTTTCCATTAAAAACCCATTGTTACACTTCAAGACTGCCAAATATCAAAACCACTGATCTGACTTTAATCATTAATAATATACATATTTTTCAATCTCTATGCACATGCCAGAATGATGTCAGTATTGCGTAATTATTTTAAGTTATGGGCCCAAACATAATGCACTTTGTAAAAAATCAAGAAATATATTTACTCCCTTAACAAGGGCATTGCTGAAGCTAGAGATTTTTTTGTCAGGGATGTAACATTATTTAATCAAGATTCAATTGAATACCCAAAATTAGTTCTGAATTTTTCAAATTTTATAAGTTATTAGTATAAATATAAAATTAGTACCTTAAATTTTGCCCAACTGTGACCATGGCACGTTTGTTTCCCGTGAGCACTGTTGATATAATTTTCATATCATGCACACATAAGGATTTCAACTTAGAAAGCTGAAAGAAATTGGCCATAAATTGTAGCTTTTATTAATGTTTTTTATGAGACCCTGTCAGACTTTGGCTCTCTCCAGCCCCTCTTGAATCACCTGTATTATGCATGCTTGAGGCGAGGCATACATGGAATCCAGGCAGCTTATGGCCAGCCACAGTTGATCCAGGTGTCCAACCCAACTCATCTAGTAGTTTTAACCAACAACATAACAATAAACAATAAATTAATAATTTTTTATTGTTTTTTAATAACAAATTAAAGAAAAATAAAAAAAGGAATTTGTTATTTTATAATAACAGGAAATTAACTTGCAGTTACTGATGATATAAGAATCTTGTATCAATGGATAGAATGTCACATATTCCAAATAACAGCATGCAGTCACCTATGGTATTTTTTCAGTTCAATTTTAATGATAAAAAAAGTAAATCATATTATTCATTACTAATCATTAGGGATCATATGAAGGAAATTAATGATAGACAAAGATGCAGTTGATAATATTAATCTAGATTCCTACTGTGTCTAGTGTGTACATTGATGTGAAATTAGTCCAGAATGAATATATTTCATTTATTTTTTTTAATATAAATAAAAGCCATAAAACCAGGTACTTATGATCATTATTTAAATGTGTGAATTTTGTATATTATGGATTCTCAACATCATTGTTTGGTGAAAACTGAATAAATACCAGACATGGTGCAAATACTTTGCAATTGTATTTAAATACGAATATGAATATGTACTCCATTATAAAATTTCTTGCATAAAGAATGGGAATTCAGGTAAAAATGAAAGTATATGAATACCAGTGCAAATACTTTCAAAATGTATTCATGAATGCATTCATGAATATATTCTTTAATATTATTTTAATAATCATTTCAGTTATATTTCTTTTTAAAAAATCATGATTCTCTTATTATTTTTAATAAAAATTATATTTGGGACAATATTTGTAATTTTTTTTAATAAATAGTTAAACTCTTATATTATATGTTCTGCTTATAAGTTATATGGCCAAGTCAAAATCTGTGTGACAATAGTACTCCATTTGTTAATAAAATAAATAAAATCAATCCTCTTCCCTGTCTCCAAAGGTACTATCAAAATCATAGATAAGCTAAATGACAATAACTCATAATACAGCTTATATTTATTACCACACAAAACCAGCATGTGCCTCATTTCTGAATCATATTTTTTATCATATATAACAGCTGAGCGCCGTGACCCATAGGTCCCTTGTTTGTAAATTTGTTCACTGCTTACTTACTAGAGGGCAGCACATTAGTCAGTCCATGCTGATGGTATTTTCTCCCCACAAAACATCATATTGTACAATTAGGTCATGTCCTGTGTTGCTCAATTTAATGACATGAGTATAAGTTTAAGCTTACCAGTATGTGTTTATATAACTCAATGCAGCAGGATCATTGTACAATGTCGTTTCCTGACACTTCTAAAAATCTATGTTTAACTTTTTGCCTTGCAGAGCATGTCAAAGCCAATAAAGAACTTGGTAACCTCCAGGAAAAGGTGTTCATGTCTCTGCAGTACTATTGCCAAGGTAGGAACATTCATGATATTCATTTTATACCCTACACTAAATGAGTTCAAACTACCGTAAAATCTCCACTTAAAACCGCGGTTTAATCAAGAAATTCAAAATCTTGAAATCAGGTTGATTTCCTGAAAGCACTGTGCGGTTTATACTAGAAGGGTTTCCTGAATATCTTCCTGACAGACATCGTTTTGGGGCCGGCGAGTGGGCGATAATATTGCAACTTTCGAAGGCCGTTCATAGCAGCAGTCTCGCATGCATGGGAGCCGTGTGTAAATGTATTATTTACGATTATTTGTTATTTATAAATTAAATATTTCTGAATAGTTTTCGTGTGATATATAACTTGTTATGAAATTTTGGTAATTGTCACCAAATAATACGTTTACAACAACCCTGCTGTAACACACAGCGGCACACTTCGTTGGGCATGCTCAAGCAAAATTGAAATAAAAGCCTACTTTAAACCCATTTGCGGCATTATTTAGCAATGATTATTTGTTTAAAACGTAAAATGATTAAAAAGCTGACATCGTAAGGAGTCACACAATGGCAGACGATTGTTTTAAAATCAAGTTTTAGTGCTGCCATGTGCTGAAACGCCCCGGTATTCTGCTAAGAATATTTTGAACGGCTGTACGCGGTGGGTGGTAAACAGAACAGCCACCTATTTTGTCCCAGCATGCCTTGCGCGAACACTGCCTTGACAAAATGGCTCCCCACACGGAAACTTTCTTTAGGAAAAAAAACTTGCTTACCCCGACTGGCCACTTTAATTTTACCTTAAAATCACTCGTTATCAAGCGTCATGTTTCCTATTCGTGCGTATCTCGACAAGGAAACTTCAGTTACTTTGATATTTAGTTAAGTTGACCATTGATGTTTTCAAACGCGCCAGCAAATTGTGACATGGAGCGATGTCAAGGTACGATGTGACGATGATAATACGGAAATAACTGGTATGAAAATGATTTGAATCTTATGAGTAATTCCAGAAAATAGAATTTTCATCAAAAATTTTTAGAATTAAAATATACAGTGACTTGAAATTGATCAGCAGAATATTTTTTTCCAAAATATAATGACAAATCAGTAGCAAACAAGAATAAAATATAAAATCTGTATAAACAGGCAGAGGTTCACCGGCCCTTACGTCTTCCCAAAATTCATGCTTGAGTGACCCTGCAAAAAAGTGTTATGATGTGTTTAAATAAAATGCCCAAGGAATTTAAAAGTGGACAGGAATGGCCGAGTCGCAACCTACGCGTGTTCATTTCTAGATGATAGCTTGTGTCTTTTGTCAAATCATTCCGTAGCGAAAGTTGGTGCGGTTTTAAAGGGGGGTTCTTAGTATTTGTGCGCCTCGCGATGTCTCACCTGGAATTTCGGCGAAGTCTTGGTGCGGTTTTAATCGGAAGTGCGGTTTTAAGTGGAGATTTTACGGTAAGCATAATTACAAAACCTGACCATAAAGAAATTTGATTAAATCAAGTCACTACAAGATAAATCAGGACTTCCAATGACTCCAATTTTTTCTGGTATTTTTCTGCAAAAAAAACTTGTATTATATAATTTTCTGTATTTTTCATCATTAAAACTATAATTTCCTATATTTTCCTTTTTTTCCATCTGTACTGTTCAGTCGTGGTTCTAGTATAAACGTTAATATTTTATAATTATTGTTTTTATAGAAGTCATTATTGAATCATCAAGCTCTTTAGTAGAGCTGTACAGGTAATTGTTGCAGTCATACAAGTACAGTCACAGAAAACAATCAAACAGAGCTTGAGATGTTACTTGGAGAGCTGATGGTCATGTTATGTTAACAAGTAAAGCATGGTTGTGCAGTGAAAAGTCCTTTGTTTTCTCTGAATTTTCCTATAAAATCTTGTATTTTTGTCTCGAGTGCCCCGAAAAAATTGAAGACTAAGCAAAGGTGAAGACTGTTGTTACCAATAAGATCAGATTTCTAATGTTGGTAAAAATTACTCTTTTATACAGAGAGAAATACAGGAGATATTGCTGTGAGTAAGATTATATTTGTGGTTTTTACAGATAAATATGGAACAGAAACGTACAGACATGGGGAACTACTTACACGACTGGGTGAACTGCGACGAGCGAACTTGCAGCATCATCAGGCCGTCTTCCAGCTCAAAAAGACCCGGAAAGACCTAGAGTTTCCACAGCTCTATACGGAAATGTTCCTTAATGACTAAGGAGGCCCCATCCTCTTAAAGTCACAGGGTCAGTAGCAGGTCAAAGGTCACGGAAACTATCAAGATGTCAAAATGCCCGAAGATGGGAAAACTCTCTGATCTATGTGAAAGAGTTCCGAAGTGTAAAGGACTAAATACAAGACTGACCTGAACGCCTCGTTCAGAAAAAGAATACAAGAATGAGGTACAGATCAAGGTCAGGAGCAAGGTCGAGGTCATGGTCTTAGAAGACCAACAAGGGCAAGGTCATGGAAAACCTATGCAGCCTCTCAGTTTATTGATTGAAGTGAACAACTGTAGCATGGATAGAGATATAAAATGAGTGCCTGCATAAAGGTAATTAAGGTCAGAAATCTAAGATCATGGACTGAAACTATGGGGCATGTACTGAAAACCATCCTTGAAGATAAGTCAAAGCATCGCAGACCGTATGAAAAGAAAATTATACCAAAAACACTGACCTTGATGGTGCATAGAAATATGAAGCTGGAGGGATTAATTTAAGTTCCTAAACGATGTGTCTGGGCAGGACCTCGTCATTGATGGAACGTCACAGGTTGTCAGCAGCGCAATACTTTCTGTGGTGTGTCACAGTATTCAAAGGCCATGAAACAAAACATCTCAAAACATATAGCACAAATTTGGACAATGCATTTACTTGAGCGATTTTTTTTTTCTCTTTCGTATTCTCTTGAGAGGTATCATGCATGTATGTTAATAAAAGCACAAAGGTGTGTCTAATGGGCAATATGTAGAAATATGGCTACTGCTTTGCTGGCTTTATTCATATTTGCACTACATTATGCTGTGCTACTTAACCGGTGTACAGATTGTTTTGGTTGTAGATTATGTAATTGTGTATATATATATTGCAACGTTGTATAATTTCTATCACTTGCTGATATGGACTTGGAGGTTGACCAGGTGATAGAAGATTGTGAAAGTACAAGTTCCTGCCATTCCCAATTATTATTGTCTTTATCCGGTGAATTAATGACCTCACGGCCAATTTGGTGCAATTTATTTTTTGCCCTATATAGTTCTTTACTTTGCCTCCAGATGTCACTTCTTGTATGTGGCTGGTTGTTTTAAGTTTGGTCTGTGTAATCAAACTTTTGCTATATGTTTATTTTCCAGTTTAATAAATCCCGATATGAAGTAGGTGAAATAACTTGGAATAATTGTGTATATATTGTCTATGATACAGCAGCCCATGGCTACTTCGAGGTTGTAATTGAAACTTAAAAAGACACACTTGCACACACACACAAAAGAAGCTACCCTTATACACACCATCAACTTATGATGAAATAATATAATTTGTGACAGTCAATAATGTCATTACATAATCCGTAGATTTTGTTATTACCTATTCTGTTATTTCCTAACCTAATGAATCTTGTTTTTACTTAATAAGGAAAATACCTATTTCTGATTAATTAATAGAATTAAATTGAATACTTTTATAAGTAGATCCAGTCCTGTTAACTATTTTAGGGGAGGGTTAGCTTTAAAAATAATGTATTATGTAGTTAGAAAATGTTAAAGAAAATTTTATGTATATCATTCATTTGCCATTGCACCCTTTGTGTTCTAAACACTCCTTATGTAATGGCATGCTTATTATTGACAACCCCGGTGAAAAACAACTGCATTTGACATGTCTTTTGGCTTTCCAAGAAACACATTAGACATGGATATGCACATTTTAAATTAGGTTTGTTCCATCTTTTTCCTGTTTACAAGAAAAAATCAAAGTAAGATGTGTTAAATAATAATTATCTGGTCAGAAATTGGGCATTCTGTACAGACTGTTAATTATACATTGAAAAATGTTTCCTTGTGGTTTGACTTGATCTTTCTCTCCAGAGCTGTGACTAGGAAAATGTACCTTGACCCTAGATGAGATGCTGTGTTTTATTGGTTGATTTGTTGCCATGCAACAGCTGAAAGCTGACCAGTTATAGGTGGTTGCCAAGGAAAGACCAGTATGACTGGAGCCAACATGGTTGGAGACTGAGGAATGATGTATGTAAGGTTAGAGTAGCATAGTAGGTCTAGGAAATTTTTTATTTCCAAAAAAAAAATGTTACTCTCTGTTTGAAAAGATTATATTTGTAAATCCTGTATGGTTAGTTATTAAATTGTGCCATAAATGTAACTAAACCAATATGTTTTAAAAAACTCATTGAAAATGTGAAAGGTATTTATAAATAGATAAGAATTATTAAGATCTACATAGGGAAATGATACTGTGGAAATTAACTGGTGGATTTGAAGTTTGTGATCATCTGCTAAGCAGAGTACATGCTGACTGTATACTTTGTAATATTGAAAGGTGACTTCACATATTATGTTTGGAGCATATTTAGATATTCACTGATGTTACTATCACTGTACATGATTAACAACTCATGTACCTGGTCATATACGTTGTGCTGACAATAACAGAAAAAGCTATTTCTGTGTACTTTAGGTAATCTGAACATTACTGCAGTGTGCATCATTATATTTCAATCCTGGGATATTACTGGCATGTATTTTTTTTAGAGACATTAATGATATTACAATCTACTCATAGATTAAATATATACCAGTAAGCAAGGTCATATTATCATGTATACATAGACACTATATACATTTCTGTATGTGGTTTTCTTACACTGTAAAATGTGTACTTGGTAATAAAGTTACACTGTACTCTTTGTGTACACAGTGATACACTGTGAACTGTGTTCATGGTAACATTACACTGTACACTGTTGTGCATTGTAAAGTAATGCCAGACACCTGTGTAAATGGCATTATTGCACTCTACACGTATATATGCATTGAAATATTACATTTTGCACCTGTTTGCAGTGTAATATTACAGTGTACACCTTTATGCATGGTAATGTTATATTGAGCACATATGTACATGGTAATATTACATTGTACACTTGTTGTTATTGAAATGTTACACTGTAAATCTGTGTGCATAGTGACATCAGTCTTCATCCCAGCATACAAAAAAGGATTCTCCTTTTCCCTGTTACAGTGTGGTTTTATTCCCTTCAGCTATAATGATAGGGGGATTATAATGATTACATTAATTATATTTTTGCCGTATACCAGATGTGCTTATTACCTGTCCTTGTCTGTGCTATTATATTATGCTTTTGTGTGTTTGTAAATCATATATTGATATATTATACCTTATGTATATACACATAGCTGTCCAGTTGTTGATGGTGTCATAAGTTGCATCCACAAACAGTGGTGTATTGGCCTAATTGTTAATAATGATCACATTGAGAAATTACATTATACATACAGATGACATGTTCAAAAAGCCGTGTTTGCACAGCACAAATTATGTATAGACAATGTAAAATAGTGTCTTGACCACCTATCATGTGTTGAAAGTTGCATATACATAGCTCTTTTTCAGGTTGGTGGTAATTATTTTACCAATGTACATTTTAATTTAAATTGAACTCCTAAATGGTTATGTATATGAGCCAGTTTTATAGAAAATGCTTATTATGAACTTATATTATAACCATTTATATACTCCAAAACCTTGTATGACATCTGCTTACCAAAAGCTCACCATGACTGGTGCATGTATTATAGCTTTGCTGATGTATGTTATCCAAGGCCGACTTTGTATATGTTATTTAAGTTTCAAGATCCACGGGTAACTATCTACCTCTGGGAATAATAGGCATGGGTTATACGACTTACTGGGCTACCATGTGTCAGTCTTTTCTTTGGAAAGATCATACAATCAGAAATCTCAATTTTCAGCGATATTTATTTATTACATATTGTTGAGCCTAATTATCAGTATTATATCAGCTTTAATAAATTTAAACAGGGTCACCCTAAGAAAAGTTACAAATCTAATCTCGCCATCAGTTTTTATGACAAGAACAATATAGGAGATTAGATTCTGAAATATTTTTCTCCGTCAAAGGCTAAAATTTTTAATATATTATATTTTGATAGTGTCTGTTATAAGAGCACTAACATCTGATGATTGTGTTCTGGGAAATGCACAAGGATCATTAAGTCCAAGTTCTAAAGTCAGTCAACTGCCACCAAAGCACCGACAGAGCCCATGTTACAGATTGAGAACCACTCCATGGATGTAAAAAGTCTAACACATGGTAGGGAAGATGATAGAGAGATTCTGATTATTTTCTGAAAGAAACGCTCAATCATAATTCGCATACAAGCGCGAGGAGTGAAGACCTCACCAGCCCACGTGACCATATCTTATGTACTGGTGTCAGCCCTCGCTCTGTCATCTAGAACGTGCATCCACGCTACCCATCTAGAACCGTAAGCTGTCTTTCATTTACAAGTTGCAACACTTGTCGATCAAAACTTTACAGCAAATCAGTCTATAGCTAACTTTCCTCAGGCCGCTGAAGTTGTGATGTCTCCTTCCTTCAGTGTCAACATGCATTTTCTTTTGTTTTACTGTACATAAACATCAGGAATCGTACCCATTAAGCCTTAATATACGCTGGAAAATGAATGTATGTTAAAATAAGTAATATGGTTATCAAGAGAAGAGATTTGTCGAGTGAGAATTGTGATCTCATCACTCCTATTCTGACGGTATAGCACTAACGTGTGTGGCAAATTCACTTTTATTTTTGGAAAATATGTTCTCCGCCGTGAAAATGACAAGGTTCATGACAAAGACGTTGGCTGTATGTCATGATAAGTGGTAGTGTGGATGGCGTTAATACTGTGGTTGTTATTAATGGTGGTGGTGAAAATATTACTTGATTTTGAATAATAATGCAGATTAAATCAATGGTTGTCAGTAGTTACATTGGTGAAATACACGTGACCCTGGTAGTCCGTGGTAACGTAAAACACGTGACCCCTGTAGTCCTGGTAACAAGAACATCCATGTCAATTAACCCAGCCTTGACGAGCCTAACTATTTGGACTCGCAAACTAAAGCACAAATATTTGCCAGATCTGCTGGCTTTATAAACAATGTATTATACATCCACCGTGCATGTTTCCTCTCGTTTTATACCTGTTCTGTTTCATGTCATGTCACTCTAATTGCTTTGTAGAGCTGCGTATACGATATATTACTAAATTGTTAAGATAAGACCATCGATAGATGCGCATTATACATCCTTGAACAGCTGGCGGGGCCTGTACTGTATGAGGGCTAGGGATAAGAGCAGAATCTTACGGTGAATCGATTTAAATAAGTAGTCAGGCCCATGTCGTCATATTTGTTGGCATAACCACTGCTAGGTTATAATACGTCTACATTTTAATACGAAGCCCCTTTGATAACTTATATTCTATTTGTTCTTACCTTCATATGTTGAGGAAAGGTTAGTTTGCTTCGGTAGGATCCGGGCAAGATTTAACCAGTGACTGAAAATAACGTATATTGTTTCCTAATGAGTGTGTTATCATTTTTACTTGCTGTAGCTAATGTTGATCATACTTCTATTGATTTTGTATTATCATGAGAGTTAATTTTACTTTCTTTGATTGTAGAATATCTGTTTTGCTGCACACTTTGTTGTTGACGATTCTTACGTGCTTTTTGAGTATTATTCTTTACAAACCAAGAATCCCGTGTGAATTATAATTCCTGCAATTTACAAATTTTAATTAACGCATTTCATAAAATATGGATTTATTCTCAAATCATGATAAGCCTAGGCATATCTTTAATGGTCCTACATATGAAATGTTTTCATTTTATAGGATTAAAATGATGTACATTTTTTAACTGAATATATAGGATTCATATGATTGTATTCATATATCATTGGTAAGCGTTTATATGACACTTCAAAATGTTAATGAGTAATGGTTAGGGATGATTATTAGAGATTTATCAAGACCCGATGAGTAATGTGCCATTCAGGAGCGAGATGCGGTTAGTCTGTTATCACATTTTGTTACATGTTAATATCTATATAGGATTGACTCGCTTTTTAGCAGTACCGTTTATTGTCACGTATTATAATTATAGTGAACGTAGAAGATTAATTTGTGCCATAGTTTTACAATTTTAATGGTACCTATATATGTGCATATTATTGTCTTAAGCACAAAGTGCTATTTTTAGCAGTGGCTTGACTCTATGACAGTTGATCGAGGGTAGGCCTGGCCCTATATGTCGCAATGGCAAAAACTTTTTTAAGCACAGTACTAAACTTCTTCGGAATCAATCATTTTGTTTGGGTATTGGTCAATATATATATATATATATATATATATATATATATATATATATATATATATATATATATATAAATTCATAGAGAATTACAATAGGTATGAGCTACAGAAAATGAGCAAGCTTCTTAGATTTCACCAGGGACAAAATTCCATTTATGCAAACCGTTAAACATTTTTATTTTATATATCACCAAACATTCAGTATGCTAATTAAAGCCCTTTCTGTTACACATGTTCAAACTTAAACTTGCCATGTCCCTCGGCCACCTGGCGTTATGTCGGCCATAGCGTTTTGTACATAAGGTATGGGGTGTCAGACACTCGCAACACAATTAGCCTTTATCACTGGTAGCTGTGTGGGCATTATTAACTGCGATGCTAGTGTAACACGTGGACCAATGGGTGCTCACCTTTGTAGGCGTCAGCCAATGAGGTATGAGCGCGCGAAACGGGCGTAACGTTCACTTAGAAACGCGTCAATCAAAACGCTCCCCTGGAAAAGCGTGAATGAAAAAACGCCCTATGAATGTGACCCAGTAGGCTCTCCCAAAGGAAAAGTCAATCTCGTCTGACGTCATTGAATGAGGGGTAAAACCAAAAGGAATGTGAAATAAATGTCAGGACTGTCGAATGCTATTCCTCGTTTCTGTCTGTTCACTGTAATGTAGAGCTCTGCTATAGGCCGCTATGTCAATAAACCTGTGATGTTTGGAATCGTCTTCACAGTGCAGTCTTTACTTGGCTCATATTTATTTTATGTAACGGTTTAAATGTTATATTTGTAAAACCAATAAAAGCAACAAGTCCACCAATACATTACTCGTGATGTTGACATGTTCCACAAGATGATTTTAATAATCAGCGTTTTAATATTATCCCCTAGCTTGCAGCATCGAATAATGCTATGAGGTACCAGACCAGATCAAGTTTTAAAAGTGTGGAAGAACAGATAGTTGTGTGCGTTGATTGTGGTTGTTTAGCAAGCAAATGTAGCCATATATCTTGAGGTTTCTCCTGCATTTGTTGCCTCGCTACAGTTAGGTCGCCATAATACGACTCGAAGCCAGTAATTGACTATCTTTATAGAACGTGCTTTTCAGATTCTACCAGGCACGTGTATATACACTTCAGGAAATGTTTTGTAAACCAGTTTTCGGTCTACATTTGACTAACGGAATCGCAAGATACTCTTTACTGAATTTATTAGGGTTTAATTCGAATTCTGGTTTTACGACTTGCACGAAACCATGGCTGCTCCGAATATTGTGCCAAGATGTAAAATTGAAACCCGCCATTTACATTCTGGCTACATTGTGTGCTGAACACTCTATTTTCATTAATAGAAATCCTGTGGACTTCATCCAGGAAAGTAGCCTCTTACTCTGTTCTTTTCCTGTCGGACATATATATACTTATGTTAGGGACCTTGCAGTCAATGTTGCATAAGTACCACAAATATCCAACGTTACACAGCTACAACAATATCCAACATTGCATAGTTAAACGGCAAAATATCCAACATTTCACGGTTGCGATGAAATAATCAACATTACACAGCTACGACAAAATAACGAACATTACATTACTGCGAGAAAATATCTAATATTACACAGCTGCGACAAAACACAGCTATGACAACATGTCTAACGTGACACAGCTGCGACAAAATACCCAACAGGACCCGAGGCCTCAGCCTTGCCTCAGATTTAAAATCGTCTTGGCAATTGGTAGTAAATATTGTGTTCCAAGCAACATGAGCTTACTTAAGTTTACTTACCTAAAAGAAACCGATATATTTATATTTGTGAAAGAAAAACATTGTGATAATATAGTTTCAATTTTATTGTATCCGCCAAAACGGAGTTTTGCGGATACACTGTTTTTGACCGGGTTCCGCCGCCGCGTTCGTTTCCGGAGAACTCCTCTTAGACTACCGGATGGATTTTTCCGAAACTTAAACCAGTTATCGGGTCACATGTGAACTGGTCCCTAACCAATTTGCGTTGACCTCTGACCTTTCCTCTCTGCCCAGCGTCCATTTGTGCGTCTGTTTCCATACATAAACCCACATATTGTACAGATGTAGCCCTTGGATAGCTTTATAACATACACAAAAATGATGGCGCCACCTGCAACCATGTTTGCACAGTGTCCATCTGTTCATCTGCATTGGGTTAAATTCACTCATATCTCTGTAGTGGTTTGACATAACTGCCTAAAATTTTGCAGCTTTATACATCCTGGACAGCTTTCTTGATTTTATGACAGGGGGCGCCACCTACATTCAAGTTTTCGCTGCAGACATCCAAGCTCATATCTCGGGAACCGTTTGACTGATTGGGGTAAAAATTTGGATGTGTATAGATCTTACATAGCTCTATATCAGTCACAAAACAAGAGGGGCCTCCTGCAACCATTTTTGCAGAACGTCTGTCTGTTTGTCTGCCGTGGGCTAAAATCACTCATATCTCTGTAGTGGACTGACTTATCTGCCTAAACATTTTGCGTGTTTATACATCTTGGATAGCTTTCTGGATTTTTTGCAGGTGGCGCCACCTACATTTATGTTAACGCTGCAGACATTCAGGCTTATATCTCAGGACTCGTTGGACATATCCCCCTAAAATTTTCCATGTGTATAGATCTCACATAGCTCTTAATCATAAACAAAATTGGTGGTGCCACCTGCCACCATTTTTGCGCAATTCCTCCTGTTTGTCTGCTGTGGGATAAAATCACTCATATACATGTAGTGGTTTGACTTTCCTGCCTAAAATTTTGCATATGTATACAACTTGAACAGCTTTCTGGATTTGTGGTAGGTTGCGCAACCTACATACACATTTCGCCTGCAGACATCCATGCTAATATGCAACACACCTCACTCTGTTTCATCTTGCCACTCAAGCCATGCTTTACTTCACCCGTTCCACTCGGATTTTGGTGGATACACGTAGTCGCTTGTCGACTACCCGTATTCTAGTTTTAACATGAAATTATGAACTGGTGTGAATGATTGTCTATGGATTTATACCCGATTTATAATTTAAGCCCGTAATCTCCACTAAGAATTCGTCACGCAAAATACGAACATAAAAGCACTAACTGCTCTTCCCGAAAACATGTATACTTCAGAAAAAATTATTAACTGCAAACTAATGGTACCGGCAAATAATGAAGATCGAAGTACCAAAAGCTATATATAGGTTATTGTTTAAAACGTGTGCACCTTATGTTTTGACCCCATGTTTGATTTGGTAGGGGCTTGGGTAGATGGATAGGCCCGAAAGACCAGGAAGGTCATGTGTAAAGTGGGATGATCCCAATCCCACTTTTACCTTAACATTTACTTCATTAAGTGAACACAAGTCTCTCGCATATGAAGGTATGCTTGCAGTGAGATTTGTTTTTATGAATAACACATCTATTCGAGACAGCTGGTCTGTCTGCCATGTTCCCAAAATTAATTAACTTGCTTATAATATTGACCTAATTTCTAAACATCGGTCCTCCATTTGCACGTACAATTCTGGTTCTTTCCAACCCAACTTGACTATACTTCGTCAAATTGGACGCGTTTACGATACGTTTCATATAAATAGGCCTTTTGAACTATGGTACCACACTAAAAAATTGACCCAGGGCATTCAGTTACCATGAAATTCCAGATTAGCTATCCCCCACGCAGACACTAATAAATACAATTAACATTTATCTACTTCACTTCTTACACAGTGGTTATAAGTTGTAATCCCCATTTGCTTAACCATGCAGGGTTTGCTGGGTTTCACCACCGGGAGGTTGGCAAGGTTTCAAAAATAATCCGACCAATGAGAGCGTGGGTATCACGGGTTTCAAACAATGCGATGCACAACAGGAAACCAAAGCTCACCAAAACCGTGATTAACACTGCAAATCTCAGTCTCATCTTTATAATACCATAGCAGCTCAAGAACACCAACAGGAGGGCCAACAGAAATGACCATGGTCCTACGGAAACAAGGAAGAGGGTTATTAGGCTTCTCCAGTAGAAACATAATTTGGCAAAACAATATTAACTCTGTGTCAAAGAGAGATCTATTCAAGCTTCTGTAGAACGAAATGCAATGGGAACTGCCAAGCACGTTAAACAACAGGTAGGACCAGCGATCTGAAAAAAAGCTGTATGTGGCTTACAAGAGTCCAACACCACTTATCCTTGCCAGTTACATCGCCTGGTCAGTGACAAGAGAATCCCCAAGAAATCCATGCTAGAAGATGTTGACCTGTTACAAACCCCGAGGTCAATAGGAGAGCCTCTTCGAAATAAATATCCTATGGCATCCCTGCAGAACTCTTCAAAGCAGCAGACAAAAAGACTCCATGCGTTCCATAACATTTTGTTCAGCATCTGTAAGGAAGAGACCAAAGTCTCACTTTATAAGAGTTAGTAACAGTGTCTCTCTCTCTTTTAAAAGACAGCAAACAGACTGCAGCACTTACACAGGTACCTCATTTTTTTTCAGAAACAGGAAAATGGCATGAGTGAGTTTTCAGCTCCCTCCGTCTGCCGATCAAACCGGCAAGAAATCGGCCGGCAAAATCAGTTGATGGGAGGCCGGCTTCAAATTACCCTCTTTACACAGCGCTTTAACTATAGGCCTAGCTACTTCCTATATGGTAAGCGCTGTTTGTTATGACCTCGTATCCTGAATTGCTACACCAGAGGGGAGCACTGTATTTTTGTCTAATCAGATGAGACCTTGTGCTGGAAGACACGGCCAAGCGAGGAATACACGGAGCCAATCATGTTCATTGCGTTTTGAGTGACAGCTCATCGCCCCGGTAACCGTATGAACAGGCCACAGGCTCAGAGAGAATTGCCAAAGACGTGGTTTACTTAGGGCCTTGGGCACATAGGATGCCCGGTCGGTGAGCTGTAATTCAAACGAAACGTAACAACAAAGGCTGGCTGGTTTCATGACAGTTCTGTATAGACACCAGACACATCTGTATGCTAACACAGTCATACTGTCAGAATCGAATTGGTCGATGAATCGAGAATGCAGAGGGAGCAATTAAAATTCGAACGTAAACTTGTCTTCAAACGGCGCTTGAAGCGCAGCTATGGGCGGAGCCAGGATGCCTGTCGCGTGTTTGTTTATTGGCATCTGGTTGGCTGCTTGTCACATCATACGCACGTTTTGTTCAGCGGACAACGAACCGCCATCTGGTGTCTATATATATCATAAACGGTCAAAGCTGGCAGCGTGAAAATCAGTTGCTTCTTTAGAGGCATAAGATTTCCGCTGCCTCGGGAGCGTAGCTTCAAATGGGTTAACTAAATTTCTAATTTTCCCATGACTTCCACGTCTGATTTACAGTTCACTTGGTACACGAGTAAGGTGGATATTTCTTATTCACATTGGGGAACATAACCTCCTGTTTATATTTACTGGGACTTTGAAGCCATTTTCGTCATGAATAATTCACGTCTAGATATATTAGTCAGTCGTAGTAGCAGGTGTAACAGCTTATGGTCGCTTAGCTAGAATTAAATAAAGACACAACACGAGGCATGACCGGATACCAACTGTATTGATTACCGTAAAGATGGTATACAAATATTAGTATGCTTATGGGCCGTTAGGTGGCAGCACCCATCACGCTTTATCTGTCACATCCCCCTTCTTAAGCTGTGTACCCAGGACTTTTACTATATAGAAATATTATCAGTAAATGAATAAACTGTTACTGTTGTGTTACTCATGCTTGTTATGATTTTAATTTAGATGTTTCAAACTGAACTGTTAAACTCAGTTTTTTTTTCAGATTTTATATTATTCGGTACAAAGTCTTATAAGTGTCCTGGACTTCGAATTAATCGACCACTCCTTGACCGCTGCACAGCGCCACCCGCCTGCGGGTTTTGGTTAGTCGCATCGGCCTCTAGCGTTTGTCCCTCAGCCGGTTGTTCGTGCAACTCAGATTGTTCTAGATGTAGTTGCTGCAGGTGACCGACTGGTTTATTTGGTATCTCATCAAGAATCTCACTGAACGTTTGTGACGAAGGTGATGGTTGTTCAGTGCACCTTATCAGGTGCCTGCGGTTTCGTCTAATTGGACCATTAGCTTTCTTTGCAATACAAGATCGTGGCTGCTTGTGTTGCGATCAACAACTGCTTGTTGCCATGTTTTCTTTTGACGGACTACCACACTATCTCCCTTCTCGAGAGCACGATGAAGTTTTGTACCTTTTTTATAGTATCTTTTTTACCCTTTCTACCTCTCACGTAGCTTTGTCTGTGCTCTAATTACAAGAGGTTTAAGCAAGGATTTTATGATTGGTAATTTGGAGCAATCAGTCTACACATTAGTTACTGGGATGGAGTGTATTGCAAACCACTAATAGGGTTATTACGGAACTCAAAGAGAGCTTATTTAGGATCCCGATTGTTTTCATCTGCCTTTTTAAGGATGCTCTTGATGGATTGAATGGTCCTCTCGGCTTGTCCATTAAAATGTGGGTAGCAAGGACTTGTTGTTGTTACTTGAAAAAAAAAACACTGCTGTGAAATCTCAGTCCTAACTCGCAAAAGGCATGATGTCAACAACTTCCTGCGGAATGCCATGGAGTGCGAAAATGTTCTCGAGTGCTGTGTGACTTATTTTCAGTTTTGTCCGAAAGCTGGCAGATTTCTGGATGTTTGGAGTAGTAATCGACTACCACTAGGTAGCCATTGTCTTTGTAGGTCATAATGTCCATCCTTCTAAAGAAACTACTGATTTTCCCGCTGCCTGGTTTGACCATTTATGATACACTTAGACACCAGCTGGGGACTCATTGTCTGCTGATAAACATTGTGCGCATGATGTGACTAGCAGCCAACCAAATGCCAAATAACAAATACTCGACAGGCATCATGGCTCCGCCCAAAGTTGCGCTTCAAGCGCCGCTTGAGGACAGTTTTATGGCTAATCTTAGAAAAATTTGTCGAATTCTAATTGCGCCCTCTACATTCTTGCATCATCGACCGATTCGATTAGGACTTTACGATTATGTTAGCGTAGCCATTATGTATACGTTGCCAGCAAAACAAGCCAGCGAGGTGTGCACGGGCCAATAATGTAACATTTCATTTGAATAACAGCTCGCCGGCCGGTCGCCGGGGCGATGAGCTGTCACTCAAAACGAAATGTAACAACACTGGCTCCGTGTATTCATCGCTTGGCTTGTAACCCATTTTGCTTGCAACGCGTCCTGATAATTATGTAGACTCCTTGTCGCATCAGTTGTGTGTCGCATATTGGGCATTGTTTATACGCAGTCAAGAGGACCACAAATATTTATAGAATCAGTTTGTGGTCTAGCTCATACACAATGGCCTCGTCAATCCCTAAAAAGATTTTGCCAACACCTTTTTTATTTGCTATTTATTAATCATGTGACCATTTCAGCCAATCATAGAAGTCCTGCCTTCTAGCACCGGGTCTAATCTGATTGAACCAAAATACAGTGCTCCCCTCTGAATTAGCGACTTAGGATACGAAGTCAAAACAAACAGCGCTTACGATATAGGTAGTATAGGCCTATAGCTAAAGCGCTGTGTAAAGAGCGTATGGTTTGCTCTCCATAATCACAATGCTCACTAAGGTCCGAAGATAATTACAGGCTCTCAATCTCTCTGATTTCTCTCACGAAGCTTGTAACGTTCGAAGATTTCATTTTTTTCTGGGCTCGCAATAGGCTTTGAATCTCTGTAGGACACAGCTATAATCACTCGATCTTTCGTTCTCAGCAGAGGGAAAGTTCTAAATGTCCTGGGTTTCGAGACCCGCGAAATGCAATAGAATGGCGACAATGGTCTTACCGCTCTTTTTGCTAAGCTCTGCTGCATCATAATAGTGCTGAAACTTAAATAGTGTTGCTCCCAGGGTCGCCAAGTTTCTGCGAGGAAGCCTCGAGAGAATGACATTTGGGTGGGGGTTTTAAGCTTTCCATCCTCCTCTTACACCATGTAACAGCTCATGGTCGCTTAGCTAGACTTGACCAAAGACACAACACGATGCATGATCGGAAACCAACTGTATTGCATGATTACCGTAAAGATGGTATACAAATATTTGTGTGCTTATGGGCCGTTAGGTGGCAGCACCCATCAGCCTTTATCTGTCACAGCAGGTCTTTACCAGTTTGCACCCCATGCATGTCCATTTAAGTTCAAAATGTTTCATAGCTGACCACATGGCTGTCTTTTGGAGCCGCATGTCTTTGTAGAAAGTTCTTGATCCTGGTCTTGCCTTTGTTGCTGCTTCGGTTCGCATACAACTGACTTAAAAGAGTATGGAATGTCTGTGTAGCTTTGTGCCGAATTTAAAGTGTTGTCTGTTTACAATTCTCTCCATTTCCCTATAATTAAATCTTTCACACACGTCTGTATTGTCGTTGCTGAAGGAGCGACCAATGGCGAGTGTCTTTTACTTTTACCACTGACGCTCGAGCGTCTCTCTACCCCTCTTTCAGCCCTTAACATGACTGACCGCAGTTCACCTGTCAAACAACGTTCAGCTGAAACTAAGTATATCGATACCCCATTTTTATAAATAAATCATCTATAACAACCAAAGAAAGTCCTATATGAAAGAAGGACATCAAAGTTTCACCATTGAAATGAGATTAACATACATAGCAGGAGATTTTTTTATCCGTTGAATGTTTATATTTTTGATGAGTTTATGTATTTTTGTTGCATATGGCCAGCTCACTAAATGCATGCAAACCGTTTCGTTAATTTTGTTTGAGTATATTCATCATACAATGTGTGGATGTTAACATGGATAACACAAACGAAGTCAGATTTGGATGTGATATCTCTGTCTCTCCCTCTCTCTCTCTTTCTGTTATAATCATATTATTCTCTTCAATATATGAAAGTTTTCGCATAAAAGGCTTATATTTCCAATCATTTAATATGTGCACATTTTTTAAAATATTTTCTTCGAAGTTCCATATTTATATATACTGGTATTTCCATATTTTCTGTAGGTCTAACATTCCCCATCTGCTAAAGTCAAAGATTCACTCTACAAATGTCACGGACATTAAAGTAATTTTGTTTATAGGCGAATTTAACATATTTAGTAGCGGTTGGTCGGCCCGAGGCCAACACCAATATGTCTTGCTTGCCAGTGTTTATTAATTGCTGCAATCAGCTTTATTTGTCACCTTGGTCGCTCATACCTGTTTACACCTGGATTTTTACACGCCGTTACATGGTTGTCATTGGATATAGTCAACCGTTCACCTGTGCGACGGAGTTGTCGTAATCCATTTTTTCGATTGATTTACTAGAAAGCAGTTTATTACTTGTACATGACGATTAACGCAGTCGATCCTGAACATGGGCGGATTCAGAGGGGATACAGGGGGCGCCACCTTGCATCCCGAGCCGTTTCCTTCCCTTTACATCTACATGTGAAAGTTATGTATATAGTGTTTACTGGCAGTCCCGAAAAATTAGTTTACCTGCGCCAAGGTGTTGACCTTCTCCCCCCCCCCCCCCCCCCCCCCATTTTTTGTGAGATCCTATATTCGGAACTGCCGAATGCAGACTCTATTAACCGAAAATTAAACACGCTCTTAAGTTGTCATTTGAAATGATTATATCCCCATCAATATATAACTCAATTCCTCTAAAAACTGGTGTTTGAGTGCTTTTATTTTATCTGAGTGACTTGTTCTTTGGGAAACTCGTTTTCAATATCCATCCTAATTTCATAATAAAATACATGATAGTATACATTTGTTATTATATTCTGTTTAATAACTCAGTCTGTTTTAATTGTTATCAAATTTAGTTTCAAACTGGTATAATCATAATGCAAAGAAACAATTATTACTTTACATCCGACTTTTCTAACTTGAAAAAAAAACCGACGACAGCAACACCGTGAAGGTTTCCACTTTGGTGCGGCAGTTTTCCCCACCTGACAGAATGAAGGCTAGGTAAACGTAATAGCATGTCGCGATGTTATGTGCATGTAGATTTCATCCGGGACAGAAACTGGGCCCTGATTTGATAGGCTGGAGCAAAGTGTGACGTCAAAGGCATAATTTAGAAATAACTTAAATCTAGCAATACATGTTGTTTTTATTCTTCTCTGAAAATTTGGAGCTAATAGTGTCAGAAATACTAAGCTTTTGATGAGATCTAGAATTTTTATTCACAGGTGATTTCCCTGTGTGTGATGTCACTGCCGAGTTGACAATGCTCACAAATGTGCCAACAGCTATTGAACAAACCACACAACCTGTTTTTGTAGAAAAAGAAAAAAATCTTTTCCTCCTGGAACTGGGTTCAGTTTATGTAAAATATATTTTAAATATTTTTTTTCATAGGCAATTGTGTTATATAATTGTTAATATAGTGAGCTTTAGAATACGTTTGCTTAACTTGAAAGTAACAGTATTTAGTTAAACTTATGGCAGACAGATGGCGCTCTAGACGGAGATGGCATTATTGTGCAAATCGGCAAGCTGAAACGTGTCTCATTACAACGATATAAAGCATAAAAAAAGATATAAGTTATGCAAAATCATTATATCCTAGTATGAACTGATGGAAAACGATATACAAAAGTGTTATCTAGTCAAGAATACAATACGATATAGATAATTATACAGAGGACAGATTTAGTATTCGCAAGACAAGGATAGGCCCTACATGTCTCAGTGGTATACCGGTATCTGTTGTACAGTGCAGGCGTCTAATTAGCTTTTTTCGTTATAATTCATAAGCTCAGTAAAATTATAATAATATTTAACAGGAGTTACAGTGACAGTTGATAAAGCCATTATGTATGGTAATTCAATATTTTGTTTAAGGATAAATTAATAGAATTCGGAGGTAATGATGAATCAATGATTGTGGCTTCAACAGAAAATTATATCCGTAACGTGACAGACACATAATCATAAAAAAGATAGCATAAGACAAAGGAGTAATCCGCCGATTATATTAGAGAAGGTTCATAAAGTATTGACACGTCCCCCTATTTAGAAAACCAGTTTATTTGATTTAAATTTATATCATATGAATCAACATATATTTTTTATTTATTTAATTTTGACTGATTTTTCGTTAACTTCTAGTTTCCATTTTCTGTATCCGGACCTGTGCGTGGCTACTCAGCTTGCCCATGCAGAGCGTTAGATTTATGATTTGATGTTCGTGTAATATCACAGTACCTTCTGCATATCTTCACACACACACACATACACACCCTCACACACACAAACCATTCCGGTTTCGAACTTCTTGACAAGGCGGCAACAAATGATTATGCGGCCGTCAGCCAGGTTCTCTGTATCGCACCTGCGGGTCCAGAGTGTGTAACACTGAGGAATCCCTCAATGGCGCACTCGTTTATGAGGGAAACACGACTGTGACGTATACAGTCTCCCCATCAATCCTGCTCACCTCAGCTGAGATTCGAACTCACGATCTCCCGGCTTTGAGCTCTTTGCTCTACCCCTGGACCATGGAAGCCGGTCTGAATTCTGTAAATAGTTACTAGTTACTCCACTCGGTGCCTGGTTTAATGACAGGCATTAAATAAATTTATATGCCTATAGATGCCCTACTCCCCCACCCCTTCTGAACCGCGGATCCATCCCTGAAGGAGACGGAATGCCAGATTTGGTCACCGGAGCCAAGTTCCGTAATTTTTTTTTTATTCTGCCATGAACAAGACTGCTTACCAGGTTTATGGAAAGCCGATAAATGAAATGTCACAGCATGCACCTTGCTGCAAATAAATTCTTCGGAACCCATTCATCCAACCGCTTTCAATATCTCAGAACTGTCCGTAAACCTGACCGCATGCTGTCATGTTTGTGAACAGACGGTGAGTGAAATACCACAGCACCGAACAAGCCGATTGTGCACGTAGGACGTCTGTATTGGTCATAGTGGTTTATTTAAGCCAGGGCTCGGATAACGGGCCCGTGACAATATCAGGATGCTGAGCCAGACTCAGACGGCCTGGGTCAGGTTTCTCCTAAACGTATCAGGATTATCCCCCAGATGCTCGTTGAGCCCGAAGATTGAAAATAATCATCAGCAAATCCTGGAAAGAAATACGTCATTCTCAGGTATCAAGTGGCTACTTCGTGGTAAATGATTCAGTAAATGACGTCAGGACTTGGACCTGACCAAGCCGAGATTCAGACTTGGTAAAACCATACAAGTTAATTTCGCCATAAAGCCTATAGTTACACAGAATACTCCTGCCTGACGGGGAAATCGGAATGAGAAAAACCATGGCTTGTTTTGTATTTTATTCCCATATATACAGTCCGTTGAAAGACAAGGTTGCCATTTTCGACAATTGTCTGATAAAGTAGTTATTCTACGGAAGGCAGTATAAAGGTGCATAGACAGAGAATTAAATTGCTTCCTTTATATTCTTGTTGTCTTTACTGTTAATAAAGGTTACCTGTACAAAGGTTGTACAATTCGAGAGTGACATTTTCCTAACGAAAAGGAAAAAAAAAAAATAAAATAAAAACTAAAACCAGAAATCAGCATTATACAGAATGCAAACCTCAACCATGTGATTGCATTCACTTAATTAACCCATATTCTAAGATTCATTTATGCATTATGTCCGTACACTTGTGAATATTCCTTGATAACGTTAAAGATATCCCCCCCCCATGAAAAAAAACCTAACTTTTTAAGCAAGGGGGGGGGGGGGAGTCAATATAAAAATCCCCCCTGATTTTGAGCGAATAATTCCTATACTTTGATCACCCTCCAACGCCTGTCAGCCACCTCCCCAACCCCCCCCCCCCCCCCAACCCCACCTTGCAAGTCATCTCCACACCTTGCAAGTCATCTCTCCATCCAGCGAGTCCCCCCCCCCCCCCCCCCCCCCCCAACCCCAAGATGAACGCAGATCTTCCTGGCGGAGGCAAAAAATGATAAAGCCATCAGGTACACATGGAGGGTCACACAGTCGTGTTATTTTATAAATCAGGCTAATACTGATTCTGTTCCCTTTTTGCACTTTATGCAGATTCCCCTTGATTTTATTCAACCATTGCCGACCCGGCGGTGCCTGTATTAAACACAGCCGCATAAATCAAGGACCCCATGACACAAATAACACATGACCCCCTGACACAATCAGTTAAATCGGTCCGAAAGAACAATTATACCTGGGAGAATGGTCGGCAAATGTAGATGATTCCTGACAAAACAGTTTGTCCACAATGACTGCAATCTGAGTCCTTTGTTGAATTGTGCTCGCGGTTGATTTTGACTGCATCATCGCTTTACGGCACAGATGTGATGTACAAAGCCGGCATGACGCTCCGCGACATCCCTTAATGTACAATTAACTGGAAAACCCGAGTAAAACGGCAGGTTTAATCAGCGACTGGAGGACACGAGGTCGACGATCGGTCTGTTGCGTGCGGACCACAAAGTCGCCGTGTCAGCACCCGCCCCCTAACGGGTAATATTCAGACCTGGGGGCGGATATGAGTAAAAAATAATCCACAAGGCGGAGATTTGAGCCTAATTATGACATAGTTGCATGTCGTCAACAGGCTTTGATGATAAACGTCTGTCTCTTGGGTTTCCAAACAACAGATATGCCGCGCTTGAGATAAGAAGTGTTTTCCATTGTACGGTGATGCCGCAAGACACAGACGACAATGGGGTCTATCGGAGTCTTCGTTTTGACTTAGGCAGAAAAAATTATCAAGTTTCCTCCCTACTGAACAACTTTCGAACAGCTGTACATTTTTAAACCCTGGGATTTATAGAGGTTGGCGTATAGGCAAGAGTGTCACAATAATTTGACAAATTCGTCAAATTACAGCCTTAAATCATCATGTTTTATGTTTTTGATTGGCACAAACCGGTAATAAAAATACCTGTCTACATATGTTCACTAAGAATAAAATAAAATGCATGAAATTAAACGAACAAACATGTCGCAGTTGTCTCCACACTGCCCAAGGCCGAGTCAAAGCCATTCAAGTTCAAGTACAAGCTCTTCAGGTACGAGTCCAAGGCCATGCACCTTCTTCGAGTCTTTCGGAGGTCCGGGTCCCTGTATAAAATATATCATATTAAACATTCACTTTCACTACGATATTTTGAGTTATGTCACATATTTTTGAAACTCAAATATGTAAGAGATAATACTTTATATATATATATATATATATATATATATATATATATATATATATATATATATATATATATATATATACATGTTAAGATAAATAAATAAAATATAATTTTTACTCAGTTTTCAAGTTATAGAAGATATCCAACTGCGAGTCAATGCAGGAACGTCAAGTCCAAGTGACGAGTCCTCGAAAAAGAGGACTTGATCGAGCGGGGTTGCATGGGGTCCAAGTCGGGACTTGAGTAGTACATCACTGAATTCTAGTATGTATTAATCAAAGTTGGCAAAACTTTCAAACGGCCCCTAAAGAAAATACCTTCGGAATAATTGGACTATATACAGCTTCAGTAAAGATCGCATGGTTCGAGTACATCCATCTTACGAATTGCTTGCATGATACTTTTCTTGAAATTAAAGGACCTGTTCTATAGAATATCCACATGCGGTTGGTTAAAGCATATATATAGTAAGACAATGAAGTTATACACGGAAATTCCTCTTAAGCAAAAGCAAGTCTCACTTTCTCAATTCCTATATAGTCATGAAACTTCTTTTGTGTTCACGAAATGACGTATATAAAAGCCTTGCAACGGCGTATCACACAATGCTGCATGCACGTGGATGTTTAGACATCATGCATGCAGGGCTACATGCATGTCATCGGAAAGGTTTATAAATACTTGGAGAAGTTTCGAACAAAATGAGAAAGACATGTTTATATACCTGTTTACAAGAGGACAACTGGTTATAGCATGCAGCAAAAATAAAACAGTACAGGAGACTGTTGATCATGGCATATACCAAATGACATGCATGCAGTGTAGATGTTTAATGCATGAGCGTTCTAACTTGACCCACATCTTTCAACTTTTGGGTTACCTTATAGCTTTTTAAAACTGATATTTCCAAACTTGCAAACCAATAATTTAACCAGCTTTGAACACAGAGAGTTTACTCATATAACGGACACAATTACGACCTGGGTTTTGTTCGGTCGTAGTACAGGTGTCCGTAACAGAGAGAGGTCGAGAGGTCCGTGAGGAGGGGCTATAGATTACATAAATACATGACTATATATGCATATAGGCTACACTATATATAGGCTATATTTACATACACATGCATGATTTATAGGCATTATGCAAATTCACAGAGAACGAACTCAAGGTTTTTTTTTTTTAATTCATAGACTGCTTGTTTTATCCCAGTTCGTTTTGGCAAAATACATCTCCGTAACAACATGGCCTCGTTCTTGCTCTGCATGGAAATGTGGGGATAAAACCAGCACGCCTGACCCCCCGCACACAATGCTGCCATGAATATCTAATAATTCAAAATCTCAGGGTAATCAAGACGTTGGCATGTCGTCGATACGAGTTTCGTCATCTTGTGTGCATGAATACCTGGTCCCTGCGAACGCGCGCACGTGCCCACCCCCCTCCGGCCTGATCCTCGCCCAGTTCGCGTGCGCGCCGGGACATAAAACAGCTACGTTTCCCCGTTGATGTTGTTAGGTTTACTTTTAGCGTGCGCCCTTAGTCCCCCTCGCGATGGTTGGTACACACCTCCAGGAACTAAACAGGTGCCCGGTAATCGACTGCACGTGCACAGGTCCATTTCGAGGCCGATGCGCGCGCCGCCCTTCCTAGCAATCCTTTATGCAGACCAGCAGTGCGGCGTGCGTCATAGAAAATGATCTTCCGGACTGAGAAAAAAAATGCATCTGGTTCAACGTCTAAAAATGAAACAAATACAATACATATCTCTCCTTACTGTCTGCATATTTGCTACAAAGTCTCTGATCTCTGACATCCGTGGTTGAAAAGGTCCCCCCCCCTCCCCCCCCCCGTGGTTGAAAAGGTCCCCCCCCCCTCACCCCTCTCTCTCTCATAGAGAGAATTAATTAAATTATTTACTTAAAAAATGATCATATATCGGGCTCACGCATATGATGGATCCCTTTATACAGAGCCTTATACTTTATAAATAGTGCATGGTTAGTACATGCTTCACCTTTTGAATCAATCTTTATATGTTTTATTAAAATATGCGACATATTACCAAAACAGTATAAATTTGGAAATTTTTCTTTAGCTGTTTAGCTTTATCTATCTGAACTTTTATATTTGAGAGAAAGGTTTCATAAAGTAATTTTTGTATATATTCCGGAACTATATAAATCACACTACACCAAGCTGCACGGGGTAAATGAATGAGCTATAGTGTATATATATAGGGAAGAGAATTCACTTCAAGTGAATGTACATCTTACCATCTCGCTACAACAGTCGTTAAATACGACAGGTGGCCGTGCTGCCCTGCGCACTGCGCTGGGCATGGTCTCCATTGTAAACCCACAATCCTTTTAATTATAGCTCCATCCTTGGCCTTTATTAGATTTGGATATCCACGTTCTGTACGGAAAAAGCAGCGATAAGCCAATTACAAGCTGATTTCTGGTGCAAACACTGCGGTGAATAACGCAATAACACACAAGTGCCTTGTTATTATGGCTGTCCTGTGTTCAAGGTGAGCCGACAGTTCGTGGTAATCACGCCGGCACCTGGTCTCCGCGAGAAAAAAACGTGACATCGTCAAGCAAAGACATGTTGGTTGATCCTGAACTCTTTGTATATACGTATATATTCCAGCCCATCTGCATATACAAGTTATTTTTTTTAAATTCTAGTCGTGAGTAAAGAACTTTTTCCGTATTTGCGTATATGGGCATAAAATACAGTGCATATTTCCAGGATGGACTTCCACGCGCATGCTCAGAAAGAGGAGATCCGGTTGGTATAGGTCTATCAACCGCTTTACGTGTACTCGACTGTCAGTCAACAGAACTTTTTCAGCCACCGCAACCCTTTTTGACCAATTTTTGCAGCCTGGACCCTCCCCTTCCGGAACTGGGGACCTTTTTTTGTTTTTTTTTTATTAGTCCTTCTAAGTTGAACCCCTTCTTTTCCTAAATCCTGGATCCGCCCCAGGTCATTTGCTGATGGAATTGGGGCAGGAAGGCATACGAACTGATGGTTTCTAAAAATACTAGTAATACACAAACATTGCCTAAGTATTTATATATGGCACTTATTAAGCAACATATAAAATACACTTGAGTTTAGACTATAGACCAGGTTTTCTTTAGCAATCGACATGTGGCGCGTGTTTTTTGTTGGAAATTAATTTATTATTAATTCCTGAATTAAGGAAAATAAGCATATAGGCCTACTTTCGGAAAAGAAACTTCCAATTTTTTGTTAAACTGGGCCGTTTCCATGAACGATCTTTTTTTAACCTCATGCATCTTACTTTGTTCCGTATACGACGATTCATCCGACATGTCAGAAGATATTCTGGCATAAATGTTTCAGGAGCAAATTTAACTCTTTTTAGCGGTAATGATGACGTAGTAACGGATACACTAAATATTCATACTGCCCTAAATACATATTGATAAAAAATGGAGGGGAAAAGCCCCTTAAATAGATATATCTTTAGTAATATCACGATGTTCTCATCGACAGAAACAAGATATTCGAAAATAATAAAGTACATGACACCGGAACTGATGTAAACCTATAAGCTGCCACCAATTGGTTCTTGCAGGTGCTTTTATTACCCGTTATACCACACCGACAAGTTAATGACCAAATCCTCTCTGATTACACCTGCGAGTGCAGAGTTCCTGTGTTGTATGGCATGGACTTTAATGAGCACCCCACGTGTCTATTGTATCTCAGCGGCCCCTCCCAAACCAACGAACGAAGGAACTCACGTGCAATTCTAACTCGGCGTGGGTTTCCCCTGCTCAGCCTATAGCCAGCACTGTCATACGATAGGTCTCAGGTCCATAATATCATTTGTTTCAGGGCAGTCTACAGACTCTACACTTGAGCCTAAAAATAAGATCACTAAGTTACAAAGAAACTTAAAAAGATAATAAAGGTAATTACATAAATCTTATTTCTCTGCGAGTGTGTCAGCTGGCCTAGCTACTACTTCCGCGCTCACAAAGAATCCTTGAAACGTCACATCCAATCAGAAAAGATAATTATGTTGTTTTCACCTTTGATTCATACGTTCAAATGCGTAAAGTTACCATGTTGCATGCTGCTTTCACTGGAAGGCAGTTATTTTTTAAAGCTAGGCCCATGGCCTGTTGGGGGCACTGTCACTGAATTGGGATGAAAGTATACACGATATAAGAATGATATGTCAATATTAAGATATTCTACAATTTATAAACACAGGGCAAGGGAAAATCCTAAAATCATGTCCAGTTAATTAGAAGGAAGGTTTAAGCTGTAGGTGTGCCCCAAGGGGTAATTTCCATATTTTCACATAAACCCTGAGCAATTTGACATTTTTTTTTAATTTCGCGAAGGGTCTATAACAGCGCCGTCTACCGGACACTACATCAATGTTCCCAGCCGATGACTTCGGCCCATGGAAATCGTCCCAGACGAACATGTCCAAAGTAAAAACTGGTAACATACAAGTACAAATTATACCACGGAGAGACAAGCGGATAAAAATCGAATTAGAAAATTTCAATGACCCTCTTGTGCTTTACGTAATATACGTTCTGAAAATCATGATGTCCACCATGGACACCGAATAAATAAAAATAAAAAAAAAAAATCAAACGAGTGAATAAATGAATGAAAGAATTAAAGCATAAATGACTGTCTGAATGGAATAACGAATAAAAAATATATATAGGTAATAAATTTGTCATGATTTGCCTCTAACTGCATGAAATTGACACACAGGGCACTATGATTTTTAGTATTGTTTGGCACGATTACATATTGTGTGGACTTTTGACAATTTTACAATGTAAGCTGGCTTTATATACATTATGAAATAATACTTGAAAATACTTAAAAATCATAAGACTGGAAGGTCTTATCAATACTATAAGAAAGTGCTCTTTTGAACAATAGGATTGGGTGGATAGATTTTCGGATTATTTGTATTTTGTAGTGCTCCTAAAAGATAGCTGTAAATACGGTTCGGGCAAAAAAGGTAATGGAACCCCATGTGCAGATTAGTATATTAATTTATTTTGTAGACGTATCCATCACATTAAAACGCATGCGCATGCAGCGGGTGTTAAAGACACACAATTGGGAAAACTGAAACAGGTAAAGCTGTTTGTTGGCGACTTTACTAAAATAATTTATGGATGGATTTGATGAAATTTTGTGGAGATTTTGGGTTATATCTACTGAACAATATTCTTTGTTGATATCTGGATCAGCATAATATGTTTTGTTGATTCTTATACATTGCGATATAGGGCAGTCGATATACGGTCGTCATTAACTATAGTATCAGAAGGAATCATAAATGTAACTTTCCGAACGTGGGGAAAGCTTCTACCACTTGTTATGTGCACAGATGTGATGTATACAATTGTCACCGCCTTTGTTCCACGGGCAGACATGACCAGAGATGCAACCATAGCTTTGGTACACTTTTTTCGGCTGGGATTAATATATCACCGGTGCTAACGTTTATATACGAAAACCAAATATGATCATGTTTCTGGCAATATTTCGGATCTGGTGGTTCAGAATATCGGTGCATGCATGTGGTCTCTGAGTGCTTTCTAGTTTATTATGTTTTCTGTTATAAACCACATTTTAGCAGGCTCCACTATTTATGACTTCACGCTATACGCAGTTTCTTATGGCACTTTCACTTATATTAATTAACGGGTTATTTCATTCGAAGCATTTAGGTTTCCATGGAAACCAATATGGCGACGGACCATCAATCAGGGCAAAAGATGACTCCCGCCACCTCCTGTCATCGTTGCGTCGTGGTCGGTCAGGACAAACATTTTTCGTCGAGGGCTGTCAGCCTCAGATCGATTTTACCGCACATTTTTCCATCTATTAACAGACGACAAACTTTATAGGAAATCAGCCATGTTAAAGTGATAAATGATAACCATGGTTTATATATAAGGATGTATACATTCATGATGAAGATAATATTAAACTGACATGACACTTTATTAATTATCTCTTATTTTTGGAAAATTAAGGTAAACGCAACAGTGTAGGTTAGCCGGGAATTTCGAAGACACGGGTGGACCTTTATCTTTTTAGGGATCTAATGTTCAATAAAAATATAGTTAACGTATAAACAGTACAGGACAGACTGAAGGAGAACAGCTTTATCTAATGCAGACAACCCTGAACATTTTTTAAATCCTAAATTGCAATTAGAATAAAAAAAGCTTGGATATTTCTTATATTTGTGATTGTTATAACAAATTAAACATTAGTCATGGATTGTAAGAGAGAGGCCCCAAAACGTCTATCCTTTTCTATAAATAGACAAGAACAAATAATGCATTTCATGGTTTATTAACCCCATCTTAGCGGAGTACAATCAGAGAGTGACGTGACAAAGACGAATTAAGATACCTCATATCAACAGTCGATACACCATACAGATTCGTTATGCTGGGCCCGGTTTCAATCTACATGAGAAACAAGCAGGCTGTTTAGCAGCCAATATTTCAGCCTTGCCACCCTGCGCCTGCCCCTACAGCCAGACAAACCAAACCCTTTATTCAAACATAACAGGATTGTTTTTTCCATAAAAGTTTTCAGCCCGAGCCAGGTAAGATCAACTATAAAAATGTTCTCCTGTCTAGAAATCCGATCCTCGCAAAACTTCGATTACGTAAATAATACATGAGCGTCGAATCTGATAGGAAGAATAACTGGAAGACGCTGTTCGCTTGTTCATTTTAAGGCGCATGCGCTGACATTCTCGAAGGCACGTGGATGGTCAATAAACAAATGTTTGTCCACTTCCATGAGGACACAGGACAGTGGCTAGTGTCCGCGTTTAGGCCCTCAGGTACCATGAAAACCTGCACCTCCGTAAATACAAACCTCATAATGGACAACACATGCCTGTTTTCTCAAGAGTATACACACTATCGAGAAATTAGGAAATATTTGACACGTAGACACTAATACAGCTATCGTCTGCTGGTAATTCTAACAGCCAGGAGCCAATAAGATACTTCCTGAACTATCAAGAGCCAATAGGACACTTCGCCAGTTGAAACAGAGAAAGGTGTCATTTCCACCTCAGGCAACAAGGTACATGTTTACCAGCAAACTACTATATGTTTGAATATAGTAGGGACAGTCCCCGGAACTGGTCTATTGCTTGTATAGACCTGGCAAATATTACCATCAATGGTTTGGAGTTAATTAGCAATCCCCTTTGAAAGCTCCCCATGAATTGCGATTCATTGTAAAGACAACGTGATAATTAAGCTCCCAATCATGGGTGCAGGTAAAGAATCGTTGATTAATTATTCAGTTTGCCAGGGAATTTACCCCGCAATGGTCTGATATTAAAAAATTATATTTTAATGTGTAAACATTTCGTTTCCAAGACCTTTGTTGACTATACATAAGAAATGTTCTCATCTGAAAACATTGTGGCGACGTGATGATTGGTGTTTGTAGTATGGGAGGCAGACGTATAGACCTGTTTATAGTTTGTTCATCTGCTATTGTCCTGCTATATTTGTTTGCAAGGAAAACTTGCTTTATTTCCTATAAATACTTCCCGAGTCTTCTGTTGATCATAAAGGAGAAGTGTTTCCGATTGATCACCCGTTCTTGGACTGTTTCTGATTGAGGATCCGTTCTGGGACTGTAAAGTATAGCAACGGTTTCGGCATTTTTTTTTTAATATTAAATTAATGTATCAATCATTTGAGGTTCTAGCGTATAAGGTAATCGAAATAGAGTAGTTTTGCACACATGTACTTATTTTACTGATTTGAGCATGTTTAGCCTTTTTTCCTGTTTCGTTGCTCCTGGTCACGTGGTATGCAGTTTACGTTTTACATATATAATATAGGTTATAGGGTTATATATATATACGCATGGTCCGGAAAAGGTGTCCAAAATATCAATATATTTAGAACTATTCTTCCTTTGAATTTTAATCAGAGGTTTTACACGTTACTATCGGCAATAAGATGCCCATTTATATCATCACAGGTTTGCCATGTATTACATGCAATCAACGGGTGCTTAATTCGCGTAACGCACAATATTCATATAAAAAATCTGCTATATATACATACCCGTTTCAGGAATACTTGAAACATAACATGCATGTTATAGCATGCAGTATATCCAATGCAGATTTTGGGTGTGTTTGAAGAAACATGCGTGGTTCATCCGTATATACGAATAGTGATGACGATGCAGATTATCATATTATACAAACATGCATGCATGATGTTTGCGTCAAATGGCAGCTAAACAAACAAAAAAAACTTACCTAGGCAGGACGTCCAACACTTTTACCACCATGCATATACCATGGAAGTTATGCATGGCTTGAGATTATGACAAACCATGTCCAGTTTCTCGTCTGTATATAGATGACATTTTGCATCAGCGGACTTCCGCAGTGAGATATGAACGAACTAGTAAGGTCATCATAAAAGTATAGTTATATATTCCATGCAGTGTGGGGATTTATTACTTAAATTCACAGAAATGTGCATAAATTATTAATAATACGAAGTGCAATGAATGTAAAGATTACCAAAGTTTAACCTCAGTTGTGGACACCAAGAAAAAGGTTTGGTAAAAAACTCGTGCACGACCCACCCCGTCGTGTGTCCAGACATGATATCAAACCGTGACTCTTAAAATAATATGTTACACCGTAATGAATGGGATTACCTGCACGTGTTCATTTTTTTTTAATGATGGCGATTTTGCGGTGATAGTTAAAAACAAAGAAAATAATGACACTTCAGAGCTTGTCATGAACGACACGAAGGACCAGCTTCAGTACATGCTTCATTAAGTGGCATTTTTTGTTTTCCTTTTTATACTCCTGTAGACTGGGTGGTCGTGTTGCATGGCGTGTGCCCGCGCTATGACACGGTGGATGCGAAGCGGATGTATAATGATGTTTGACTGGAGGCCGTTACAGAGCAGTGTTCGGGGTGGGTTGTTATACACAGTCTATCATCCTTGTTAATAATAGTCTTTGGTTCCGCTGGCTGGGTCCGGCAACATTGATCAAATTTATAATGTACTGGTTGAATGGATTTTGAATGTTGATGGCTTCTCGGTTCAATATCTGTAATCTTCGTCTGTACCTGTGCCATATATCATAATGTCACCCGTTAAAATATTCCGGACGCTATCACTTCGCCTTGGTCACCTGTCAGTCACAGCTGCAGCCTGGAGTTTTGAAAGGTGTTCCTTACAATAGGTATTTTTTATTTCATTTGGTAAATTAATCAAAGACATGCTTGTTATACCATGTACAATGTAGAATTTCCTTTAATGGTACCGCTGTAATACAAGAGCATTACTATCTAAATAGTATATATATGACAAAACAAGGCCGACATTTTACCATTGTTATGTCGTGTTTGTGATGGGAATGTTGTTGTTTTGTGTCAACATCACAAGTTCGATTTTTAGAAACAGGAATCTGTATCTTGATTCTGTTTGGAAACAGGAACATATAATTAAGTAATTATTCTTTAATCATTGCCAGGGACTTTAAAGGTGTAAAAATGTTCTTAAAAAAAAAGAAATATGCGACAACTTTCATAAATGATAGTATAATCGTTATCAATTAAAATATAATCGATAATATATGAAATATATATATATATATATATATATATATATATATATATATATATATATATATATATATATATATACATAAATTAAGTATGACCATCTTAATTCCAGTGCAGATGTATACTGGGTCTCCGTGTTTGGAAGGAGATCGAGCGTCTGCCATATTTCCTCTTTGCTGTGATAAATTGAAATACGGTCCCAAATTAGATTACCAGTGGTGTACACTAGATAACACTAAGTGCAAAAAGTGATTATGCATTCCTTGTATGGTGCACCCATTGTGTATGAGAAAAATCCAAAGAACCATCATATGATATTTTGGTACCGGTATACAATAAGCATTCTACCGATGACATACAATGTATCAATTGTCAAGCTCCAGTGATTCATGGGGTCATTAAGAAGAAGAGTTGTCGTTCTGGTTCTTCCATGTCGGGGGGCAGCGTTGACTAGATTGTGCATGTAACATATCCTAAGTATACCCCACGGAGGTGGCGTCTAAGTCCCAGCTATTGAAGTATCTCCACCGCGCCTTGGAGCATAGGTGTTACCAGATCATTGTATCTCGGGAGATTAGTTCACTTTGGCATACGTTGTGTTGACTGATGGAAGATGCACTTGAATCCCTAGTGTTTAGCCAGCAGGGTAAACCCATCAGCTGGACGGGATGGTCTGGGAAACCGCTCATATGTCCCCGCGCCCATACCGCATGCGCGGCACGCCATCCAATGCCATGCTTCGATCACTGTTGGTGAAGTTCGCTGGCATTCACAAGCTGCCAGCGGGCGCGTGCGACACGCGCATCATCCACGAGCCATAGTCGCGTATGCATACACGTGCACGAGCCGTCGCGAGTAATCCCTACTTGATGGTGATGCAAAAACCAAGGATGAATAGTAGAAAGTAGAACTTCAACTGAAGTGCACTCTCGACACTTTCCTGAGGAGCTGAAGAAAGTTATCTTGCGTGATAAATATACATATGAGTAGAGTTTTTATTGGATCTGGATATGGCCGAGGCGGGGTGGTATTTAGTGTGTGTTGTGCTGGTCACTACGTTTCTTCACGAGTCGAACGCTTCAGGATATTTTGAACTAAAAATTAACAGCTTCAAGAACCCCAAAGGAGAGCTTGCCAACGGGTCTTGTTGTGACGGGGGGAGGGGGAGCAACGGATTGTGTCAAAGGGACTGCCAGGTCTACTTCCGAGTGTGTCTTAAAGAACATCAAACGCGCGTCTCTTTTAGCGGACCCTGCACGTTTGGTGACGTAACAAGTAACGTCTTAGGCCGTAACGTCTTCTCGTTTGACGAGGAGTCTGAAGGAGCAACCCTACGTCTCCCGTTCGACTTTGCATGGACGGTAAGTCTTTTTTTTTAACCCTTCCATCTTTCGCACATCCCATTTGACAGTAACAGATAGTTCAGGTTTCGATACAGGCCTCCTACATTCATGACTGATGAAATATACTGTCAGTCGATAAGTTGCACATAAAAGCTGATCAACACAAGTAGCTAGATATAAATTAACACATTGCCCCATATTTTCATTCATATAAAGATAAAATGAATGTACTACTATGATACGTTCGTTTTATTTTCATTCTCATTATCTGAGGGCACTATAACTGTATAACGAAATATATCTCATTCCATATACAACACGGGGAAATGGCCCATATTATACACATACATATTTATAGAATAATGCATGACAGAGGTGTCCTAAATACCATATGGGTATTCAAAAGTGTAGAGCCGCTATATTCGAACCGAGTTTTGTTTTTATAATTGAAAGGGATAATGATACAATATTAAAAGAAACATTAGGTTATTTGGAATGTTATTTTTTTGTTTTCATCCTACACACTTGACTTTTTATTGTAATGAAAACAGGGAAACTCTGCTGTATATAACACAATATCCAAAGGAACCATTGCGATCATTTATAACACTGTTTCAATCCTGGAGGGAAAATATCGAATATCCATTGAGTTTTACTCGATACTGAAGCCGAAGTGGCAGAGATATCGTGCGGGCATCGATCCGCCATGTTTTCCGGTTATGGCCCGGCACAGTTTAATGCTTGTTTTATTTTGGATATGGCCTATTTCACCGTATTATCGCTGAAAGGGTTAGCATTGGTTTTACGGGGGATAAAATAATAGCTGCTCTTCCATGGGTGAAGTACTTTGGCGCCCTCCGTTATTGATATAAGAATCATTACACAGTTCACAGTAACCATTCATAAACGGTACCGTATATCTCATATTCTTACTGTTTTAATTTCGATATGATAAGGGTTATGTTATGAGAGTTATCGGTGACCCTTTACAACTATATTTAACGAGACATGTAGCACAGAGGGACAGAGAAATCAAGTGAAGATTTGACTGGTGAATCAGCTTTTGACGTTTGGATAATGCTGGAATTGAAACTGTGATGGTTGAGGTTGATCAAAGCACTAGAGGACCTTCCGCTTTTAATAGCGGCATCTGTGGACAAAAGAGTTTGTCATATCGGAAACGATTGCGAGTGTTTAGCAAAGAGGATCAATGACAAAACTGTCTTTTTCTGTGCGCTGTCAACTGGGGTCGTCCGGGGCTCAGCAGCGGAGAGCTCGGCTCAATACGATTCGTCCGATGATCTGGTTGCCGGTCTTCTATCGGCAGGTACCAGCGGAAATTCAATCAGGTGCGCACCAGTATTTGTCAACACTCGGATCAGACGAACCTGGTTTGATTTACAAAGCTCACCAATTTGCTGGCTACTGACGCGTACCCGCCTTTCTTCTGGCCTGCCGGTATTATTTGCTGAATTGCTGATCCTAAATCAGTTCACACCACTTGAATGTTTTGTTACTTACCGTTATAATCCTTGATCATACTTCAGTGAGCGCCTTTACATTATATATACTTCAGCATCTGCCAGTGTTGCCCCAGACAACCTCGAGCAGATTCCTGCTCAGAGATTACTACATTGTAATTACATTTCACCTGCTGTCTACGTATACTACCTAACTTCTCTAACTCTGTATGGATAACGTTGGCTTAGGGCCAGATGATTTGAAACTTGAAAACCGTTTGTTCTATATATGAAGAGTGATTATAAATGCCTTGGAAAAAATTGTAATTTATTATTTGTACATTGACATTTATTATATTAATCTTGAAACCTGGATACACCAGATAATAATGGACACTTCGTTGTATTCTGTATTATTAAATGATATCTAACATGTTACACGTTTGGTCAGTCAAGTCACGTGACAAAACATGCTTTTAAAAGTGGTTATTATTATTTTTTTCAATATATGCATTTATGACAGCCGTTTTCCTATGTATACAATAAGATGCATATATGTTTAATACATTTAAGCATCGTTGTTCAATCGTTCATTTTATCATACTTATATATATGTATATATGTTAAAATGTCTTTTAACCAAATCGTAGGTGAAATATATATTGTATACGTATATATAGTTTACAATACATGCAAGCTGATCTGAAGCAACATGACATATTTATACTGTGAGGCATGTCTGAGGTAACGGAAAGCCTTTTACCATTTGATTGTATTATAAATAGACCTTTATATACTGTTTTAAGACTGAATCTATAAGTTCTGGGCATTGACAGCATTGTTGTGTTAAGCCCTGAGTCACTTGTTTCGATTCCTTCTCCAGTTGTAAATAAAGAATAAATTACAAGGATGCATATGATCTATAACACCGCGACATATATAGGTAGCACTTTTGATAAGAAAACAGAGTACATATCAACAGTGCCATTGCGTACGTTAATTAATATCGAAAATCAATTTTAAGCGGTTCTCCTGAAAAGCAGTTGGAAATCGGTGCGGACGTTGCTACGACTCAAGTCAGACTACACGTTTGTGACAACACAAACAGTATATATTTATACAGAAATTACGGTCGTAACAGATACTTGTAGAATTAGTCTTGTGAATGTTTATTGATTAACCCTTTTTACAGATCGTTCATACATAACCATGCAAGATTCGTACATTAAGTATATATAAATGTATATGTATCCGGAGAAAGTGAACAGCGTTTAAACATTGGACAGGTGAAAAGTTAGGCAAAAATTACCGTTTATAAGATGGAAGTGTGCGGTGTATATGGCTAGTTGTACTCTGAAGCGTCACCAGTCTATCAGTTTAACATACAAGGAGTCTATATAATATATAATCTGTTTCTGAATAGGTTAATTTTGCATCACCCTGTTGCTTTACTTGCTGATAAAAGCATTTATATATATATATATATATATATATATATATATATATATATATAGACATATATATATATATATATATATATATATATATATGATTTATATCAATAGTTTTTTACTTCCATATTACATGTATAATACAGCGATTATTTATAAAAGAGATATAGTTATATACGATTATTCAGTTATATGTTAATATTTATTAATGTCTCAATTAATTCAGTGTTATAGGTACGTTTTCCAGAGGTAATGTCAATATATACCTTTAGATCGATTAAAATACAAAAAAAAAATAATGTAAATTTTGGAGATTATTAACTCAATATATCGACAGAGAGAGAGAGAGAGAGAGAGAGAGAGAGAGAGAGAGCTAGTTGCGTGAATACATCATACATGCATGCATTAACTTATTTTTGTCTCGTAAAAGGCCATGGCGTTGGGCGAAAGAAACATTTACGTATATGCATGCATGGTTATAACAAATATAACGTTATTGACCGTGTTGTATCATATATATCTCTCGCAGGCCAGGAGGGGAAAATTAGCCAATGTTGAATATGGACAGAAACATGAAGCATTACGTTTTAAGCATCAACATTACAAAACAAAGATTCCGTGCCGCAAAGCACACGGGAAATCTGCCTATTCTTTGCCACGCTAAATCGCCATCAGCAAGCACTATCGTCGGCGCCAAATACACCGCCTTTATATACTATATTTCATCTGGGCCAATATTATTTTGGTTCATCAAGGATATCACTCTCTATTATCAGTATCCTTCATCTTAGCCTACCCTCTATAATGATATCGTGTGTAATCTCAATAACATGACGTGGAGGATTATTATTTTACCTTAGAGACCACACATGTACACAAGGAGGAAGACGGTAATATTTTTATGAGGAAAATTGTATACTATGTGATCATTCATAAATGTGATATAAAAGTAGAAATAATTGATAACTTTAACTACTCACAAACATGATTCAGGTCTTGCCAAAATTAATACGTGCGATAATCTTCTTTATAAATGAAAAATACAAAGGACTATTAGAATATAAATGGATAAAACAAGCAGAAATAACTGTTATTTACAAACAGTATCCTTCTCTTAACAATTCGTCTCTCTCTCTCTCAACTAAAATCTAACCTATATTGATAATAATTTATTTATATAGCTAAAGTTGCGCAACGTGAAGTCTATAATTTTTCTTAAACTTTACCTTCCATCATTCGTGGAATGTGTATCGGAAATATATCACTACATGCATGAGTTTTGGTAAATACAGACAATATCTGCTAGCATATTTTAACTCGAACCTATGCACCTGTTTTCTAAACAGAAGCTAGTAAACGAAAAATGGCAGGCAGAAAACTTGCATAAACTTTCAAATAACAAGCATACATGCATAATGCAGATATGTACGTGTAATTAACCCGCTGACATGAACCACATTCCGACCATTATATATAACGCTAGAATGAGATCTAAAGGCCTGTTCGCGTGACGGGTATATAAGTCCTATACAGGGTCGTGAGTGACGTGAAATCTTGTAAACACCTGTCCTTTTTATGTTTACGGCCACAGATTCCTTCGGAGCGTGCAGGAGAGGCAGATACGTCGGCTGGTTCTTTTGTTGTGGCATATTGTCCATGGTATGCCTGACGTTTCAGGAAATGTGTTAGACATTTTTAATTGCATTTCACGACTCAATCATATGTGCATTTAATCGTAAAGAATATCCTTGTTACAACAATGCATCTATACGCCATAAAAAGACCTCACCCATAGGGTTTTAGCGGGCCCAAAGGTGGAAACGAACGTGAATACTTGCTTTTTTATGATTGATTTTTTTATCTGAACGAGATCTTGCCAGAATTCCATTATTTTTATGAACGAAGCAATTAAATAGAAGTTTATAGAAAAATACTGAAGTTTGCAATGGCAGTATGGTAAATTAAAGTCCAATCTGTAACATCCTGCATGTGCACAAGGAGTCTCAGCTAGGCAGGTGTAGCTTGCTGATTAACCTCAGTAACCTTGCTGTCATAGATCTAAAAATTCAAGATATTTATTGAAAAGGTTAAATTCAGCTTAATATGCAATAACGAAAGTTTAGTTTCTATACCCTAAAGAACAGAAAATCGGTTTCTCCATATACAAAGTGATCGAAGGCCTTATGAATATTGGCCTGTCATAAACAGGATTATAAGTATAAAATCATATAATAAAATGGACTGTAGACGAAGCGTCAAACATACCTTTTTCCAAATGACAAATTAAAGAACATGCATACAGGATTTTCTCTCCCAGACAAATATGTTGCATAATCATGCAAACATATAATCAAAGTCACATTACAGGGTCACCTTTTGTCAGGTATTAATTAAAAATGATGTTATAATTTTCATTGGAAGGTATACCTTTACCTGGAACGTCTTTATACTGCAGAGGAAAGACGACGAGACATCGTGTGTATACAGAACACGTTATCGGGCATATATAACAGGCTCTCTGTGGATAAAAGCAGATAAAACATAATCAAACATCAGTGTTGGGTCATGCATAACTAAACTGATTACACACGTATAGTAATTGAAATATGTGCATGTATCCAGGAAGACTTTAGGAGGACAGTCCTTATGCACACAATTAATTTTAATGATGACGTCACTGTATTATGCACTAATTCACTTAATATAGGTAAACAGCATATCTATAAAATTTCTAACAATGTATTAGCTATACCACAACTTACTGAGCCTAACGTAATACACATGGAAACCAATAACAATATACCTGTTATAAAGGTAAACCGTGTATCTCTTAAGTGTATAACTTTTTTTGTTAATACATTAATCATACATTGCATTAATAACATCAGATATTAAATGAACATCAAGCATTATTGCATTATTAAACCTAAGCATTATTATTATTATTATTATTATTATTATTATACAAATTTCGAATAAGATATTTTTTTTAAGACAATATAACATAAGTTTTTTTTTTCTCCAATTCTTGCGAGACCGTGTGACCTCGCGGCCAACGATCGCGTGTCTGCAGACAGACACCACAGACCTTTTTGCGCTAAGTTTACATGGTTTTGTCACCTGTCGCTAATGAGGTTCAGTTTACAATACAGGTGGATGACACGTGACCATACCTTCAAGCACGTGACCATGCAGGTTAAAAACCCTTATCCTAATTCCAAATGATAATCTTCGAACATTGACCTCTTAAAGCCTTCACACACACCCAAACACACGCGTCTAAAAGTTTTGCTTTTTAATTAACTGAGTTATCAATTAAGATCACCTGCAAAAAAGACTGATATGAAGTATGAACACTCGTATACCAGCTTTGGAACATGTTATTTTTAACAAAATAGTTGACATACCACTGAAATTAAATGAATAAAATGAAATAACTTGTTAAAGATGCATGCACTCATTCTTTATAATACGCAGGATTTTCTTTCATAATTTAAAAACCAATAATGTTTATTTGTGTAATGTATAAGTACACATTGGTATTTCATAATAACATAATTAACAAAACGCATCAGAACCCTAAAAAAAACAACTGTTGGAGGAAAAGATATAGCCTTATACAGGTTTCATTGTGAATGTACATGTAGATATAGAGTTTATTGTGTTGATACACATATATTTATGAAACATTCTATTACTCTGTATTATTATGAAGACTTCCTTTATATTAAAATGCCTCCATAATACACAATGCGTATACCCACATGGACGAGCGTCCTGCAGTGCGAGAGTACCCGAATATCATTAATCATTCTCCTTCGGAGTTATTATCCCGTCACAAGGTAGGATATTTCCTGCCACAAATTTATGCAAAATTTATATTAATGTGATTATTGAACCTAGCTGAAATTGCTTATAAAACATTCACATGATAAAAACTAGATATTTCTTGGCACCGCAGGTGCCAGAGTATCCCCAGACATAGTAGGCCCCCCTTTAAGAATAGGCCCCCATTTTTAGCAGCATATACTGACACTTGGCAAGCAATTATTGTTTCTTCCATCTATCAATCCACAATCTTTTTGAAGATGTTGGTCCTGTGACCTTGACCTTTGACCTCATGACCCCAAAATCAATTCGGGTCTTGCTTTTTCAATGGGACATATATAAATCAAGTTTGAAATCTATACATCAATAAAAGCAGGAATTATCATCCAGAAACTAATTTTTTGACAGATGGCTCCTGTGGCCTTGACCTTTGACCTTGTGACCCATTAATTGATATTGATCATCCACTTTTATATATAAATCAATAGAGGTCTAGATTTATTGATGAACTATATGTGCAAGATGAAAGATCTGAGATGAATTGTTTGGCTGAAAATGCATCCACAATCTTTTTAAAGATGTGTCCTGTGACCTTGACCTTTGACCTCATGACCCCAAAATCAATTGGAGTCTTGCTTTTCCAATGGGTCATATACAAGTCAAGTTTGAAATCCATACATCAATAAAAGCAGGAATTATCATCCAGAAACTAATTTTTGACAAATAGCTCCTGTGGCCTTGACCTTTGACCTTGTGACCCCAAAATTGATATGGATCATCCACTATTTGCAAGTGAGCTATATTCAAGATGGAAGACCTGGGATGAAAGTTTGGCTTAAAATGCATCAACAGTATCTTTTAAGATGCATATCCAGTTACCTTGACCTTTGACCTCATGAACCTAGAACCTATAGGGTTCTTACTTTTGTAGTGGGCCATACATAAGTCACGTTTGAAATCCATATGGCTATCAACACTGGAGATATCATAAGAGGTGTGTGATTTTCACCAAATATGGACACATTAAAGGTCAAGGCCACTCTCATGGTAAAGGTCATGACCCAAATGTAAATAGACCTCATCCCATAAACCATCTCTCTACATGTGCATAATATGAAAGAAATCTGTCTATTTGTTTTTGACTTATAATGCTTACAGTACTGTCAAGTGGCAATTATGGGGGTATTAAAAGGCGTAAAAACAAGAAAAGGAAAATAGGTGGCGCCACCAGTTTCCGGTATATCACAAGGCTATCCGAGATCTTCGCCACATTGATTTTCGGACCAGTCCATGCAAGCTTACTTGAGATATTTAAGAATTTGTGTTATTTTCAGCAAAAATGGACCTATTCAAGGTCAAGGTCACTCTCCTAGCATAGGTCATGACCCCATTTTAAATAGGCTTCGTCCCCTAACCTATATCTATACAAATGTAAAGTTTGAAAAAAATCAGTGAAATGTTTTTTGAGTTATCCCGCTCATAAGGTTTTTCTGCGGCGGCGGCGGGACCGTCGTGAAACCATAGTATCCCGACTTTGTCTAGGGATACAATTACATAAAACATGATATGCCTGGGTGACTAATCAGTCCAGTGATGCCATTTCAGATATAATGACTGTAAAAAGCATTTGTCATTTCATAAAAAATTTTTTTTTTCTTTATGTTCACTGCCAATTAGTAAATTCAACTCCCTTCAGGTTGTATTCATTGATACATCAGTACAAAAACTTGCGGCAATGCCCTATATATAACAACTGTCATTTTACAAGAATCGGCACCATATCATGCACGCTTTATGGTATAACGTTTTAAAATAAAACGTTAAAACTACTCATGCGCTGTCTGTAGTGACAAGCTTTAGTTATTTATTCACCAGGTTCTCGTATATCTGTCATTTAAACCACTCGGTGGGAAATGGAACAAGTACATTATAAAAAAAGGTTGAATGCAGCCAGGTAAATTGGCATCACGCATGAGATAGCTAGATATATATAACGCAGAACACAGATAGTCTATACCTGAGACCCATTTACTTTGTGCGGGCATGACGACTGTTTTAACAACAGTTTTGAAAAAAAAGTATAGATAACATACATTCCATCGACACCTTGTCGCCTACGTGTAAAATTCATGTACTTGTTCTGTAATGATTGTCCTTCGCTATGAGAGTTTTATTACCCTGTAGCGAAAATTGTTTTTCTCATATTCTTTGAAAATGTCGGATCACGTGTCTTTATATATATATATGTATATATATATATATATATATATATATATATATATATATATATATTACTGATTCTATCTGCAACGTCTTTTTGATAATTATCTTGAACATTTGTTATCTTTGATAAATCTATATGCAAAAATTACAAAAAAATGCATATTATTATATATAAAACAACAGGAATGCACATCCACCGTCAATCCTGTGTGCGATCTTCATACCATTATTTTTCAAGAATAAGAAATTTTCGTGTAACACCATGTTTAAGTTTTATACATGTGACAAATCATATGCCAGAACATACAGCACATATATGTTTTCACATACGTAAATCTAGCTGCCTTTAGTAACGTTGTTGTCTTGGTATTTTTTTGCATGTATAATTATATTTTTTGCGTGCACAGATGGGAGGTTTTAAGGGAGGGTCATGAGCTTTTTTAGATTTTATGTTGTCTTGTCTTGCCGGACAAACTCTGAAGTCACAAAAGTGCAGATGTCCGGACATGTCAGCTATAGATAGTCAAACTCTTCGAATATAGGGTTGGGAACAAGTCTAAAGTTGACAGCTGGTCCCAGCGGCTCCGGAGAGAGATGCGATCGATCTGGAAGAAATGGCAGCGGATTAGAATCGAACTTCTTATGTACACACCAGTCCTATTGCCTACAAATGACTGAATGGAGCCGTGCTACGCGAGTGATCATCCTGCCGGTCCTGTGTTATGGCGAGGGACACCTCCCCGCTCCGGCGGCGTGGGGGGATCAATGCGATGTTGGCACTGGAATTTAGGCATTTGTGTTTTCTTTGTGTCCGGTAATACTTTTGGCGTTCTTGTAACATCTGGGAGTCTTCACGCACTTTACAGTGTCTTCAGTAATGGCCAGTAGTTTGTTCAGAAGCACAGTCCGCGTCACTGCTTTTCACAAGGACACTGTCCCTGAGGATGAATGTATTTGCCCCCAGTTAAGCTTATCATTTTTCACTTGTCGTATTATTTTAACTAAGGCATGCATGATGTCCACTCTTTTCAATGCACGTTTTCTATATTTCTAGAGTTAAACTTACATTTTGCCATTTTTCTATTTTGTGATTTTTTCTCACTCCTCTCACGATCTTTTGCGCAGGTTTAATTTTTTTCCAGGTATACCCGTCGTCTATTAGCCATTAACCCGATCGTCAACTAATATTTCACAGGTCGTCTTATAATATATGAATCTTTTACTCTAGAACTATGTCACCTTTTCCTGGTTAGTCAAACATTTGTGGTGTTTTATAAAAAAGAAATTATGTTTTATTTGTGGGCTATTGGTCAAAGCATGCTCCTATACTTAATTCATCCCGTATCCGTTTCTGTCCTGACCGATTCTATTTCCACCTTCTCAGAACGGCGTCCTATATGTATCTCTTTGATCTTCGTCCTGTTTTATCTCAAGACACCTGTTTGCTATACACGCTAGCTCTTTCTGAAAAATTTATATGAATTCACACATTAATATTGCGCACATACATGACAGGTCTCTAAGAAACCACATTTGTCATCCAGAAAGTAGCTGTTTGGTTCTCTTGACGATCACATCACTGTGTATTTCGCAGAATCAATAACTGATAATAAGTGAAACGGAATATGTGTTTGATTTCCAGGCTCATATTACATTAAAAACACGTTCATTAATGACAAGTACAAAAAGTTCCTATTTTAAAGAATTCTTGAGGTCTTCCATTGATCCTAATTCTTCCATCTTGACTTAAAATTTAATCCCTAACATTAATTTGCCACACAATATTCTTGATCAGATTTAATAAGTGGAAAGTTCTCATTTATTAAAATTGGTTTAAGTCTGTAAATGTTACATACAAACTCTAATTACACCCATTTAGCTTGCGTTTGTTTGGACAAAGATATTGAATTTTAAAGTGTAACATTCATAGTATAGTTATACGTGCACAATGAGAATTGGTCTCCATTTCTCTTGGAGTAAAGTACATGTACTATAACTGCAGAATACTAGTTGTTATACGCCTTTTTTGTGAATTCAAATTCGAATTTAATATTGTAGTTTCAAAACAACCACTTTTCCTCAAGAAAGATCCCGGAAAACGAGACCAATTTAAGGGAAGAGATTTAACAAATGCGTGAATCAATAACTGTGCTTTAAACAGACGGATTGGTGTATATAAAAGATGCAACTACCTCAACTGTTTTAACCTTTTACCATGAAGTGCCATAAAGGTCATATATATTATTTCTGGTAAAAATTATGCTGGTGCTCATACTGTCGGTCTAATCCAGCAGCATGAATCCTAAACCGAACAATTATGTTGCAGCATGAACTCATCCCTACAAATTACTTACTTGCTCAGAAAAATTGGAGTATTGCTCTAATAAATCATTTATAGGGATTACTGGAAATACAGGTTATCCAATGTCTCCAGTGTTCCCTTCTTAAAAAGATTACCAACCGAAAACATAATTTAGAGTTTTGAGATTTTAAAGGGGCCCAATCGCCTATGAGTCATGTTGAGTTAACACGAAAAATAGCTTCTTCCCTTTAAAATAAATCTGTACCTGCCAAAATGTTGCCTTGAAACCGTTTTCTTACACCTGTAAACGAGTGTTAAAAACAGTGGACCGGGCGCGATCGCAGGTGTCAACATAAACACAGTGCGTGGGACCGTGTGCAGCGCGGAGCCACAACACGTGTCAATCAGGAGATGCTCTGACTGACATGGCCCAAAAAATATAATACATGTTCCCGCTGGCTGAAACACCGCGTATTGCCCCTCTAAATCGGACCTTCGGTCACGCGGCCTTGTTATAATAAACAGACACACGTGGACTGTGTTTTGACACACAGAGCCATAACAAGGTATATTAAACAGCCGTATGCGAGGAAAGGAGACTGTACTGGGATAGTTCACCTGGGAAACTGTCAAAAGCAAAACTGAACTGATAGTGTGAAGGGATAGGCACAATATTGCTCTTGAGTATGCCCCTTTAATGAATCATATATATATATATATATATTATATATATATATATATATATATATATATATATATATATATATATAGAATGATTGTCTTTATAGATGGAACACTCTGGTTTTGACACGACGGAAACACAAACACGCGCACGGATGAGAGAACTGAAAACTGTGTGGAAAAAAATGTGGGAATCATTTGACTAATAAGATTCATGAAAGAATTTTAACACCTTTCTTGGAGCACCTTTTCACCTTTCCAAGAACACCTGGTACCCTTTTGTTGTAAAAGGCGACAAGTGCAAAATGATTACCAGGAGCAAAGGCTGCTGTTTCGAGGATATAATCTTAGTCTGCCTGAGTAGATGCAAGTATCCAAGGTTAAGGAGTTTGCATTCACATTTTGAGCGTAAGTAATGACCTTAGTGCTGAGGATGGCATGTACAATGAAGTGATCAGCTGAGGATCTGAGGGCAAGAGGATCAGAGGACAAGCATGATCGGGAAGCTCCCCTTAGATCCTCGTTGCCAATACCGATGTAATCAGGCTGGGTTCTGACCGGCTGGTATAGAGCCCAATTGATCCTGCCGTGGCACTTGAAGACAATCCGTGAAGGGAAGGGATCGATAAAGCGGTTATTGTATCACTTCGCAGCCGTCGTTTGGTGGATATCATAGCAATGTAAGACTTCCTGGTCGCCTTTGTTATACCTGGTTCACCGCCCAGTTAAGCTGTCAGATTTATTCCTGTCCTAATCAGAAGACAGCTCCTGCTGGTGTTCTCAGAAGCGACTAAAATCAAAATGTTTTTTGCTATTCAGGATTTTAGCAAACACATCTTGCCAAAAGGTATAACAGTTTTCACGAAAAGCATTAAAAAAAGTATCAATGCATTTTTTTTTTTTGGGGGGGGGGGGGGTCAAAACGAGCAATTATAAATCAAATATTACCTATAGAATATACCAACCATACACGTGTTTATGATTTGCAAGTGCGTGTGAAGCTGTAAAATTGAGGTCCGATTTAAGTTAGAATGAAAAAACTGATTTTTGACAGAAATTCACGCCTGAATTAAGATAAATTATTGTCAGTGGATGTATGGTTTTATCCTTAACTTTAACACAGGTTAAAGTGCAAAGTGGCAGACGTCTACGTATACATATTTGAACAATCACTGAAACAAATAGTGTGCGGAGTCCATTTTTATCAATATTCTCCGTCATTAATTTTTGTTTTTGCTGAAGAAATATTGATATGTTTTTTTCATCGTGTCGTATATTACTTACCTGTGTGCTTTTCGTTTACATAAAACTCAATTATATCAATAGCTACCAAGTCTCCAAGTCCCAATTATTGTCTGCGTTTGGTGGTGTTTCCCGGCAAAGGTCACGTCTTTCGACAAAATCCGTTTAACTCTCTCAGAATAATGTTTCTTTTTAAACAATTATAATTAAATTAAGACTTGACTTGGCATTTTTTAAGCTGTGTTTTCATTTTCTCTTTTGCAATAAATACCTTACGGGTAAGTGTTTTATGAAAATACAGACTTGGCCATTGTCGAAATCTTCCCATGCAATTAGAAACAAATGGAAAAGAAGTATAATGATGTGAGGAAATGTCCAAGCACTCACATCGGAAATTAACGCAAATGGACAGTTATTAATGGGACACTCTATTATCGAGTTGATCTCTTACCAAATATAACATCAGCTGGACTTTACTGTCCTAAGGGGACCACTGGACCCTGCAGATGGGGTCTTAGCTGCATCAAAATTAACTTCCATTTGCATGCACAGACTCCCATGGCTTGGCTATAGGGGTAGCTCCTGGGCTCTGAGGAGCGGTCATATGGCGATAATGTTAATCGAATCAGAACTCCAGTATCCTGGTTATTTTGCGAAAATTGAATTATTCATTTCAAATGATAAAGGCCCAATGAGATCGCAAGGAACAAGAACAATTTATGAAGGGGAAGATGCCAAACTAAATGAGTTTAGGAAACCTGGTTTGCCAAACCGGGCAGGTGCACGTGACTCAAGTCTGGCTAAGTGAGTTAGATTTCTGATCAATGCTCAAGTCTCCACCCACCTTTGTTCAATGCCTCCAGATTACGTCCCCCTGCCAGATTAGAAAGTTCCCCAGGAGCCTCTAGATCTGTTCATGAATGACAGTTGTGTCATCTATATTTAATTCTAATTCAGACTTACGCGTTGGCCATGCTATCCCGTCATTCATCACTCCCGCGGTAGCTCTCGGACGCCTTCATGGCGCGCAACGGATTTTTTAGCAGACGATAATTCTTGCTCGGCATGTTATAGCACGAATTATCGTTTGTTTTAGTTCTCTTTTACGCAGTTCACGTTCCCCAATACGCCCATAAGGCCTGAAACCCGTTGCTGCCAAGAACCACTGCCAGTAAGGAAATGGAATTCGTATCCGTTTTCTGTCGCTGTATGGACATTGAATTCGACGTGTATACATATTCCTCAAAATGCGTGATCCGTTTCACAAAAAAAGAGGCAACGCGGGCTAGTGGATATTAAGTATAGGCCTATCACGCGGGTGGGGGTTGACTCACTTTTGTGACTCTGGACTTGTTATACACTGTGTTGGTCTTTTTTCCTATAACCAATTTTGCAACTGAATTTTCCCCTTCAACGCATCTTGTTTAAATGCTGCTTTATCTATATAATGTTTACAAAGAATTAAAAAAGATAAAAGAGTTAAACCCGGCTACCAGCCCTCATTATCGCACAAACGGTTTTGGCTGACTTGCCTACCTTATCGTAATACACGTGATAACACGGTATTATCGTTTTATTTGGCCTGATTTCGTCATAGTACATCTAAGAACATTGGAGATATGAAGACATTATTTTAAATTTGGATTCAAGCGCCTGTGCACCAATTATCTTGACCTTTTTAGTTGGGAGTCAGATGTAAAAATAGACTGTTTTCTCATGTAGGCCTATATTGATTCATTACATTACTCAAGTAGTTTGAAAGGTGTGGTTTTGGTTTCATTTTAGATAATTTGGCCAATGCCTCATTCCTACACTGTTGCTATCAATTTGGAGCTGGTCCACTAGTTTATGAAAATATTGCCGAATTTCACCCGACTGTGGAACCGACTATATTATTAATGATCTGCTGCATTGTTGCTGCTCACTTATGTCTGCCATGTCTGAAAACATTTTTTTATTCTTAAAGCTTTGCTACAGTATAGGCTAATAAAATATTAATGAAGAATTACAGAAATCAGCTTTAAATTACCATCCCGACGGGATTCCCGTAGTCCGTAGCCATTTTGCTGATGATGTATGTCAGAACCGTTGGCGACTCGGTTCGTATCGGCCTGTGTCTCCACTTGGCCGTGAACTCGAAGGTTTTGAGTTGTGTTCAAAACGAACACACCCTCAGATGGAGCGCAGAGCTGCGTTCTTCAGCAGACGACAAAAACAGCCCGTTCCGGACCAGTGCGGGCGGCCTTGCACACAGCGTTCTTTCAGTCCGATCTAATCTGGCCGTTGGTAGGTATTTCGAGTTCACAGTTGTTATCTTGTCTAGTCCAAGACGTTTGTTTCCGATTCGCTCAACTGCTCAACATCAGTTCGGTTAATAGATGTGGTTTTCGCAACAATTTACAGAAATTGTCAGAATCTTGCTGTTACAATAGTTTGGATTTAGGGGCGGATCCAGCATATTGGAAGGTGGGGGGGGGGGGGGAGGGGGGGGGGGGGGGAGGGGGGGGGGGGGGGTTATACAACTCAGAAAAAACTATAATGTTCCGCCCAAAGGAGGGTCCAGACCACAAAATTAGCATATCCCCTTGACACCCCCCCCCCCCCCACTTTCTTTATCTTCTACAACACATGTACTTAAATTTATTTGCATAAGGCTAATATTTGTGTCTGGTGTATGCTATGAGGCATCAATTTGCAATCACAATCTGGAGGCTACACAGTGAAAAAAAACTTATTAAATCTATTTGGCCTACTTCATTGTTTAGCAGATAATTGTTGGTTTCTTGGTATGAACACAGAGAAATTAGGAAGTCAGAACTATACAATTTATGTGTTATATAATTAAACACACACACACACACATATATATATATATATTTATTTATATATATACATTTGTTATAAATTAATACAGAATATTATTATCATAATCATGTTTAATATATAGAAAAAAGTACTGTCATGCATAGGTTAAAAATCAGCTGGAGTGCCATTTATTAGCATAGGTTACAAAAAATGACAGCAATACCTAACACCGATGTGTGCATGTTTTATATATTTTAATATATACACACCTATAATCCTTTAAAAAAAAGATGTCATGCTTCAGCAGTTGAAATGCTACGCATGATTAAGGTTTGAGATTCAATAGTACACATCCATAGGGTTTGTCTGGCTAGTGTGAACAGTAGCAAGTTCTCTTTACCTACCATAACCGTCGTTCAGATAAAAAAGTTCAAGGTTTAACTTTGATCCTGGTGCACATGGTGCAGTGTTTAAAACAACTTTCGCTAATTGGATCAGCTTCCATCTGCACTCTTGGACCACTCTTCCAATAATATTAATTGGCTTTGCCGCTGGAATACAAGGCAGGCAAGGTAATATCTGAAATTAGATTATAATAAGAGGGTTCTAACACACTTAAAGGACCTGGAGTGTTCTCACATAACTGCTGGGAAGTTTCAAATGTACTTACAGACAAATGGATTTGTTCTTTTCATCTCCCGCAGAGCGAGAGATGAGGCGGATGATTCCTTTGTGTTTTGACCACCATCACTGCTTTCATAAAACCTTCCACTGAGACAGATTTAGTTGTATTCTTAATTCTCTTGTTTGTAACAGACATACTGTGCACTCCGTGAACAGACATTATACAATTATGTGCCAGCTCTAAGCTGTAGGGGACCTTGAACAGGGTTGAACAGAATTTTATTGTATTTGGAAAAAGAAGAGTTTATCATGTACACTGAACCACTTGATACCAGGGGGTGGAAAGGGGTTAGCCTGCAAATTCCAGGGAAGATATTGAGCAAAACAGCTGATTTCACCCAAAAAAAGGTGATTTTTACACCATAAAAGCCCCCCCCCCCCTCCCCCCCCCCCAAAAAACCTGTCCTTTCTTATAATCTTAGCTGTCATAGAATAGGCATTGTTGAAATTTGTTATATTCATCGGCATGTTTTCTTAAATTGTTAGAATAACCTGGAAATTTTAGAAATTTAATTCTGGTTTCCTTAAATCATAATCAACTTGGAATATTCATGAGAAAAACATTTTGTATGATCTGTTCCTGCATCACATTAAATTACATATCCATAAAATTCTGTTATAACATAAATGTTTATATAATAAAAATTGTGGTTTATCATAAATAAACGAGAAACAGAGTTATATCATTAATATTTTGTACTGGTGTATTTAACCTGTTATCATCCCTGGAGAGCACACACACACACAGATAAATGCGTGATAAATCAGTCTTCATTTACTCTCATGATCATTTACTCTAAGACAACATTATGACAGTATATAACTCTAATATTTACCTTTGTTCTGTGATAACATAGCAACACCTTAAGTAAATATGCAGGTGGCAACTGTCTGGTGATTTTATTGTACATATGTGTACAATTGTACAGTCATTAACAACTGATAACTATTAATAATGTTTTGTGGCTGAAGAGGCCACAAATGCAACAACACTGAATGAACATGTTATCTTTATCAGCATTGTAACTAAGGAATTAGGAAAAATATAATATTTCTTTTATAATAATGAGTCAATGAAAAAAAAAGTTAGTATGAAAAAATCAATAGTCACCTGTAGTTGCAAATGTTTGTAAAGGTAATCCTCTATGATAATAAGATTTTCTGTTATAATCAAGTTAACAGTTTATATTTTTATGTATTTTTAATAGTGTAGGCATTTGTTTTCCTGAGTAAACTTTAGATAAGATCATGATATCTTTGTCAAACATATAGTTTTGATTAACTTTTTCTGTTTTAAGACTGGTAAAATGAGGTTTAAATAAATATATTGTAATGGATTTTTTTTATATATTTTGGAGATGATAGCTCAAATGATCAGTGACTTAAGCATAAGAGCAGTCTCTCAGGTTCTGTTAAAAATTAACTCTCTAATGGAGTTGACCTTTGACCCCTATACAAAAGTCACTGCATGAGCTGTGTCCTTCCTCCCTCCCCCGTAACTTTTATTAATTTGTAATAAAAGTCTGTGACAGAGATTGCCAGATTTTGGTTAAATTTTTTTGCAAATATTAAATATATAAATTTTATAGGTGTAGACTGCATATTTAAAGTCATGAAAATGCATTCAATAGCCTATCTTGTTCAACTTGGCCTGGAAATCTGTTCTTGTTACATTTTCTTACTTCCTAAAAGTGACCTGTTGTTGGTCTGTGGATGTAAATCTTGACCAGAAGACTTTTCAAGGGCAGATCAGATGAAGTACTTGATTTCAAATAAACAAGTTAACTTTGATCAGGTCAATCAGGTTGATCACACAGACTCTGAGATCAGAATCAATAAGAACTAGAAGAGGTCCATGACTGATGACCAGGTCTCATGATAAAACACCCGACCTTGCCACTAATATTACAGATACACATGTCAGATGACGTGTCAGACACGATCTCGCTTGATCAGGAATTTGGTTTGCTTGACAGGAAGTAATACTTTGATTTATGAACCCTTTGAACTTTGTATTTCAGAGATCTTTCACGCTGGTGGTAGAAGCTAGACATTATGATGAAGAGAAAGGGAAAAATGGTAAGTTTACACAGAAATGTGAAAAATGGTAAGATAACACAGAAATGTGAGTTTTGAACACATACGTTTCAATATGGAATATTTAAAAATGGACATTCAAGTTACATTGTCCAACTGGTATATGAGAATATAATTTAGCCAGATCAAGATTGAATTTAAATTTTTCATATCTAAGTTCTTTATAATGTCAGAAGTGTTCCCATGATACTGTGGCATTGCTATACAATACTCGTCATTAATCAGGCTTTATTGATTCAGTTAAATAAAAAAATTTGAGAGACCTATTACGTGTAAACTATATGTCACTTGTGTAAAAAAATGAAAAATTTTAATTTTAAATACAAAGAATATATTCATGATTTATATACATTCTAATGAAAATGTTCAGGGTTAATGTTTAATTTTTATTTTAAGAGTTTTATCATAGTTAAAATTGACATGTACTTAAGCTGATGTTTTTGATATTGTGGTATATATATTGTTTGTTCTACAGGTGCTGGTGGGCTCATTGAGACAGCTTTTCACTCTGGAGTTATTCTGCCTGGTTCAGAATGGCACACGTTCCCTCATAACGGACTTACAGCCAGCTTAGTATACGGAATCCGTGTGATGTGCAAAGACAATTATTATAACACAACGTGTACAAAGTTCTGTCAGCCCCGCCATGACAGGTTTGGACACTATACATGTAATTCTAATGGTGAGAAGATATGCATGGAGGGCTGGATGGGATCCAACTGTGAAACAGGTTAGTGAGCTTGATCAGAATCTGAAATGAAAATACCACAACATGATACAGAAAGAATAGGAATAGAGGCAAAACAGCTAATAAAAGGTGGCACAGACATCACTGGCCCAGACAAAAGTGGTTCAGGCAAAATATCTCCAAATGGATGACTCTGACAAAACAGTTTCTAAAATATGGTCCAGCCATAAGTGATGCTGATAATTAAAACTTCCTCAGTCAAATGTGCCAGTTTGAGTAGTGAAAACAAAACTGTGTCAGACAAAATGTTCTTGTAAAAAGTGGTTAAAATCAAACTAAGTTGCACCAACAAAATTTCCTTGTCAGTTCCTTGGTGGTTCCTAAACTGCCTCAAACAAAATTTTCTTGTCAAAAGTGGTGCCAAAAATCTGACCTAAGAAAAAACAGTGTCAAATGCCCCCCCCCCCCCCATCCCTCATCTACTTTACATACCAGTTTAGCTAGGCAGTGAGACTCAGTTTTATTTTATGCTTAAAATTGCAAATTATTTTTTTATGGATTTTCCTTACATCTCTGTGTGAAATTAGAAATCATCATTGTCAAACAGTTAATTTGATCGATGATGGTATAATGTAAACCTCAAAATGTTTAAAATTTTTAATATGTCTACAATAGCTGTTTATATCATTTTTCCTTCTGAGTCCTGAACATTAACAGTTTTACTGAAATTACTCTTTTTTAAACTTTATATTTACTGAAAACAGTGTATTCTAAACTTGATTATAAAGCTGCTTTGATGTAAATGATTGCCTGCATCAAGATGATATTAGGATATCATTATCACAAATTAAGGGTTGCTAATTTGACAGCAAGCCCACACATCTAAAAAAAAATGTAATAAATTGGTCATAAATATAGCTGGTGCATTCATCCAGTTTTTTGGTCGATACATTATTTAAGTCTCATTAAAAAGAAGAGCAAATAATGGATGTTTATCCATTTTGTTTTATCTGTGTATTGAAACAAATGATGAATAATGAAGATGGTAATATAATCATAATTAACATAATGAACGTAACAATTCTAGTTTATGATTAAATTGTTTATTTAAAAAAAAATTGAGCTTTTTTATATATGTGTATATTTGTATAATCTAAAATGAGTTGAAACATATTCTCGCACACTGAGAAACGGTTATTGATATGCAGGAAAAATGCAATGCATACAGGTCCCTTCAATAAAGGTGGATTACTAATAGTAGGTATAACAACAAAATAACATAATAATATGATAATACAGCATTATATTAATAGCTGGTAAATACCCATTTGGACAATAAATTACCACTTTGCTAACATTATGCATACATGTTGACAATAGCATCAGGCAAACCGTAACCTGTTTTCAGGCAATTTTGTTTTGGTTCCAAATCATTAAACACTCAGTGTCAACACTGGATCAATTATGACCCGGGAAGATGAGACATTTTTACACAAATATGGCCTTATTTTGGCCGCTATTTTGCTGGCCCACCGAACAACTGTCCAACCCTCTTGAGAACAGTGTGATCACTTAGGTCCTTGGATGGACAGCTGTGCTGTCCTGAGCTGAACATTATTGACTCAGCTCTGCAAATAGAGCTGTACTCCTCTCTCCCCCTGCCAGCCTTTGTGATGGAGAATGGGTATTACAATGATAACTGTTTTAAGTTTGATCAGATGCCCCTATTACTGCACTTGATGTCACTCATGTAAATTGAATATGTGCTCCATGTGTATAGGTAATGTCCACAGGGCCTGGAAACTGGGTCAGTTATACAAATATATAACAAATCTATGCAAATAAAGTGTATCTCACATATTTTCATTGCTATGGTCAAATAAAGGGTTCAAAATCAGGGTAACAAATTAATTACTTGATAAAATTTCTGTTGATTCTCATGCTTTTATTTCTAAAGCATATAATAAAGTCAGATGATTTGCTATACCTTTAATTGCACTTTTTACACAGACAAAATTTTTAACAGGGTGGTTTTAAGGCTATAATGGAAGTGCGCAGAGGAGGAACAGCTTCTGTGGCTCAGAAGTAGAGCACAGGACTCAAAGTCTGGAGGTCTTGAGTTAAAATCTCAGCTGAGGCATTGAGACTTTCATGGTCAGCCCCCACCCAGGGTGAGCACTCTGCAAGCTTAATGAGATGGCTCTGCCCCACAGCCATGTGTCACTAAAAAACCAGTGAGTCTTTAGATGGTTCCTCAGTGCTATGACCCAGCAGTAAGGTTGATATCACATCCAGGACCCACAGGTGCAGCAGACACCAGGCCTGGGTGACACCAGGATACAAAAATAACATGATAGGAGGCGAGTGCCTCTGCCCTGTTACTTCCCCCCAAAAAAAGTTAAGGAAAAAAAAATGCAAAGAGGAGACATAATTATCGCTAAAAGACAACTATTATGTTTTGCTCTCTGGATGCATGAGGCTTCATTTTAAGGTTCAAGAAATCTGAAATTCCTTATATATATATGCTCAACATCAGTTCGAGCAAATTCAGGAACAGTGTAATTTGTAGCGAAATGACAAAATTCAAACCAATTAAGCTGTGAGTTTGAGGAACAAAAATTTGTAATGAAATTATCATATTCAAATCAATCAAGGATTTAGGGGCTTTAACTGTGACATGCACACCTGAATCTGGTAGGCTGGCAATTATAACAAATAATTAATTTCATCAGCTCAGAAACAACTTATCCTTATTCTGTTTTCGGTAGGTTATTAAAGTAAAGTGAAGATAGGGAAACCATGGAGTGCCTAGTCTGACAAGCTTTTTTATCCATTAAAGGAAGGACGTTTTTCCATAAAACTTAGTAGTACATAAGAAATTCTGTTCATTAGTTATCTTCAGCCTGCTAGAATGAATGAAAATTGGGCTAAATATATGCAGTGAGACTGATTATATACTCTTCTATATTGTCAGTCAGTCTGTGTGTTCATGATGGAACAGGTTACCTGGCTAAAACATTTGAATGAAGCATTCATAGATAACGCACTTTCTGAAGAGGCTCAAAATATTAGATCAACTACTTGATGAGGCATCTGTGCAAACACAAGGTGGAGAGGAGTTAAAATGGATTCATTTTGTACAGAAAACAGGACAACCTGGCTATTGTTGTTAATGGTGGATGAATGAGGACACTATAGGTTCACCTGACACCACTACAAAGCCCCAGGTCAACAGATCATAAACATCTGTTAGAGAACAAACATATACAGAATATCACCACTGATATAGACCTATGCCATGTACTCTACAAGCAGAGGATTAAATACAGTTTAACATTTGTTCCTTTTTCCCCAGGCTGCGGAGAATGTGCTTAAAATTCCCTGGGCACATTCCATAGTTCACTCTCATTATACAAGGTCAACACAGCTGTATGACGGGATAGACTTGGCCTCTTGTGGAGCACATGGTGGTCTCATGCCCTCCTCTGGTTACGGGTTAACGCTGGGCAGGTGCTCCGCATCAGAAAGTCATCCTCCCATTATATTTACTTTTTATCACTTTACACAATTCACCCTTACTGGAATTACCATATAGCAATCTTATTTATTTAATTAGTGTACTACGGTTCTTCCATTTAATTCTTAAATCATTAACATTATTTGCCATGCTAACTGTTGATGTAGTTAAAGATACAATTTGGTTTATTGAGGAGATTGTACACCTATATGGCTATATATAGACTATGTAGTTAAAGCTCAGGTTCATCAGGAAAATGTACACATGATTAAATTTTTAATAAATTATGCTTTAATTTAATTATTAAAAGATAGATTCAGTTAACTTGCCACAAATTGTCAGCAAATTGTAGAATTACCCTTAATTTATAAATTTAAGAAAATCAAAAGTTAAATAACTATTTATTGTAATTTTTTTTGGTTTAGCTATTTGAATAAGGATAATTTATTATATTATATTAAACATTACTATAAATTGTGAAGTTACACTCTAACTTTTATTACCTAGTGGAATTTACAGTTTAATTAATTGCTAAAGTAACATATTATCATGCGACAGAGAATACAAGTTAATGGACACAAATAATAATTTGGAGATTAAGTATTCTGTGGAGCACACTGTTAAAGTGCTATAACTTGTAAAAGTTACAATTTGGTGTATTGAGGAGAACACTCATTAAATGGTCATAAATGATGGCATGGAGACCCATGGATGAGTAAATAATGGAAGTGGACAATCATGCAAATAACATGCATAGGTCACCACAAATGTGCATGGTCACATACGCCAAATACAATGGCCACGTCAAAGGGCACAGAGAAGTCCAGGCTGACCCTTGTATGTACTCATTATTCCGGGATTCAGATAACAAATTAAGATACTGGACACGAGAAGAAATCACTGTCAGGAATCAGGGATGTGCGTTATAGCCAGATGAAGGTCTGAGCTCACTGACTGACAGCTGGGCTTGCCATCGCTGCGGGTCTGATATGGAGCTGTCCCCTGTGGGTTCTGGAAAAGTCGACTGGGGCCACAAGGGTTAATGAATGCATTAGGAACCCATGCTATAAGGCTTTATTAATTTCTATGGGCTTCTGTCAGGCCAATTAGAGCAGTGTTTGCCATGTGCCTGCTGTTTTCAGTTTGTCATAATGATGAATTTATGGTTCCGGCTCTAATCTCTCAAAGCTGTGGGAAGAAATGAAGGTCTTCCTGTGGTTGCTGCTAAAAGATGACATTTTCTTCCCCTAAATGTCATTTTTTACACACTTCTTTGTACCTGATCCATCAGCAGGATGTCAAAATTGTACTCCAGTGCTTGAGAGTTCCCCCAGGCCCACTCAAATCTTTAGCTCTCTGATCTGTTAGTGTATGGTTTCATTTTGGTCATCCCAGAAACGTTTGTTGGTGGTTATCACTGAATCTGCACCAGAAGGTGGATTGTTACCATCAGTCTGTTGCCCAATGCCCCATTGTTTCTGGGCAGACCTGGACAGCATCTTGTCATCAGCTGGTCAGCTGTATACACTAGTAGTTATAATTAGCACATTTATTAAACATAATTTATCTGAAATCCTATTAAACTGAAATTTAGTTATATGTAGAAATGTTAGATATTTTTTTTTGTATATAAACACAATATAAACATAAACAAATATGATGCTGAATGATATAATTATTGTTATTATTTAGTAAGTAACTGCAGAACTAATACCTAGATTTCAGAACAGTTTTTTGGTCTTAATCAAATGTGAAACATTCAGTGTGTATATACATTTTTTAACTCATCATTTATTTAATCATTTATTTAATCTGAAGCAGAGAATGTGGACATAATGAGGACTTAATTGTTACATCCACTGTAAATCTTTGCAGCTAAAAATATTGCAATTAAGAAGTTATTTATATTTATTTTCAGCTATATGCCGCCCTGGGTGCCATACAGTACATGGAGCTTGTACCCAGCCTGGGGAGTGCAGGTTAGATAACTTGTTATATTTCTTTATATTTCAGTATATAGGTAATGGAAAATGACATGTATCCTGCATGAAGGCTTTAAACTGTTAATGTTTCTTGGTAAAAAAAATAAGATCAGGATGTACTGCTACCAAGTCTTCTGATAAAAACTTGGAAATATATGAGTCTCAATTTTATATTCCTTTTCAAAATTAATTTTTATTTACTGGAAATTAACTCCAGTGACTTCATATTAGACTGCGCTTAATATCAGAAAAGCTCTTTTATTCACCAGTTTTGGTGGAAGGGCCCAGATGTCAGGTTTTATGACTGGAAGATCATACAATACTTTGATTGACAGGTGGGGGGCACCTGTTTCTAGGAAAGGCAGATAAAGTTGTACAAGCATACTGTAGATTCAGATAATATCGTGGGCTTAAAATTTCGTGGTTTTTGTACAAAACGCATATCGTGGGGTATTTGAATTCGTGGAAAGACAAAGAAAACTTTAGAAAATTATGGTTATTAATACCTCCATGTGCGCAAGGAAGACGAGCCTGATGTACACAGGTGGTTTGGCGCAGATGCTTATCGCACTGTGTGCCTGTACCGCGGTCAATCAGGTCAGTGTTGAACAAACATGCTCCGCCCGACCCGAGCCTGACAAACTTGAAAGAATTAATCAACCGTGACCGACACGTGCCGGGCGATACATCGGCTGTTAGTTGTAACACCCGATACATCGGCTATCAGTTATAACACCCGATCACACCACGTTAACAGAAAACGTAAATCATCACTTGACCCGAGGAAAAAAATAAACGGGACCGTCCACATGAAGGTTTTTAACTTTTTTTTTATCTAGGCGCTAGTCACATGTGGCGCCTGTAAATCCCTGACGGGGCGGTGAGACAAGACACGGTTCGTTCGTCATTCATCATGTCAGCTATATTTGGAGATTATAAAAAAATAATTTGCCTAATAGTTTTCAGTGGCGCTTACTTACGCTAACATATATATGTACCACTATCGGCAATATTCGGAAAAAGTACCGCCTTATTCGGAATAAGTGCTCTTTCGCGTCCCGCGGTAATCACGGTAATGCAAATGAGTTTACACGGCCCTTGTCTTTTAGACCAATAGGTAGCGCAAGTCTCGTTTAATATCTATTGAAAGAAGATTGAAAAGGCCGGTCCCGAAAAAGCCGTGCCTCGGTAGCTATGGTTACGAACATTGGAACTTGTGTACCGTTCTTGGCGTGTCAGAACTACCGCTTTGCTCGACAGAAATGTGGTATTGTTATTGAATTTTTCATCCGAAATGCTGATAAGAGGAAAATACGTTTTCAGTTTAAATTATACTTTGCTATTGTTTTATTGTAAAGATATCAGGGGGCCGTGTTCGTACGATATTAGGGGAAATAATTTAATTGACAAAAGAATATTTATAAATCCCGTATTTTTATAGTAATTTACGAAAAGCAATTCAGTGCATTTAATGATTGTATCAAAAACAATCATAAAAAAAAGTAATAAACAATTTTTGTATCTTTATTGAAAATTCAGCCAGCGGTAACAATTATAAATATAAAGTCGACCACCAGCTTACGTTGAGATACCGTATATCCCCTGACCGTGTGATGTTTTGATCGTTGGAATCATGAATTCGTGGATTATCTTGATCCACGAAAACCACGAAAATAAAATCCAAACTAATATTTCTGAATCTACAGTAGTAAAATAGTAGTGATCCCGGTCATCAGCTGGGAGGGACTCTGGATAGGAGATGGTTACACTAAATGGTTATTGATTTCCTGTCAGGCCTTGAAATTCATTGTAATGTGTCACAACAGCAACAACAGCGCAGGGACTTTAAACAGATAGAGGTGCTTGCTTGCTCTTGTGAATTGGACTCTTGTGAGCAGGTGGACAAGCTTTCATTTATCAAGCAAGCTCTGTGGGAGCCACTCCCTGGTATACAGGGACCAGCAATAGAAATAATAGCTCTGCTGGATTGTTTCTGGTCCTTCTGCTGTAGCTTCTGCGCCAGCATCGATGACAGTCTGCCAGTGCTGTCGAAGTTCTACATCCCCAGTTTACAGGGGCTGAGCGACCATTAATTAGATTTTGTGGTGTGTAACCACAGTCACTGGGTGACAGGCAAACCTAAATCCCTGTCCCCCGCCTGCTCATCTCTACGTGACCACTTCATTTGCTTTCACAGTAGGACCTGCAGGTTAGGAACAGACACCCCTTTATGATGATGAATTGTCTCTGCCAGTTTTTCATCCTGTTTTTGCATCTTAATCATGTAATCTGAGCTTTGTTGTTCCCCATAATCAAGAGATGGTTAGAATTGCACTTGAATACACATGCCTGTATTAATATTTGGTGAGCTTAACTTCTCGGTGATGTGTCATCTCTTAACCATGTCATCCAAAAATGTCTGTAAATTTTCATTCAGTGTGTGTAGTTTCTTTAGACTTACAATTGTTCATCCTTAATCACAATGCATGGAAAGACTGTTTATGAATAGAGATGTCACAAGAACAGCAACATAAATATTTAATTAGCTTAATTTTCTAGACAAACCAAGTTAATATTTGACTGTAAATAGTGTACTTTCATTTCTTCTTCTGAAAGAAGGATGCAGCTTGGGTTTAATTCACAAGTTTATAAAATTTCTTTATAAAAAAGGTTGTATGATAACAATGATACACATATAAACACTTATTAATACGTACCTTTTGGAAATCATCATCAACTTAACATATCAGTAGTATATAGGACAATATCTCAGGAATCCTAGATCAGTTTTTGCATGCAGATAAACCCTCTTAATATTCTGACATTAGTGTGGTTTCATTAATGTTTTGAAGTATGGTGGTAAGCTAGTGAATTTGGTTTTGACTGTGAATGTGGTCTAACTTTAGAGGTATCATCTACTATTGTACAGAGAACTTGCTCCATTGAAATGGAAATGAAACATGGGTCAAAATGTGTTCAGATAAATATTTAAGACTGGAAATACAAGGATGCATGAGTTCTATTCAAGAACATTAAAAGCAAGCAGTGTTGCCAGTCAGGGTAAAAGTAATGCTTCTATGGGAATTCTTGAACTCTTAGGACCTCTTGAATAAAACACTTCAATTGCCAATCAAAGTGTGCCCTCGATCCTCTGAATGACAATACCAACTTTCCTAGACAGCTGTGTTTGCAGTATGTCAGTTTATCTTTGATAATATAAAGCCATCTTCTCAGATCCTGAAATAAAGTCAGTGTAATGTTTAAACAGAGCTGCACTTAGAGTGTGCTTATCATAATCCATCACATAAGATCAGGAAACCAAGTCAGTATACACTGTCAGCATGACCAGCCCTTCTTACACTGTTAAACCTGTTGAAGACTTATCAGAGTATGAGACAAATATCAGATAATGGTATAAATTGTCACGCGGTAACACGATTAAGTAAACAGTTAAAAGGATAACCTTCGATTTCCAGATTTGGGACAAATGTTGATTATATAAATCTGAACCAGACCCACTTGGATCTGATTTTCCTACTAATCAGATCCAGCAGAACGTAGTTCTCTTTAACCACATCAACACTAAGGGTCCTACTTGATTTACCAGACATAAAGTCAGTAAACTGGAGAGTTTCTACCTAATAAAAAAACCCAATTAAATCAGTGTACTATAAAAAATATATTAGGTGGTCTCTCACATCCGTTGGTTCTTGCAACACTGAAGCCTGAAATATAGTTTTTTTACAAAATAAATGGAAAAATCATGTTGACTATGGTTCATGGAACGGAGTATAGTTCAGCACACTCACTATGACATCTTGTCATCAGAAATGTTGTCCTTGTGTACATACCACTAAGTACTCTTCTAGCTCCATCCTCTTGATACAACCATAACATACCAAGAGCATAACAACAGAATGTCAGCATCCTGTTACTGGGACATCCATTAGTGGAGGCTTGATGGGAGCAGGTGTCATCCACATATTATTGGGGGTTTGGGACTATTCGTCTTGGGAGCAAAGATCTTGGGTAATTTATTAATAATGGTCCAGGGAAAAATTTGATGTCCAAGCATTTATTACCTTCACTGAAATATTAAATACTAGACCATGTCATTTTTTTTGTCCATTGCAGTAAGAATATTCATCCAGAATCATTTCTGTTAAGCAATCTTCTAATCTTATATAAGAGGTTTCATCCATTCAGCATTGACTTCCTGTAAAGCCCCATGTACAAACCGGACCTGTGTATAAGAGGGTCCTGAGTTTTGAGGTGGAAGAGCAGGGAAAACTTTTGTTGGGCTCTAAGGATCATGAGCAATTCCCAGCTCATGGCAGCTGGGCAGACGATGTCATTGTTTGTGAAGACACATGAATGGAATAATTATCTATAATGTAATCTTATCTATTTTTAGGTAAAGAAGGTAAAAACTAACTAACATTTAATGAAACTTAATTACTTAGTATTAATTATTATAGAAAAAATATGTATTAAGTATATTGCAGAATATATTTTCCTGCTTGTACACAAGACTTTACAGTACATTTTCCAAGCCTGTTGAAGAAAGCTATGAAAGGAATAAAACAGAATGTAATGTTCACTTAAATCTGTAACTTTGTTTTTTTTTTACTTGTTTGAATGTCAATGAAATGATCTCATGTTGTTTGTAGGTGTGCATATGGCTGGGAGGGCCCGCTATGTGACCAGTGTCGCCCGTATCCTGGCTGCAAGCATGGCTCATGTCATGGATCACCATGGCAATGTATCTGTGATCTCAACTGGGGAGGCATTCTTTGTGATAAAGGTAAAAAGTTTTTATTAAAATTGAATTTTAATTCTTAAGAGCAGGAATGTTACACACAAATGCGAAAATGTTCAGACATAAAGAAAAAAAAAATGTTCTAAAGGATTTTAAGAAAAAGATATGAAGGATTCTCCTGAGTGTAAATCAATGGAAATTAACTGACAATGATAGCAAAAACCTTATATTCTCTTCACAAAAACCTTATATTCTCTTCACAAAAACCTTATATTCTCATCACACTAAACATTAACTGAGAATGATAGCAAAAACCTTATATTCTCTTCACACTAAACATTAACTGAGAATGATAGCAAAAACCTTATATTCTTATCACACTAAACATTAACTGAGAATGATAGCAAAAACCTTATATTCTCATCACACTAAACATTAACTGAGAATGATAGCAAAAACCTTATATTCTCATCACACTAAACATTAACTGAGAATGATAGCAAAAACCTTATATTCTCATCACACTAAACATTAACTGAGAATGATAGCAAAAACCTTATATTCCCTTCACACTAAACATTAACTGAGAATGATAGCAAAAACCTTATATTCTCATCACACTAAACATTAAATGAGAATGATAGCAAAAACCTTATATTCTCTTCACACTAAACATTAGACATGACATCACTTTAAAATTAACTGAGAATGATAGCAAAAACCTTATATTCTCTTCACACTAAACATTAACTGAGAATGATAGCAAAAACCTTGTATTCTCATCACACTAAACATTAACTGAGAATGATAGCAAAAACCTTATATTCTCATCACACTAAACATTAACTGAGAATGATAGCAAAATCCTTATATTCTCATCACACTAAACATTAACTGAGAATGATAGCAAAAACCTTATATTCTCTTCACACTAAACATTAGACATGACATCACTTTAAAATTAACTGAGAATGATAGCAAAAACCTTATATTCTCTTCACACTAAACATTAACTGAGAATGATAGCAAAAACCTTGTATTCTCATCACACTAAACATTAACTGAGAATGATAGCAAAAACCTTATATTCTCATCACACTAAACATTAACTGAGAATGATAGCAAAAACCTTATATTCTCTTCACACTAAACATTAGACATGACATCACTTTAAAAAATTAACTGAGAATGATAGCAAAAACCTTATATTCTCTTCACACTTAACATTAACTGAGAATGATAGCAAAAACCTTATATTCTCTTCACACTAAACATTAACTGAGAATGATAGCAAAAACCTTATATTCTCATCACACTAAACATTAACTGAGAATGATAGCAAAAACCTTATATTCTCATCACACTAAACATTAACTGAGAATGATAGCAAAAACCTTATATTCTCATCACACTTAACATTAACTGAGAATGATAGCAAAAACCTTATATTCTCTTCACACTAAACATTAACTGAGAATGATAGCAAAAACCTTATATTCTCATCACACTAAACATTAACTGAGAATGATAGCAAAAACCTTATATTCTCTTCACACTAAACATTAGACATGACATCACTTTAAAATTAACTGAGAATGATAGCAAAAACCTTATATTCTCTTCACACTAAACATTAGACATGACATCACTTTAAAATTAACTGAGAATGATAGCAAAAACCTTATATTCTCTTCACACTAAACATTAGACATGACATCACTTTAAAAAAAAAAAAAGAGTGTGAAAAGTTCTTATGTTGTTGACCCAGTTATAAGGTTCTGATAACGACGTCATAGATTGGAATACCTGTTATAATGATTGTATATTAATTAAAGCAGGACAAATTCAGACGAAAACTCTAAGGGTTCACCTGGGGTTGACCTCACTGGGGCCCGGTGTGTCTGAAGTGCTTGTTGTTGACTGTATAAACATGAGTGAGTTGTGAAGAGCCGACTTGATTTTGTAAAATAAGACAGATCGAGAGGGAATACACAATGGGAATGAGAGGCTACAGAGCTGAACACAATGAACATGTGTGTCTGCCACTTGTATAGGGCTAAACACAATGAACATGGTACACAGGTAATTGTAAACTGAATAGTGTGAGGTCCAGGAAAGGCAGCCTTTATGTGCATGATTGTTGAGCAAGATATTTTTAATCAAATCAGGATTACAATGGCAATTTTAGGAGCAGATGTCAGGTTAATACAAATATACAATGGTAATTATTAAATATAACATTGAATAATTTAATAATACTTACAGTGGAACAAGACTTTTTTGCACAACCAGAATCCTGAAAAATCAAGAAACTGTAATTTATGAAATATAAAAACACTATACATTTCTTTAGGAATGTAGCATTGGCTAATTTTATGTATAACAATATATAAATCTGTGTTAGAAATTATTTTGTTCATTGTAAGTATTAGGTACATAAAATATATTGGAGTTGGAACAGCAAGGATTATAGCTGTATGGTCAAAGTATAATCCTGGACCTCTCTGTCCCTGGAATAATTGTTAAATTTGTAAATTTAAGACATATTGTTCTACAATTCACTAAAATATAACTGCAATGGAATTTATTAATTTCCACAACCCTAGCCTGCCCTCACCCCCCCCCCCCTTCTGGCTTATTAAACCAGGGATCACTGTATTCTACAAGAGAGTTGTAAGTCAATACTAATCAGTGTGGTAAAGATGACAAGGTAATAAACTGAATCTATTTTGGTTAATGAATTTTCTTTTATTGTTTTCACTTTACATTGATCGAATATTGGTTATTTAAGATGATAACTAAATTGGAAAACCATATTCAGTTAAAGTGGAGCAAAATGAACGAGCAATAAAATCAAGAACATCTTACTCAAGTTTGATCATACCAAGCTCACTCAAATTAATTAATAAAGGTTTTTTATCCCATAAATAGCTATCCACCTTTGTTAAGGCTGGGGGCTTTCATCAGCTAGTGCAGGGCTAATGTAATAAAATGCTGTCTATAAGGGCAAAGCTAACAAACCCTTCATTATGTTGGTACATGGTAGGCAATCACATTATTCTCCAGGATTTTCATATAACTTTCCACACTTGGCCATCCATTTGTTTGCGCACTAATTTTTTGTCATTTCCTGAATAGAAGTGGAGATAAATCATGCGATGTGAATAGATAACCACGTTAATAAAATTGAGGTTTTGGCAGTGGGGGTTACTCTAAGCCTGGGCAGTAATTAAACCAAATGCTTTGATTATGCTCCTAATAGCCTGCATTTTTCAACAAAGCGCAGTATTGTTCCTGACTCTTTCTTGAGTAAGGCAGGAATGGCCTGCTCATGCGGGGTTATTAGTGTCTTGGAGGGTCTAATTATATTTATCAGGCACTTAAGCATAAATCAGCAGCGGACCTGTTTCTATGGATGAACTAAACATAAAAAATTCATGCTCTTTTCTCCTGCCAGTCGGATGATGTAAATGAGTGCGATCGCTGTCAGTGAAACTGCTTCATTTGCTTGACGGGGCTGATGTTCGTGGAATGCGTCTTTTCCCCGAGTGCATTTTCATTGGCTGAACATGCATCCTTTAACAATTTTCCGCCTCACAAGAGACGTGTTGAAGTGATTCATGGCTTGTTTCTCATTTGTCAGCAACTTGTCACAAACTGTGATGTTAGTGAGATCTCTCCTCCTGGCCCGTCAATCATCCGCTGACCCTCTCACGCAGTAATGGGAATTATCTCTGCATTCTACCATGCATTCCAGTTTCTCAGATCAGTTCCTGTCCATGATAACAGCCTGGTTTAAACATAAATCTCAAAAACTTTTTTGTGTCTTTTTCTGTCTGAACTTATTATCAAGAACAAAATTCTAGAATACCAAAAGTTTAAAAATACCGTGACAGATATATCTCCACTCTACCTCATCCCCTGATTTAGAAGACAGATCAGAAACACCTGTCAATCATTCTATATTTGGTTCATGTTCTGAGAAAACACCCCTGGAATCCTTTAACCATAATGCACAGATCAGATATTAATTAATTAAAATAAAAAGATACAACAAAAGGTTCTTATGACTTATATGTTCAATAATTTAGATGATTTTACTTATGATGAATGTGGTTGCTGAAACAAATATAATGACTATGTAACATGTATTAATTATAAGATAATATTGTTAAGTATAATTTTGTAATAAGAAATACGGCCCTTAGCTTTTTAAAACATGGCACAAATTGATTAACTCCAAATTATGGTAATGGGTTTACAGTCTGATCATATCTTCATGAAATGTTTGAATGATACATTTATGATTAAATTCAGCATTTATTTCATTATTTTTTTCCGGCATTATTACTTGAGTACATGTAATTATAAATAGACTTATCTGATTAACAGATCTGAACTACTGTGGTCGCCACGCACCCTGTCTGAATGGTGGAGTGTGTAAAAACACAGCACCAGATAAATATGAATGTCAGTGTCCTGATGGTTATTCAGGGACAAGCTGTGAATTTGGTAAGTTGTCCTTGTTAAAATTATGAAACTTTATTAAGAGTAACATGGTAAACAAGCTTGTGGAGAAAATGCATGGTTGTATGAGAATAATTAAGTTGTTATCAAGAAAGAAATTATCCTTGTAAAGTAATAAATGAAAATACTCACAGTCAGGCCAAGTGAACAAGACAACCTTCTGCAGTATTAGATGGCAGCAGTGCTGTTTAGTCACTCACAGCAGATATCTGTGACTAGTCATAACAGGGGCAGAGTGGATTTAAGAATAGGGGGGTGAACACCTGGGCTCAGGTGAACAAGTGTTGTGGGAATTCTAGTAAACTTTATACATAATTCATAAATACAGAAATAGGGGAAACTAAGTATAATGCAAATCTGATGCTTTTTCTGTATTAAAGCATATATTGTTCTATGAATTTCCCCTTTTTAGGCAGAAAGGGGGGAAATGTCCCCCTGGATCCCCTCTTAATAAAGCAGTCCCTGTAAATCAAGGTCAGCTTCGGGGGAGGGGGGGAATGGCCACCACGAGTGGTCATGTGTTATGGAAGGGAAAGGAAGGATGTTGTTACTTGGGAGTTTTATGTTAAATCAGTTGGATCATAGACATATGAACAGTTGTTTTATATCAACCTTATATTTTCTTATTACAAAATATCACATGGAAAAAAAATCAGTTATTGTTAAATAATGGTATTTGTATGAGTCAGCCATTGATGTGTGTGTTGGTTTGATTTCAGCTAAACATGTGTGTGCATCGTACCCGTGTGGTAATGGTGGAACATGTACTGAACATACTGGAACATATAAATGTACTTGTCCACCAGGATGGACGGGACCTACATGTCAAGAAGGTGAGGCTAAAGACACTCTAGCAGAATGGTGAGGACCATCAATACCAGGGGGCACTACCTGTTGGATAACAATGAAGATATTCTTATGACAAGATCATATTATATCTTTTAATATTTTGGGTTACAGAATTTCTGTTTTTAGGCAGAAAATTATCCAAAAGTTTTAATCTCTGAGGTTCCATGAGGTATTGCCATTTTATATCCAGTTATTTTCATGCCGGGATCAGAATGTGGGCCTTTTGCATTGAGGAGCCATGCCTGTTACACATTTGTGTTACCCTATATACAAAATTCTTTCTATATAATTCAGGTCATGGCCTGTAGGTGGTGCTGTCTTCTGTATATAATGATGAAGATAACCACATGATAACCTAATGCTTAAATTTAAATGGGATTATGTCTGCAGGATAGTGGAGGTAATTGACAATGAATGTGAAAAGGTGAATTCAAAAGGTGAATTTGTAAAGGTGCATGGGAATAATAGGTCCTGAAACTGTACCATGAAAATTATACTATGTATCATTTATAATTAAACTTCTGCAGGTGTGGTGAAAAAAAAATATGTATTGATGCATTTACTGAAGGGGGGGGGGGAGTGAATATATTGTCTGTAAATATACATACGATCTGCCAGTACCAAGTAAAGGCATAAGGTGATGACTGAGCATTAATTGTCCATTTGTACTTGCATGACTTGCTTTACAGATATCACCATTTGTCTGATCTCCTTAAGAAATCATTCTGATTCACATAACACACTGGTATGCTAGGTATAACATTTCAAGAAATCAGTGGCATCTGTTTTAGGAATAATAAAAAAACTAAAAAGGAAGTGATTTGTAGATAAAGTGCATGTTACACCGTTTATCTATGGTGCACAATGTGGGCATAATGACTGGGTCACCTGGTTTTACTTAGCTGTAACTATTTTGGGACTAGTGTTTTTGTTCCACATTTGTCATTTTGTCAACCAGCTGAGGTGATAATCTCTGAAAGATATTTCTTATTGTTATGGGGTAGATACCTCTAGTGTTATGCTCTGTTGTGGGGGTGAACTGGTTTGAATCGTGATGGTTTCACGATAAAAGACATTGGTGTCATGTAACCTTCATAGTGGTGTCGTGATAATGACAAGGGCTTGTGGGGTATTTTTACAGAGGTTGATGAGTGTGAATCGTCACCTTGCTTGAACGGAGGAACTTGTGTGGATGGCATCAACTCCTACACTTGCCAGTGTTCTCTCAAGTGGCAGGGCCCCCAGTGTCAACTTGACGCTGATGAATGTCACGGCAGCCCCTGTCTGAATGCCTACGCCTGTCACAGCCTGGTCAAAGACTACCTGTGTGACTGCCAGCCAGGATGGACTGGCAAAAACTGTGATATTAGTACGTTATCATCTCATGCGTACTAACATTTAACACTGACCATATGAACAAAACCTTTATAAAATTTGACCACTCGCTGAATAAACTTTGAAGAGAGTAGTGACCCCTCTGAATTGGACCACTCTGGTTTAAATGCTGTTCTTTTTCAGTTTATTTCTAATTCCTGAAAATATCACTCTAAATATCACTTAATTACAACAATATTTTATATTTGTATACATTGCTCTCCTTGTAAATAATTTCCTATAATTTTATAATTTAAGAATTTTATCATTTATATTTTCCTATAGTCAGGCTGTGTTAGCTGCAATTTTGAACAATAACACCTAACTAGAGAACATTGTAACCTAATATTTTGCTCCATTTTGAGCTAAATTTAATATTTATTGCAAAATTATTATAGTTTTTTGTTCATATACATTTTATAATAATAACATTATACACAACTAGGTTAAATAAGTTGTGTCCAAAATTGCAGTCAGTGGATTCATCAGTTGCTGTGTGATTGACATTTACTTGAGTTAGAATAACCTTTTGACTTGTACTTTTACATTTTATTTACATTTAAACATTTACATTGTGTTGTAGATGTGGATGACTGCAACAACCAGTGTCAGAACGGGGCAACATGTGTGGTCAGTATAACTTTCTATTCATTATCATGTCATCAGTTGAAACTTTTTAATCAGAGTTATCAGTTTTCATACATAAACCAGTTTATTCCATCACACATTTCTGCCTTGAATTTCGCAAATACATGTTAATACTTAGCATGGCAGTTATCTTAAAATATTATTATTTAAGATGATGTAAATTTCATGTGGAAATTTCCTCAAATCTGTTGAATATGAGAACTTTCATTAGCCCCTGTATCAATAAAGTATTGTCAGACCACTCAGTAATGCATTACAGAAATCATTTGATACAGAGGTTTCACAGCACACCTTCACTGAGATCCCATTATATTAACTAGTGATCCCATTGTCACTAGTTATTTGGACAATATGCTATCAGCTTGGACCTCAAACACACTGAAAGCAGTTAAAGTTGGTCCTATCCATATAAGGTTATTGACCTGAATTATAATTATGAGAATAAACCAATAACAATGGACTTTTTTTAGTGGGCAGCTGTTTTTTCTCCTCCTCATTATTTATCTTGTGGCCATGACCTCCATATATTTAGCACCTCTATAAAGTCAGTGGGCAGTTTGTCCCTTTCCCAAGGATGTCCTTAATACAGAGGTGTCACTGTATTTTGTGTGTTGTTTTGGTGGTATATTGTGTATCACTTGCTGGGATCAAGAGTATGACTCTAGGGTCATTTTGTGTTAATGTAGGACCTGGTGAATGGCTACTACTGTTCCTGTGAAGCTGGTTATACTGGACACCACTGTGAGACCGACATCAATGAATGTTCATCAAACCCGTGTTTAAATGGTGGCAGTTGTGTGGATCACATCGGGACCTACCATTGTCAGTGTCCATCTGGCTACTCAGGCAAGAATTGTGAAGTAAGGCCAACTGTCTGCCTCTCTGTATGTCTGCTTATTCCTGTAAAATTGTGTAATTATTTATGTTTGATGTCTCTTATTTTTAGAATAGCAAATTTTTATTGTTTATTATGTTTTTAATGATCACATGTTTAATACATGCCCAATATAACTGGACTGCATTGTATTGATAAAATAAAAAATCAGATATAATGATTTATATCCAACATAAGCCTTGTTTTGCTTAATTTCAGCAAGGAGGATGTCAGGGTGTTTAACATGCGTGTAATAATTTATTACAAAAATAGACAGGTTTTGATGATTGGTGTAGCCTGCATGAATTCCTGTGGTTTATTTACATGTGGTCCTTTTGTGCATCACTGCCTCACACACCTACGGGTAATTACATGCTAAACATTTTCAGATTGACACTGACCCGTGTGATCCGAACCCGTGTAAGAATGGAGCAAGCTGTTTCAGCCTGTATGGGGACTATTACTGCCGCTGTACTGAGGAGTTTGATGGTAAAAACTGTACCACTGTCAGACATAACTACAGGAGAGATGACAGTAAGTATGAAGACATATTTGTGTAACCAAAATGGACTAATGAAAGGGAGATGAGTAGTGGGGCCATGGGTAGTATACTGAAAATATATAATTATATAGTAAAATATGGAACTCATCAAGGAACATTCACTAATGTACAGTCACTTATGCATCAGTTACCCTAAAGTTGAATATGGGCCCAAAAAGTGAATGGTTCAATGCAAAAATGGTTTTGGGAGCATCACACAGTAGAGACCCACACGTGGTGGAGGCTTGCATTCTTTAGAATGCAGATTTCTTGTAAAAAAAAATCACTGTACACTCTCTCAAAACCTGTACCATTGCTCTCTGTCTTATTTTTTGTTTCCATTATTTTCTAAAAAATATTTGTGTAAGTTGTGAACACCAATCACTAGTTAGATCATTCATTTGTTATATGCCAAACAATTGCTTGAAAGACAACAGTTCTATTGCAACAAATCTCACTTTGTATAGAGTAGCATCATCTAGCATGGGTAATTTCTACATATTTTATATTTAAAAACATCCAGCTCATTTTATCCTTTTTTTATTGTGATACTGCTGACATCTGGTGGTGATAAATTTCACTATTTTCAATTGCTGACATGAATTACATTTTAAGTACAGAGAGCTGCATTCATTTCTATTGAAACAGAAAATATGTTCTTGGGTAAAGTGGTCATGTGAATTGAATTATTTAAGTTATAATTATAACTAAATTATTTTCTGTTTAATTTATTATGATGAAAAATGAAATTTCTATAATTTACTTATTCATTTTTAATTTCAGTTATTGACAGCTGCACAGTGTCAATTCCATCCAATCACACAGCAGGAGGCCGCACCCTGATCCAATCAAAAGTGTGTGGTGAGCATGGATCCTGCATCAGCCAAGCGGACGGACACTACCACTGTGCGTGTGACCCTGGGTACTCCGGGTCGTACTGCCATGAAAGTGAGTCATCACATCAGGACGCATTCACTTTCAAGTCGTTTTATCAGACCACTTTATGATGACTGAATGATGCACTGATTTTATTGAGCTTGGTGGTGGTGTGGTAATGCTGCATGTCTCAATAAATCAGATGTTTGTTTGGACTCAATAACACAGATTTTCTGCATTAAATACTAAAGTTTTAACATAAATCTAGAAAATATAGTCATTTCTCATCTTACACCTGGGCTTTGTGATAATTTTATCAATCATCACATTTTATTGGATATTTCATTGGAAATCATGACATTCTGATTAGCTCACTGATTTTATCACTTTCTCTATTTTGAGAGAAATAATATGGAAGATGGTAGTGATTTGTGCATTTCCTAGAGTGAACATTTGGCAAGGTTTTATCTGTCTTTACTTGATTCACGAAGGTAAACTATCAACCTTTCCCCAAGTTTTTTTTACCAGAGTAAATACCAAGCTTAAATATTGAATAATCAAAATTTTATTCATTTATGACTCACTCTCCACCTACATTCACAGCTGTTATGAACAGGTGCCACAGAAATGAAATAATTTTCTTTTTTTTCCCCCCGTTTTTATAAACAGGCACTCTCCTAATAATAATGAAAGATGCATGTCACTCACTGTCACAGTAAGGCTTGATGCATGAAGTCACACACAATGTTTTTATTTTCAAAATAAGGGACTCTCAACTGTTCAAGCAAATATTACCTTTATGTCCTAAAACTAAATATTTAGCATGATCCTAGTATTGCCACCAAGAATTTTCCAAGATTTTTATGCACTGTTAACATATTTAAGTGGTTTAACACATTAAGAGATTTTCCTTATACCATGATATATCATCTCACATACTGGGTAATTGGTTTTTCTGTGGGAATGTAGTTCTATACTAGTTATTAAGTCAAATTTGTGTCCATATTTACAGAAGTTCCTTTAAATCCATTCTTTGGTCTCAATTTAGTCTCAATGGATATAGCCTTGACTTGTCTCAAAAGGTACAGATGATTTGTCAAACTAGACTAGAGATTTGAAAAGGAATTTGAACAGTATTAGATAAAAGGTTACAACTTGACAGATGTCTTAAAAAGTGGACACTCGATGAACACAGTTGAGTTTAAAACTCTGCCGTTCTTTTTGTACAGATATCAATGACTGTGCCAGTGATCCTTGTCAGAACCAGGGCACCTGTGTTGATGGCATCAACAGCTTCCAGTGTATCTGTAAACAGGGCTGGGAAGGAGCTCTCTGTACAATCAGTAAGTCTTATGACAAGAACAGTATTGCATGTCTGTTATCATGAATGTTAAATGGATGAATGGATGAACACATGATGTTTTGCTGGTATGTTTTGCTTTTATGGGTCTGAGGTTTTCTTTTTTTTTTGTTATACATTTACTTCTTAATAGAATATGTCAATATAATTCTTGCATAATGTTTGATATAAAGCAAAGTTCAGTCAAACATGAATCTTACTTATTATGATTAAATCAATGATGAGGCTAGATTTGGGTCCAGTAGGGGTGGGGGATGAGTTTCAGATTATTTTAAAGGAAAGTAAGTTTAATATATTATCTGCAAAAAAACATTATTTTGGTCTAAAATCAAAACAAAAGTTTAATCATGTTAAATCTCACTCCAAATGGCCAGGTTGAGTTAAGATCTAGACTGGTGTGCATGTAAGTCAAGACGGGCCACATGCCATCATGTGACTATAGAATTATACATATGTATAATTAACCTGTGGTAATTTCAGACCACAATGACTGTTCCCCTGACCCGTGTCGTAACGAAGCGACCTGCGTGGACCACATGGCTGACTTCAGCTGCAAGTGTTCTGGAGGTTGGAAGGGCAAACGCTGTGACCTGAGTAAGTGTAGAACTGTCAGTGCATGGATAAGAGAGGATATATTAAAAAGTTAGATATTCAAACATATCACATGAACTTAAATTATATCTTTGGTGTTTTATATATAAAAAATATTGACAATGTTTAATTAATAAATTCATAGAACTAGCATATTACCCATTCTCATGTAGGTCATGTTGTTTCTACTAGATGGTGCTGCATTCGCCCTTTGGAAGTTAATGTCATATTTCTCAGGATCAGGATTTACATGAAAATATATGAAATGACCCCCCTTAGGACACACTTGTCATGGTTCCACAACAACCAAAAATAGGTATTTTGAAGCATGCATGGCCACAGTGGAGTTGTTTGGCGATGGTTGAGTGGTACTGTTATAATATAGATTACATGGATTTTGGGAGAGTGGGGTTAAAGAATTTGGGATGGATTAAATCTTATTAAAATTAAATTTTTCTTTTCATCTTATCAATAAGTCTGCTGTGTTTAATGTACAGGGGTGAGTCACTGTGACCTGACGACCTGTTTGAATGGTGGTACCTGTGTGGACCTGGATGACACATTCAGTTGTCACTGTCCGCCAGACTGGCAAGGACCAACCTGCCAGTTCCGTAAGTAATATATAGACTTTTCATTTACACCTCTATAATAATCTTTATCATCATCTTATAAAGGTTGTCAAATTCTGGAGTTTGTAATATAAAATATGAATTATCACCCTGAAAGGGTCATCATTTTTAGAGGTAATTCAAACTTTACATCAGCCCTCACCAGATGATTAAAGATGTAGCCTTGAGGAATGTTATATAGAATAAATATTTTAAGTACATATTTATAAAAATCCTTCTGAATATCATATAACTGAACTGATACCTCCAATGTTTCACTGATAAGAGAGAATTTACCATTTAACTGTCATGTTAGTCTCATTTAATAAAGTATTTCATCACTGAAAACCTGCCTCCTTCACTTTCAGCTACCAAATACAGCTGTGACACAAATCCTTGCCAGAATGGAGCAACTTGTGTGAACAGCGGGCAGAGTTTTACATGTATCTGTAAGGATGGATTTGAGGGACCTACATGTAGTAAAAATATCAATGACTGCAATCCCTTCCCATGGTCAGTATCTTAATTGTATTTACATGTTGCAGTGCTAGCAAATTAGTTTAACATTAGTTTATGGTAACTGATAAAGAATTCTCTCTCAAAACAATTGATATGGTGTAAAAAAGATGGTATATGAAATCATGTTTCCTTATTTATATAACTATGGTGTGGTAATAGCTTCCTCAGGCTGACTTTCCATGAGCACGATTTTTCTTAGATGTGATTGCATCTCATTGGCATTGCCTGGTGAGGATATGCCAAGCAGAGCATTGAACACCTGCTGCAGAAATTGCTATACATGCACTATTTTCACTGCGCAGTGTATAACCCACGCGTTCACCATGTAGAAACCAGCTTACATGGAGAGGCTGCTTAGTACATGAATTTAACAGCGCGATTCTGACCGCCAACACACCATTCACTGCAGAAAAATCACGTTCATGGAAAGTGTCTGCCCATACAGTAGCACCCTGTGCTCATGTTGATACCTGGTAGAGTACAAATTATTAAATCCTGAGTGTAAGTGATTCAGGGATGCAGCTATGTGTGTTTTTTTTTGTTGAAAAAGTAAGTTTAGATATGCGACATAAAACTTGGACTGGTTGTATGAGATGTTTATGGGTGAAGATTCCCTGTGTTAGAACAAGCACCTGTAGCATCTATAGAGATGATACTATTTCATGATAAGCATTAAGCATTCTGTCATTTTGTTCCAGTTACAATGGAGGTAAATGTATAGATGGCATCAACTGGTTTGTCTGTGAGTGTGCCCCAGGCTTCACTGGTCCAGACTGCAGAACCAGTAAGTACACATTACAACTACAAGCTGGGCAATAATTATTCAATATATTAAGCTGCCTAAGGTTATGTTTTGGAAATGTTGCTTGAACCATATTTATAAGTATTGATATTTGATATGATTTACACAGATATTTGACCATGTTTGTTACATTATTTACAGATGTGAACGAGTGCGTGTCAAGCCCTTGTGCCTATGGCAGTACATGTGTTGATGGAATCGGCAGCTTCAAGTGTATCTGCCCTCCTGGAAGGACAGGTTTAAGATGTCAGAAGGGTAGGTAGCTCAGGTTTATCAGTCTTATTGTTGTGCAATTATTATCATGTCATGATAATAAAGTAATTTCATTGCTCATTGATCAGTAATGATTGCAGTCAAAGTCGCAAATTTTCACAGATCTGGTTGTTTTTCAAGCATGCAAGTACAGTGGAACCTCTCCTTGTGACCATCCCACAATTGTGACCACCACAATATGACCAATTTTCTTGGTCCTGAATATATCATCCAGGTAACTTAGAATTTAACAAACAAGACCACCCTCAAATTGCAACCCCTTTGGTAAGTCCCAAAGGTGGTTGTCATTCTGGGGTTCCACTTTACCTTTATAATTTGATTTAAAAAAAGGTGATTGAACAAGCAGTAAAATCTTCAACTACACTACTGTTGAGTTTAAGATTACCATACATATAAATATTTTTACATTCAGTGATGGTGATATCACAATTCTGTTATTCCTAGAATTGAAGAAAATCATGCATGCACTAGTGTCTTGTCATATTAAATTGTAAATTAATTCTACATGCCTTAAATTTTGCAGTAATTGGGCAGAACCCCCACCCAGTTGCCTGTACATTTCACCGGAGACTTTACCCTGACCAGAGCAAATGGGAGCATGAGTGTAATTCCTGTCTCTGTGACAACGGAAAGGTCACTTGTACCAAGGTCAGTGCTACTTCATATCAGGGTGAAACATACATTCTGCATTTCCCTATTTTAAAAGGAGCATTATTTTTTCTGCTGCTAAGATTAGAATATGAAAGTTTTTTAAATTTATAAAGTTTTGCTCTTTTAATTTGTGTTGAAAGCCAGATGGCAAAAAATGCTGCTTGTTACATTATATCACAAAATGTTTGGTTTGATCAGCCAATTTTCCTGTTAGGGTTATTTTTCAAAGCTCTGTGTGTTTCATCTTTAACATGCAGGTGTTTTCCCCCTCACTACTTTTCCTGGGAGGTCCTCTATTAGGACTGTAATCCTGGGATTTCATTTGTGATACTGAAAATTGCAAGCATTTCTTGGATATTCCAGGAAAATATCAAGTGGTTTCCTGGCAGAGTTGTTGAAAATAAGTTTGTACAGTCTACCTTTGAAAATTTCTTCATACTTAAAAAAATTAAAAAGTGACCAGGGAGTCCCAGCTTTCTCTTAAATGTTCACCTGAGACTAAACATAGCTTGAAATTCTTTCCTGGTAATTTCATTACCATTTTAATATCTCTCTGCAGGTATGGTGTGGCCCACAGAACTGCTTAGCTCACCCCAACATGACAGAGCCTGTCGCGACATGCAGTGCTGGAGAGACTTGTGTTATACAGCCAAGACAGGCCTGTTTTACCCCGCCCTGTCTGCCGTGGGGCCTGTGTCAGCCCCAGGGTCAGCCCTCTACTCCGGTGTACATCCCACCCAGCTCCACTACCTGCCTTCCGAACCTCGCCATCGGCAGCCCTGACTGTGCCAAAGTCACCTTGGTGTTTGATAAAACCAAAGTACCCCTGGTGAGTTACTGAGGGGACTTATATGTTGATAATGATATATCTATATTTTATTTGAAGAAGGAATAAGGGATTTCAAATTTGTTATCGTTGGTATTGAATCAAATTTGTTCTGGTAAGATATTAAATTATGTCAGTTTTATGCACAAAGTGAATAATATTCACAATATATAAGCTTTCTTATTTAGATACCAAAGTTTATTATTTACATCAAAGTATGTAACAGGAAATAGATTCATGGAAAGTATTATTATACTTAGAGCTATGAAAAATTACATGAATAACCTATAGGGTGTACAAAGTTGAATTCTTTAACAATCATGGAAAGTATTATTATACTTAGAGCTATAAAAAATTACATGAATAACCTATAGGGTGTACAAAGTTGAATTCTTTAACAATTGGATTATGACTAACTCGTTAACTGAGACATCAGCCTTTGAAGCTGTATGGACCATTAGGCCAAAAAAGATTTGTTTTTTCAGCACCACAAGCATCAATTTTGAACACCCCATATCAGAAATTTTTATTATTATTTTTACTTGTAATTTACAGATTTTGAATACCAGCCACTCAGGCTATTCTTTCAAGAATATAAGATAATCCATTTTTTGATAAAATTTCCTTTTGTTATTTTGTGCTTTTACCTGGTTAGCAAATCAGTTCTGTTATTATCATGTTGTACTCTGATCATATGAAATTTTTCTTGGAACCTATAATTGAAACAGTAAAAAAGATTTCATTTGCTCACACTGATTCCTGAAAAAAGTTCTTTAGAATCCAATCTTTTTTGCTTTATAACAGTTGCAAGGATTACAGAATATTGGATATAGGTATGATATTTTTAGGGAGTATCCGTGGAGGGTATCTGTGCCACGCTGCGTCGTCTCCCTTTACTGAGGGGTCTCGCCAACTCTGGTACTCTGGTCATCTTATGTGATATCCAGCTGCACCACACAGATGCCATCGAGATAGCTTTGGTAGGTAATCTTTTGTATATGGGGTAAAATAATATAAAGAAGCCTCTTCTGTAATGATGAGCTCTCTTTTTACTGACACATTTAAAAGTAATCTGGTGAAAACTCATTCTTCCCATCCTTGTTTTGTACTGATGATATATCTATGCAAATGAATTCAGTTTTTTCCACATCATATTAAGATAAATATATATTGTAATGAATGTCATAGTCTATTGAGCTTCTGAAACCATGCAGTCATGTTAGAATATATAATAGACAAATTTGTACATGAAACAAATTTAACAGGTAAGAAACTAACCTATGGAAAGCTCACTTAATTTAGTGTAAAAGAAAAACAGAAATGTGTTGAATGTACCAAAGTAGAAAAATGTGAGTTTTCTTCTTTGATTGCAGTCGGCTGATAAAGAAAATGGTCACAGTTCTTCTAAACCACCTCTGGTCCACAACGCTGCAGAAACATTGGCCACCATCATCAGTCATCATCGTACTAACAGCAGTGCATTAGCAGCAGTTATCAAGGTGGACATAGAAACGACAATCTACAACAACTACAATACCATAAATAACATAAATAACCAAAGAGGTAAGGATAGATGAAGCCTTGTCTGACAGTCTTGTAAAATTGTGTGCTTGGCTTGAGTGTGTGATATTTGATTATTATATTTAATTTCAAATCAGAATATGCTTAATTTTCTTAAACATGTTTATGAACTACAGTTAATATATATGGGCACGTATAAATTTTGTTATCATTTAAGCACATTTTCTGTTATTTTCAAGCACTTGTTCTTGTATGAATTATCAGTTATACTTAATGCTGGAAGTCTGGAAGTCTGGAAAAAGGAACTATGATCTGTTTTCACAGTTGAAATTACATTTTGTATAAGATTAAAATTTGTGTTTTGTTCTTTTTTCAGGACCAAATTTTCTCATTCCACTAGTGTGCTCTGTGATAGGTTTTGTGGGCATCATTGCCATCATTATTATAGTTGTGCTGTGGCACCACAGATGGCACCACCAGAGGGTACCTGTTGAGGAACCTTTGACTGGAGAACAGAAATCAAACAATGAGACAGAAGATACTCTCCGCCGATACAGGAATCCTTTATTTGAAACAGACAAAGGGGGTGGAACCACAAAAAGCCCTTCTACTGAGCTCATAGAAATTGATATAAATTTAGAAAAATACGAGAAAAGTCCCAAGAGGGGGCTCATGGGTATTGATGATGTGAACGAATCGAAACAGAATACACCAGTCATCAAACCTCATCGGAAAAAAGACTGCAATATCACGTTGTCCAGGACTAGATCTGAGCGAGAAATGATCGTGTAATGTCATACATCATTCAGAGGTTGATGATAAACCACTGTTAGTTGCTCAGAATACTGGACCAGCTGAATACTACAGGCAGCATCTCCCCTATCATCATTCATCTGTCAAACTTACATATAAACATCAGCATCAGAGCTGTTAAGCTAAATCCAGCAGAGCCAGAATTCAGCTTTTCTACAGAAAGCAGCCTCAACCCCAGAAGCAGAACATGAATGCTTGGCTATACAGAGTCATTGAGCTTTAGATGTGTTCATTGCAGACAAAGATGGCTGCAGTAAGAATGCTAGGTGGTACGCAAGAAAGAAATGTTGCTGTGGGGTGACATACAGCAAAGAGCAATATATCACCTATTGAGTGCCAAATGTGAGAGAGACACTGTCCACAGGAAGGAGTCCACTGTTGTGAAAGTGTGTACGTTGTCTTTATTTGCAGTTATAGTGGGGAAAGTAATCAAACTGGCGATAGCTGTTGGTTAAAGACAGTTGTGACTATTAAGTAAAAAGTAAATTTATGGCCAGTGTGTGATTATAAATGTCAGCTGTTGGCCAGCATGTGCTTTAGTTGTCAGCTATTGGCCAGTGTTTGAATATTTATAACTGGGCTATCAGCAAATGTGTAAATATTACACCATTGTTGGCCAGTGTGAGAATATTGTGAACTTTTGGCTAGTATGAATATAAAAGTGAGGCATGAACCACTTTGTTAATGCCAAAGTTACTAACTGGCCAGTGTTATTATAAAAGTGCATGTTGACATGTGCTTGAATAAATGGGTCAACTGTATCCAACAAGACTTTTCTGGATACAACCAAGAGATTATCTGCTGTTTGAGGATAAAAAAAGTGATAATATTCAGTGGTGTTCATCACATATACCAAAGAAATGGAATCTTTTTTTCCCTGTGGCATACCAGCAATGGACATCAGAACTAACAATGCTGAGGTATATATCTGTTACAAGGTTGTCATTACAGGCATCCTCACATCACTTTAAGATTTTATAAAAGAGAATAAAATGGTCCTAGTTTCCCTGCCATGAACCATGCAGTATCCAACTTAATCCCCGACAGCTCAATTGTAAAAACCGGTGAAAAGATCTTATGCCCAGAAAATCCTTAATGGAGTATCTTTAAATCAGTGTCATATTTGTCTAAAATCCAGAAATAACATATTCTCGGACAAAATCTCAGTGAAGTCCACTCTGATGGAGAGTGTGTTTTAACTGAACTCAAGGGCAGCAGACCATTTGTTTTATATTTATTTATACATACAAATATGTCAGTTTTACAGTAAGTTGTATTTAATAATTTATGTTTAATATATTTATTTGACACCCTGAGGCCTTTTGCATCAAGTATACTATAAGTGTTGATGCCTTCAACAGAACCAAATTATATACATTTATAATTGACCAATTATTAGCCTTAGTAAAGTTACATATGCTGTTGAGTACAAGTACTAATGATCTTTGAATCAGATCAAACATACAATGATCTTACTGGTGGCCTATGTCATCTAGTTGTGCTGTCACTCTGCAGTAGTTTAGATAAAACAATAAGGCCAATTGCTTATTGTACAAAGTCATCAGATGTTGAATTTAGGGTGTTAACTGAATTTAAAGGTTACCTAGATATATGTTGAAACATCTACTATTGAGACCAAGAATTTTCCATGCATATCACATAAGGGTAACACTAAAGGTGACTTAAAACCTGAATATGACTAAGGCAATTTTCAAATCTATGCAAATGTTTCATATTATTTCTTCTAACATTTTACTTTATTAAGGCTCTCATTTTTTTTATTAACAACCTTACCTTTTACAATGGGGGCTGTGCTTCATAAGAGTTGAACTGTTACTAGATATTTCATTATTTTTTTTTACCATGTAATACTATCAAGCCTCTGGCGGCTAAGCTTTTAGAGACCTTAATTCAGCCAGCAGCTCTGGTATCTATTTCATGAATTATGAACAGTGCAATTGAACCAATCAAATGACTTGTGTAAACTTGTTCTACCTGGCTGCTGGTGTGATGTTAAGACCAACGTTTAGCATTGCTGTGACATTATTGGGAATCTGACATACCAGTATCAATTAAACCCATATTATATCTAGTGCATGTGTTCTTATTCAGATGGCTTGTTCATTATCCATGAGGCTGCCAGAGGTTTGAGAGCATTAATTTATGAATACAGAAATGTGCAGAAATTGAAACACTGTAATAAAAGATGATGTGACAGTGAGAGGAGGACATAAATAGGCTAACCATCCATTCTGATGTTTTAACAACAGGAACAATGTTTTTTTTGGAAAGGCAAAGGATTACACTCTTTAAAAGCTACATGCTCACATTTGGATAGACAGATACTTGAGTGTGGTCAAGCAACTTGTATTGTCGCTGTTTTTACATGTATGAAATGTGTTCTTAGGAATCTTGCTGGTAAACCATTATAAATAACATCTAACTAGTGTACACATATTCATAGTGAAAATGCTCATACTGACCATCATCTTTTTTATCTGCATGCTCACATTGAGGACAAAATATACTTTTATGTTTATTTTATCACTTAATCTCAAATCTTTACATTTAAATTGTATTCATTTATTCCTTATACTTCTTATTCTACTATTATTCACATAATGAAAAGTTACTGTTATCATTCTTCCAAATATGCCAGAAGTGTAAGAACCTTTAACTGATTTTAATCATGATTATTCATGAGGATTATTATTAAGTGAAGACATGCCTGTCATACTTCATGTTTAAATTACCTAAATATGAGGAATTAAAAAAGCTTTGCATATTCATCATTAACATTGACATGTATGTTAGAGATTGTGTATAAGCCTCAGAGATCCTAAAGCCATTTGAATATTCATAAGATTATCAATAATAATTAATGAATAACTAGCAGTACAAATCCTAGGGACACAGGTGCATTCACGAATCCAATCTTATTGGATTATTTTAATGCATTGTGGCACTGTATTTGTATTAATGATGCTCTAAAATCTTCATGTTCAGACATGAATTATGAATATTCCTTAGGTATTTTGTCATAAATGATGACTTGCATATTGTGCCCCTATGGCTGAAAACCCTTTCCTATGGATTCCTGAGACCAGTATGTTACTCTTTCTTGATAAAATGAAATGCAGCATGAACCTGGTTGCCCTTATGGTCAACAGCCTTTTCTTCCTGTTGTATGCAAATTTTACTGCTGTTGGTAATGACATGCACATATGCCCCGCCCATTTATGCAAATTCAATGGCAGCATCAATTTTACAACATCTGGCCTTGGCAAGATGGGGTTGGATAACTTAATCAACCTTTTATGACCAAAGACATGTATATACAAGGTTATATTATAACCTAAGCCATACAATTCTACCCACCTGTTTATATAAATCAATGTACTTTTATTACTATTTATCACCATAGATTTTTAAAAAGAATAAAGAAAGATATAGAAACGTGTGACTTCATACTGAGCATCATGGCTGATATAGACGCTAGTCTCACTAGACATAGCTGTTACAAATGATACTGCCCTTAAAATCATGTTAATTGATGTACATAATTGTTGACTAATTGATCATAGCTGATGATAGAAATGCTGGTCCAAAGTCTAAAAATATTTTTGTAACATAATTGTTGTTATTCCTAGAACAGCTGAATATGTATGAGTCACAGGGCAGATTTGAGGAAGTGTCAATCACATGTACATTACTACGTGAATCTAGTCATTAATTAATTTAAGATGAATGCATATCTTATGCATGACTGCCATCTTTTAATTTATTTTTATTTGCCAAAGTGTGTGTTTGATACATAACCAAACTTATGTCTGTGTATATGTTTTTCATCTGAGTCAAACTGTGTGATAAACTGACCACAATTATCCCGATGATTTGTGTTTGTTTACATATGTGTGCATGCAGAAAGGCATAGATGTATTGTTTTATAACTTAACTGTAATTATATGTTGCAAAACCAGCAAATTATGTTTTGTAAATGAAATAAAAATCATACTAACTAGATTATGAAGTATTCTGTTTTGTTTTATCACAGCGATTGCTTGAACTAATAAGCCATTCAAAAATTACCTGAGAGTGAAGGTATGGTATTTCAACCACAGAGGGTACGAGTAGTAAAAAAATGCAATTCTATGTACCCTCAGTCCCTCCCCATCCATCAGTTATATGCAACCAAGAACTACAATTACTGGCTATAATTACTGACTCTGCATGTATCCTGTTTGGACTGATAGGGCATAATTTGAATTATGACATTAGTCATTCCCAAAATGCACTGCAAAGGCTGACCTTGTCCATACCATCCCAATGGTACCACTGTGTTCATAGCGTAAGCCGATGAGTGAGCTAAATGACAAAACCAAACGGAGACATGCTAATATGCAGTCAATTATAATTGAATCCCAAATAAATTTTTGTTGTTTCAATAACAAGGGACCAATGGGTTACTATGTTTAGCTGAAGTTGATCTTGAAGGTAAAAATCTAAAGTAATATCAAATGGAGATAAAGTTTTAGAGGAGGTAATATAGGCCATGATTGGTTGATATGATTGGTTTGTATTGATGAGTAAGCAATTCTTGCAAATAATATTTTTTCGCCTGATCATGTGTTTCCCAATGTTGAAACTGTAGCATGTGAGCAGTTTGTGAACAGAAGATCTATACTATTATCATGATCATTGGTTGGCTTTTTGATAAAATGTTGACAGTTCAGCAGTTTACACATTTGTTCAATTAGATCTATTTTTATTTTTATATATTATTAAATATATATATTTTTTATTTTATAAAATGTATACAGTTGCAATATAACTAACGTCCCCAGTCCATAGTTGCAAGGTCTTGGTGGTGGTGGTGGTGGTGGTGGGGGGGGGGGGAGAAGGTAATGATGGGAGTCACAACATCTCTGTATATACATACAGGGTAGGTAGTCCTGAAGTGAGATAATAGGTTTTTAATGGAAAATGAGGTTTTTTCTCATTTTCCAAAAGGAACTAAGGGTGACCCAGTTTTCGTTGGGTAGGAGATTTTGGGGACATCTAACAGTATGGCCAATTTTGATTTCATAGGTCTAAAAGTTTCAAAAGGTGCCTGTCTAACGGATGGACAGATGGGCGGACAGACAAAGGACAATGGACCATAACTATAGCTCAGATGATTTATAGTCATCTGAGCTAAAAACAGCTGGTCTAGTTTATACCAAGTGACAGTGAACAGAGAGGCACTGTTAAAAAGGCCATGATTGCCATGAATATTTGTTTCCTAATCAAGAATTTTCAGTGTTAGGCTCATGGTGCTACTTTAACATATCTGCAGACTCCTGTTAGCTGAGAAAACTGCTGTATAATTAAAACAATGAACAGTCATACATTTTGCACACACTGTTTAGATATCAATAACTCAAACACAATGATCAACCTCATCTTTTATTATTTTTTTTTTGTTTATCCTCAACCATTTCAGTAATTATAAAATAATTTGATATATGTATATATATAAAGTTTTTTTTCAAATAACTGCAACTTGTCAGTGCTAAATGTTTTAACCCATTAATATCAATAAGGTATTATCCTTGATTATTCTATAGAATGCAGAACAATCAATATCAAAATCAAGGAAATCCATACTTGAATGTATTTGTATCTTATACAACAAGAGACCTGTGGGTCACAGCGCTCAGCTGAAATTGATTATAAGAATATTTTTTATAAAAACATAAAAATAATATTTCCACATACTGAAATGTGGAGACAGTATATTTTTTCTTTATTGTTATTTTAGAAATGTACACAATACACATATTTGGAGTGTCCTGTGTCCTTTAATGGGCCACGAGAAAGATGCAGAAGCCTTTTATGATTACATATTTGTGGAAGTATTGGTATCTCAACTAAAAGACTGTAATATGCATGTAAATTATAAAAAAGTGGAGAAGAGTTGATCAAAGTATAATAATACACATTTAATTTATTAAATGATTTAAGAAGGTGTGAAAAAAATAATCAAAATTTTTCATTTTCAAAGAAGAATAAACAAAATTTGATAAGCATGATTAAAAAAGCCAATCCTGTAAACATTTCTCTGTGCAGCAAATGAAAATTGTGACATGAATCCATTCAATTATGCCATGAGAAAAATTGGAAATGAGGTATTGGTAACTATATAATTGTTCCATTTATTAAATCCTGAACTTTTTATTTTAATGTGTTTACTAAAAACAAGACCAACAGGCCTATTGCCAACATGTGCATTGGCATATTCACCAGGTATAATGCTACAAAAGCTGGACCATTACTTTTAAAGTACATGTGTAATATGCACATGAACAATGAAAATACTAAACATTTTGAACAAGAACCAATTACAAAAACATCACTGCTGAAATACTGGCATGGGTGCACACAACACAAAAATGATTGTCGGTGGTTATACCCATCTTATATACGACAAAGCTATCCAAAATATATACATGCCAAATTTTAGGCTTGTAGCTGATGTGAGCAAGTACAAGTCAATGGCAACATGTCATAGCACCAAACAACTTAGTGGCATAACACCAAACAAAGTAGTTCACATATAGATATGCTCAGATTTTCATATTGGAATATTGTAATGAATGTAATATGGCTTTCTTTGGTTGAATCCTCAAGATTATTACTTTCAGTAATGTAAAATTACAGATTAGTTTCATATTACTGCCCAATTGTTTAACAGGGGGAGCCAACAAGACAACAGATGGCAATGCAGCTCAGGGATTTAAACGCTTCATTAGGTTACTTTATGGCAGTTTGTTAAGGATAAACAGTTTAGTTTGTTTTAATAGACAATCCCTGGGTGCATAGTATGCAACAAAGTAACAAAACAAAGATGTTAACTCTAGAACACTATATTTGTCCCTGCCGATGTTAACATTTGCACATAACAAACATTTAGTTTCAAATTCCATGTCACAATATGTAGTTCTGATGGCTTTTGTTCTTGTTTAATCTTTGTAAGTTAGTTAGTCTTGGACTTTGTTAATAGAGCACAAGTTTTCTGTCTAAATGCATTTGAGTGTAGTAGCCGCCAGATGGCAGCACTGTAACTGATCATTTTTTGGCGAGCACCCAGTATAATTGAACTGTATTTACATTAGAGATAGTGATGATCTGTGTAGTAAACTGTTTTTTTTTGTTTATTGTAGTTTTTCATGATGTTGTATTGTGCCCAAGATGTACTGTCACCAGTACAGTATTAAAACCATTATTACAATACCAGTTCTTTACATCAGTGTTGAAAAATATGGTGCCATGTGGGATTACAGTAAAAAACTCGGACCCCCTGAGACACTGATGTAAGGCTTGAATCCCTTGAGCAAAGATGACCATACATGGGACAGAAGGGACCATGCTGATAACAGTCATGAGGTTCATAAGGAACCAAATTCACGACAGTCATTAGAACTAAATGATGCTGTGGTTCAGAAGGAATCACATTAAGCCACTGAAGAAACAAGGGACCCACATGTCACGGCGCTCAGCTGAACGTGATTGGACTATAAATGTTCCTCCACTGTGATACTATATCGAGTCGATAAAGCTTATGAAAATCATGGACATGTTGGGCTATTATAAAGGAATTTAATGTAATATGTGAGTAAATGATAAATGAAATAACCTGAATGATGGATTAATAGAGTCAAATATAGTGGTTTATTTTTTATTTATTTAGGAGGGGTTGAAAATTGTGATATATTTGAGCAAATATGAATGCAATAACAGCAGAAATAAGCAGTAGTAGAATGATGATAAGGCTATTTGTTGAAGGATCTAAAGTGTATGGTAGTCTGCAAGCTTTCAATTTGACAGATATGATGTTATGATTAACTATGAATTTGTGACTGTATGACACAATATCTCTTTAGTCTTGACAAGGTACATTATTGTGATGCCCACTATGTCTACCTATTACACAATATTGACATAATTTCTGGCATGTACATAGGTACCTATGGACGAATAGTTATACAAAATATTAAAGTATGAATATATCTGATTCATCTTGTTCTTGCTTACTGAGGCTGACTTTGGGATGGGGTTCGGAGAAGGGAAAAGTGAGGGCAGCACGAAGGTGGATGTAGAAATATTCTATTGTAATGTTTTTCATTTATATAAGAATATGAAAAGCTAAGAGGAAAGGTGCCCTCCTACTTGGTTATAGTAAAGTTCTAAATATATGATTGCAAACTAATACTCTGACAAGACTGTCATGAAGGAAAACAGTTAAAGTTTTGAGATACTGTGATGCATATGAAAATTTACAGATGGACAGGCAAGTGGACAGAATGGACTAATACCTTTATTTCACTTTCAAGGGAATAATGCATTTAAGTTTATATATAATAATATTTTTTTTATGCAAATCCACTTTTTCCATTAAGAAGTTTTTATCTGAATCATTTTTTTTATTCACAGGTTTTATAAATTTTTAATAAAAAAACCTGAAAATATAAGTTAAAATATTAGAATTGTTGCAAAAGTTGCAATCATCATATATCCAGAGTGTAGCTCATATTGGGTCATATTATGCATACACATATATTTTATTATTTTTAAATCATAAATGTTTAAACTGAATTTAAAAGAAAATAATGCCACAACATGGCATCTACAAGAATATTCCTTGAATCACTATTAAAAAGTTTTGCACATTGGAGTTTTCAGTACATGCTTAACTTTATTCACCAAAATAAAATAAAAGATTAAGTAAATTTGATAAAATAAAACATCTTTTCATATAAAGTATACACACTGTTGGTTGAATGAGGGACAAACAATATCATTGTGCTAATTACTATCCCAGTTTTAATTTATTACTGGAATTAATAGTCAATTTCACACCTGGTGAAGTTTTTACTCTTCTGAAGTAAGGAATTACTTATCTGATGAACATCCACACTTTCATAGCAATACACCACTTTGTGGACAAAATTAAATGTACACTTTAATCATTGTAACCCTGGTGGTACAATACAAAATCTAAAATGTTGCACAGCCTCGAATAAGAATGAATCAAATACAGAAAATAATAACATTCATCTAGTTTATGCACCATCTGGGGGGGGGGGGGGGGGGGGTGGGCAGAGGGGAAGCCTGCTGGTAGTGGCCAAGCTGACCCAAGGCAAGCTGCCTGGGGTGGGTTACATAATGCAAGTGAAGGCTGTACTACTAGGTGGGCTAGATGTAAAAAACACTTGACATGGTGTATGAAAACATGAATAAAAGCTATTCTTTCCAATCAATTTCTTTGAAATTTCAGATTTTAAAAGATTAAATCCTTATGTATATATGCTGTGAAAATTAAATCAACAGTGCCAAAGTTGGACAAAATTTAAGGTATTGATTTTTTATTTATGCTAATAACTTGAAAAATTTGCAAAATTCAGATCTAATTTTGGGTAAACAATTGAATCTTGATTAAATAAAGTTATATTCCTGAAAAAAGTCTCTAGGTTCAGCAGTTCTCATGTTAGGTGAGTAAATATATTTCCTGATTTAAAAAAAAAATGCATTATGTTTTGGCCCATAACTTCAAAATAATACCCAATACTGACCTAATTTTTGGTATGTTCATAGAGAATGTATGAAAGAATGTGAATACTAAACACGATCAAAAACAGATCAGTGGTTTTGATATTAGGCAGCCTTGAAGTGTAACAATGGCTTTTTTTTATGGAAAACAGAGGTTTTTTTCCTAAATATCTCGAAGGAACAAAGTCCTAATGACCCAATTTTCGGTATGGTAGGAGATTTTGGAGACCTCTAAAATTATGCCAACAGCCTGGGGAGCATAGAGATGTGCACTGAATGACCTACAGTCATCAAAGTGGACTGCTTGACAATGTAAGGGAATACAACAAGAGCCTCCAAAAAAATTCAATAACTAGCCTAATTTTGCAGCTTTTATTTTCAAATTTCAGATTTTAACAGATTAAATCCTTATGTATACATGCTGTGTAAATTAAATTCACAGTACTTACAGGAAACAAGGGACCCATGGGTCATGGCGCTCAGCTGTTATATATGATAAAAAATATGATTTGGGAAAGAGGCACATGCTGGTTTTGTGTGGTTATAAATATAAGCTTTATTATGAGTTGTTGGTGTTTAGCTTATGTATGATTTTGATAGTATCTTTGGAGACAGGGAAGAGGATTGATCTCATTTATTTTATTAACAAATGGAGTGCTTTGTCACACAAATTTTGACTTGGCCATATAACTTATAAGCAGCACATATAATAAAAGAGTGTAACTACTTATTAAAATTTAATAACATATATTGTGCCAATATAATTTTTATTAAAAATAATAAGAGAATCATATGATTTTTTTAATAAAATATAACTGAAATAATTATTAAAATAATATTATAGAATATATGCATTCATGAATACATTTTGAAAGTATTTGCACCGGTATTCAAATACTTTCATTTTTACCTGAATTCCCATTCTTATGCAAGAAATTTTATAATGGAGTACATATTCATATTCATATACTTTTGCAAAGTATTTGCAGCATGTCTGGTATTGATTCAGTTTTAGCCAAACAATGATGTTGAGAATCCAGAATATAAACAAAGGACCCATGGGTCACGACAAAAGTTTGAAATTTTTGCAAATGCAAAATATGAAAAATATTCTATTGTAATGTTTTATATTTATATAAGCATATGAAAAGCTAAGAGGAAAGGGCCCTCCTACTTGGTTATAGTAAAGTTCTCAATATATGATTGCAAACTAATACTATGACAAGACTGTCATGAAGAAAAACAGTAAAAGTTTTGAGATACTGTGATGCATATGAAAAATTTACAGATGGACAGGCAAGTGGACAGAATGGACTAATACCTTCATTTCACTTTCAAGGGAATAATGCATTTAAGTTTATATATAAGCCTATTTTTTTAGCATATCCACTTTTTTCATTAATAGTTTTTATCTGATTCATTTTTTTTTATTTACAAGTGTTATAAATTTGTAATATAAAAGTGAAAATATAAGTTAAAATATTAGAATGCTAAGTTGCAATCATTATATATCCAGATTGTAGCTCACATTGGGTCATATTATGCATACACATATATTTTATTATTTTTAAATCAAATGTTTAAACTGAATGTAAAAGAAAATAATGCCACAACATGGCATCTACAAAATTATTCCTTGAATCCCTACTAAAAAGTTTTGCACATTGGAGTTTTCAGGACATGCTTAATTTTATTCACCGAAATAAAACAAAAGATTCAGTAAATTTGATAAAATAAAAACATCTTTTCAAATAAAGTATACACACTGTTGGTTGAATGAGGGACAAACAATATCATTATGCTCATTACAATCTCAGCTATAATTAATAACTGGAATTAATAGTGAATTTCACACCTGGTGAAGTATTACTCTTCTGAAGTAAAGCATTACTTATTTGATGAACATCCACACTTTCATAGCAATACATCACTTTGTGGACACAATTAAATGTGCACTTTAATCATTGTAACCCTGGTGGTAAAATACAAAATCTAAAATGTAGCATGTCCAAGAATAAAATAAAATACAGAAAATTATAACATTCATCTAGTTATGCACCAGCTGGGTGGGGGGGGGGGGGTTAAGTGCAGGGCAGAGGAGAAGCCTGCTAGTAGTGGCCAAGCTGGGTCAAGGCAAGCTGCCTGGGGTGGGTTACATAATGGAAGTGAAGGCTGTACTACTAGGTGGGCCAGATGTAAACAACACTTGACATGATGTATGAAAACTTGAATAAAAGCTACTCTTTTCAAACAATTTCTTTGAAATTTCAGATTTTAAAAGATTAAATCCTTATGTATATATGCTGTGAAAATTAAATCAACAGTGCTTACAGGGAAAAAACGTGCCACTGCCAAAATTGGACAAAATTTAAGGTATTGATTTTTTATTTATGCTAATAACTTGAAAAATTTACATAATTCAGATCTAATTTTGGGCAAACAAGGAACGAAGTTCTAATGACCCAATTTTCGGTATGGTAGGAGATTTTGGGGGCATCTAATGGTATGCAGAATTTTGGATTGGTTGGTCCAACGGTTTTAAAATGTGCCCTGTTAACGGCCGGACGGCCGGACGACGGACAAAGGACAACGACTATAGCTCAGATGACTTATAGTCAGCTGAGCTAAAAAACGTGCCGTGGCCAAAGTTGGGCAAAATTTAAGGTACCAATTTTATATTTTTGCCAATATTTAAAAAAAGTTAACAGATTTTGATCTAATTTTTGGTATGCAATTAAATTTTGATTAATTAAAGTTGTAGTACTGGTAAAAAGTCCCTACCTTTAACACTTTTGGTCTTAAGTGACCAAATATCTTCCTGATTTTTTTACAAAGTCCATTATGTTTGGGCCCATAACTTTTTTAAATTATATAATACTGACTTAATATCTGGCATGTACATAGGAACTATATAGAGGAATATTTGTGGTAAATATGAAGAAAACCAGATGAGTGGTTTTGATATTAGGCATTCCTGAAGTGTGAAAATAGATTTCTAATAAAAAATTGAGGTTTTCCTTAATATCTCAAAGGAACGAAGTCCTATTGACCCAATTTTCGGCATGGTAGGAGATTTTGGGGACATCTAACTGTATGCCTTATTTCAGATTTGTAGGTCCAATGGTGTCGAAACGTGCCAGTCTTACGGACGGACATCCAGACGGACAGACGGATGGACAGACAGACGGACGGACGACGGACAATGGACCACGACTATAGCTCAGCTGACTTATAGTCAGCTGAGCTAAAAAAACAAAAAATAATAGATGCTTCAGTTTTTTGTCACCATGAAGATTAAATGAATTGATTGAATAAAGAAATGTGTACTTGCATGAATGCTGAGACATAAGAACATAAACCTACTGTTAATGAACATAAGATGCCAATATTTGTTGGCCTTGAACCAACTCCAGAGTTCAGCAGTAATGACTTCCTCTATTCGAACAGTGCAAAGTTCCACGTGTCAACAAACATACATATACACTAATGTATTAATACACACAAATTGAACACTTGGTGGGTTCAATAAGTAAACCTCACCAAAGTCTCACTATTGTTGCACCAAGTGAAGTGTTTATAATATCTTGGAACTAAAATGATAAACTACTGAGTGATAATGATGTACAATAACAAGGACTTCCAAACTTCTTAAACTGAGGTTGCAGCCACCAGAAGAATTTGACACTGTATTACATCTGCTGTAATTTGCTTGAACCCGTACCTTGACCTATTTGCATGAACATTGCCTCTGGAGAACTCTCAGCTGCCTCAAAGAGAACAAATACAAGGACTTCAGCTCATATCCTTTTGGACTTTATAAATGTTGAGTTGATGCATGCTTACTATGATTATTCATGATATGATATTGTGGACAAGTCCATGTAGTTGGACTTTAAATCAGCAATAATTATTTTCTGTAGGATGCTCTTACAGCGGGTGGCTGCATTGTGGTGCCATCCAGCAGGAGTTTAAGATATTTAATGTACTGGTTTAAGTTGTTTCCGTTTGCGCATGCGCACACAACGAAGTTGCCGGAAATGACATACTGGTTGACAGGAACGCGGAGTTCTTGGTCGAGTGCTTGTTTGCTGATCTGATGTATTCTTAGGATTTCTTTTTTTTTTAAATAATAAATAAACACTATATTAATCAAATAGATACATGTGCAACGAATATAACAATACACGATCAATATACATACAACAACATAAATCATACAATTGACATACATAAGAACAAAAAGAACCTACATACACCAAAACAAAACAAGACAAAGCAGGTATATCTCATGCACATTTAAAAAAAATAAATTTAATGGTTTTATTTCTTTGTAAGTCTGTTCCTATTAGAATAACTTGAGTAGAATTTGTTGCATATGGTTTCTTTATTACTTTAACAAAAAGTACAGATTTCACTCTCTGTAATACTGGCTTTAATCAAGAATGGGTTTAATGCAAGAATACGATGTACAATTTTATACTGAAAATATCTTAGTTTTGTAGAAATTGTTATGTTATCAATATTCTGAAAAGCTTCATGTATTTCATCTCTTGTGCCCACTCCTAAATCTCTTTGCAATATTAAAATACTATTTTATGGCTGAGTGCATTTCATTGCAACCAGTTTATTATAAAAAAGATTTGTAGGGTTTGCATGTTGAATTAATCTATTAATTTTATATATATATGCTCCCTCAAAGTAGTTCTTATTAATTTCTCTTCTCCATTTATTTGGTATTGCATGTATAAGACTGTTATATCTCATTGTGTTCTTAGGATTGTTTGGCGGTCTACGTTAGGCCAGGTTGCAGGGAGAACACGCAGGATTTGTTTGATTGAACTGTTGAGACTGGAACCTTCCCTGTTTTGGTGTTACCTAACACTTGGGAGGAAAACCCATCAACCCGATATTTTTTTTGCTCCTGTGGTAATAAACAAGTTCGAACCCACACCTCAGCATTTCATTGTTTCCCCGGACTCTCACAGATTTGGTGTAAGAAGTGGGATAGGGGATTCCAGACATTTGTGACTGTGAGATGTGGCGGCTCTGCTTTGGCAAGAGGTTACCTACGAGACATTTGCATTGATGCTTGATGGCTGGGACAGTTATACTGATGTGTTGTGATTCCAAGAAAGTGACTTTTACAATTTGTGATACAGCCTGCTGAGACGATATTTTGTGGTTCTTGGCTGTAAATGTGTACTGCCTTGACTGCTTGGGTGATACTATAGTAGACAGTAACATATTTGTCTGGATTCCTGGGACTGCAGCAGGAGATTGTAATTTGCCCTGGTACTAGCTGGACTAAATCACTTTGTTTCCTAGGTGTTAGTGTTTGGTGTTAATCAACAGTGCTATGTTGCTAGTGACACAGATAAAAGGTATCATTTCGAAGGTCACAGGTCATTAGTTGTATGTTCATTAGTCCAATATTTAGGAGTGTGACACTGGGTATCATAAGTATTTATTTACCATATTTTATGAATGATGTGTTTTCTATGATATGATGTGTTTTGTCATCTTGCATATTCTATTTCATGATTAACTATTGACTTGACTTGGTTCCCAGTATACTGATTTTATGTTCTACAGATACTTTGCCTCTTGTGTTGATCATCAAAAGAGATTTAGTGTCATATCTTTAGTTATCCTGTGCCTATTGCTTGGTCAGACAGGTAGTTATGTAATCTTAGGGGTGAGCCCATCAGTGATGCTGAGCATGTCGGACGAGGAGATAGACCATCAGGTGCCCGGAGAGGTTGAGGAGCTGAGAAAAAGGCTGGAGGAGTTGGAGTCGGCCAGTGGTTCTAGTAAGCAAATGGCAAGGGTCATGTATTCCAAGAGAAAGTTGCTGAAATGTTCTGGTGAATCCCTTCTTGAGGATTGGGAAAGTGCGGCGAGAGCTGCAATCAATGCACAGGCACTTACGAAGGAAGCAGCAGCCGATTTTTTGTTGTGTCATCTCGAAGGTGCGGCCAAGCGAGAGGTCAGGTATGGGGATCCGGCCCAGAGAAAGGACCCGGAAAAAATTTTGAGTCTCCTGAATGAGTCTTTTGGGGAGAGGCGTAGCTACTTGATGCTTTCTATAGTTGATGGCAGGGCGACAGGGAGACTTTACAGTAATTTGCTCATGCCCTAATGGAATTTTTGGATAAAGCGTTTGACAAAGATGAAGGGTGCCTACCCGACCGTGATAGAGCTCTTCTGGACATGTTTGCAGAAAAGGTGGCCGACAAGAGTCTGCAGAGGGAGTTGAAGCAGGATATAAGGGGTCACCCGTCAACCACTTTCAGAGAACTCTGACAGGAGGCGGATCGGTGGTTCGAAGATGCCAGTCCCATTGAGGGAGCCTTAGCACACAACCAAGCACAGGCTCGCCCAAGCCAGCATTCTGTCCAGGCGACAGCACCTAATGCAGAACTCCAGCAGCAGTTATGCGACTTAATATCTCTGCAAAGGAGGCAGCAGGACCAATTAGACCAGCAGCACAAGGTATTGATGAAATTGATTAATAGCAGAACTTGGCCAAATGGTGGTGAAAGGGCACAAATGTGTTGTTTCCATTGCAGCAAACCAGGGCACTTTAAGAGGGATTACTTTCAGTGGAAGAGGGAGCGTGATTCTAGTATGCAGGCACCAAGGGGGACCCCAAGGAATACGCAGGATAACCAGTCCTCAGGGCTAGCCACAGAAGTAGGTGAAGCCTCCCCAAACCTAACCCCCACCACAATGAGCCAGGTGGTGGGTGGGGCAATAACAGATGGCTCCAGCAGGACATTCATACCAGCGATCAGAACACAACCCATTCGGACTGTACAAATTGAAGGCGTGCCTGTAGAAGCACTCCTAGACACTGGGTCTATGGTGACTACTTTGTCCGAAACAGTTTTCAACAGTGTTGTTAGTGTAGTTGGTTTAGAGGAAGGAAAATGGTTCCACCTACAGGGCGAGAACGGCCTCGAGATACCATATATTGGGATGATTGTGTGTAACTTGGAGGTATTAGGTTCTGTTGTTGATAATGTTACAATACTAGTTACCAAAGAGACTAAGGAAAATAGGTCCATGCGCCAAAGTGTCCCGGCATTATTGGCAAGAATGTTCTCGGACAGTTACCTGATTTTTCATCGATATTGAGTCAAGGTTTGGAGGGCCCTCCACAGAGGTGCACCGGTTTTGTTAGGGTCTCAGGGCCTTTATCCCAGACAGCAGAGTGAGATGTATTTCATCCATCAGAGTGATTGGGCCAAAGGAGGGCCTTGTAATTGTAGAACTGTTAGTTCACGGCAGGAACCACAAGGTGAGAGTTGCAAATACCCTGATTAATGCGGACAGTCAGGCTGCCTTTGTGCAGGTTATTAATTCTTCAGAAGACGATGTAGTGCTCAAGTCAGGAACTAGGGTAGGGACGTACAGGCCAGTTGGGGCTGTCTGGGCAGATATAGAATTAACAGTGAGAGCTCAACAGGTTACAGTGTTGTGCACTCTAGAACCAGCCAGTCGAGTCTCTGGCACAGATAAATCTGACCCGTGTTACGATACAGAACTGTTTGGTGATTTCCCAGGTTCTAAGGAAGAGTTATGTATGGCCCAAGGGCTATTTGAACGCTATAGTCACGTGTTTTGCTGTGAGGGAGAGGACTTAGGGGCCACATGGACACTTTGTCATAAGATAAACACCATGGACAAGGTCCCTATTCAACAGCCTTATAGAAGGATTCCTCCTCATGAATGGCCCGAGGTGAAAAGCCACCTACAGGAACTTTTGGCTAAGGGAGTGATACGGGAGAGTGCCTCCAATTCGCGTCTCCAGTTGTTATCATTAGAAAAAAGAGCGTAGAGTTGTGTTTGTGCGTTGATTATCGGCGTTTAAATGTCAAAGTGAAGAAGGACTCTTACCCGCTACCTAGGATCGATGAGTCTCTTGAGGCCATGAGAGGGGCCAGAAATTTTTCAACACTCGACTTGGTATCAGCATACAACCAATTAGTGGTCGATCCAGCTGACCGCCACAAGACTGCGTTCACCACACCTATGGGTTTATTTGAATTCATGAGGATGCCATTTGGGTTATCGAATGTGCCGGCCACATTTGCCAGACTAATGGGACAGGTATTCCGCAATGAGGTATTTGAAAAGCTACTGGTCTATTTGGACGATATTATAGTGTTCGGCTCAAACATGAAGGAACACTTGGAGAGGTTGGAGATTGTTTTCAGGAGGTTAGAACAGCATGGTCTAGGACTAAGTGCAGACAAATGTAACTTTTCCAGCAGGAGGTTAACTTCTTAGGCCACGTGGTATCTACGGAGGGCGTACTGACTAGTCCAGAGAAGATGGAGGCGGGTTGCTGAATGGCCTCAGCCTAAAACGCTCAGACAGCTGTGTGGATTTTTAGGGTTTGCAGCTTATTATCAATGGTTTGTAAAAGGTTTCAGCTCTATAGCGGCGCCATTACATGGTTTTGTTAGTCAAGTTCTTAGGGGACAGAAAGGCCGGAAGAACAAGTCAGCTCCACTCTCAGGATTGTGGCAGGAGAAGCATCAAAGTGCTTTTGACAGGCTTAATAATGCCCTCACTAGTGCACTAGTCTACCTGGATTTTCAACAACCGTTCATATTAGAGACGGATGCCTCTGATAAGGGTCTTGGGGCTATTCTCAGCCAAGAGCAGCAGGGTACCAAAAAAGTTATTGCATATGCCAGTAGAGGACTCCGTGGAGGTGAGAGGAACACAGAGATATACAGCTCGAAAAAACTGGAGCTACTGGCCCTGAAATGGGCTTTGACTGATAAGTTAAGAGAATACCTGAGGCACGGACCCTTTGTTATTTTAACGGATAACAACACACTTGTGTATCTCATGACTAAAACTAAGTTGCCTGCAATAGGGCAGCGCTAGGCTTCTGAGTTGGCTGGTTTCAACTTTAAAATCCGTTACAAGCCTGGTCGGCAGTTGAGGTCCAGCTTATACTGAGACAGTGGGACCATCTCTGTTTGAAAGGTGATGTTTTACTGGGAAGAGTTCAGGATCCTGACCAAGGGAAACTTCTTCAGGTTGTACTACCATTTCACTGGTATTGCTCAATGCGAGCGATTTAACAGAACATTACACAAACTTTTGCGAAGCATAATTCAAGCGCACAAGTCAAAATGGCCAGATTTTATTGATGGACTGGTGTTTTCATATAATATGACCCCTCATACTCACCCTTTTACTTGATGTATGGCCGCGAGCCAAGGCTTCCTGTAGTGGCACTGTTTGGGACGTTTGGTGACCAAGATAAAACAGATTCAGCAAACTGATTAGAGATTCACCAAAAGCGGCTGCAAGAAATATATGAGATTGCTTCAAGGAAACTGACACAGGCTGCGTTGACAGGAAAGAAGTCTATGATCGTAAAGCGAAGGAAATGCCTCTCCCTGTTGGTACACAAGGGTTCAGGGGGAATCATGGAGTGAAAGGCCAAAATAAAATGCAAGACTCATTTAGCCCTGAAATTTACAAAGTGATTGACAGGCTACAGGACAAAGATACTTAAAAGAACCAGCAGATGGTTTCAGCACACAAAAATGGGTTAACCATGCCAAATTAAAGCAGTGTCCAATTAACAGAGTTAGTGAGCAAAGCATACCTAAGCGAGAAGTGAGACATCAGAACCCTCAAAATGTGGCCAAGGGCCCATCTTCGGACACTGATGACGGGTATGTTGTGGAATTTGCTTAGGACCCTTTAGTAGAGCAACCTCAGGAGGACGGCTCAAACCATGGTGAGTCTGATATGTCACTCTCTGAGGAGGAACATCCAAGTGTTTTGCAGAGGAGCCAGAGGACAATGGCTGGCCTGCACCATAACCCTATCCATGAACCGAGGACAGTCCTATCTTCCCAACAAGCTCAGTCATGCACACAGTATTGGACAGGACGATTAGAGACCTTAGTTTAGACACTCTTTAAGACTAGATTTTGCTATGTAAAGTTGATCTCATGTGGTTACTGTTTGTTTGGCTTAAGCAAACATCAAAAGGGGGGTGGATGTGGACGAGTCCACGTAGTTGGACTTTAGATCAGCAATAATTATTTTCTGTAGGATGCTCTTACAGCGGGTGGCTGCATTGTGGTCCCATATGGCAGGGGTTTAAGATATTAAATGTAGTGGTTTAAGTTGTATCCGTTTGTGCATGCGCACACAACGAAGTTGCCGGAAACGACATATTTGTTGACAGGAACGCTGAGTTCTTGGTCAAGTGCTTGTTTGCTGATCTGATGTATTCTTAGGATTGTTTGGCGGTCTATGTTAGGCCAGGTTGCAGGGAGAACAAGCAGGATTTGTTTGACTGAATTGTTGAGACTGGAACCACCCCTGTGTTTTGGTGTTACCAGACACTTGGGAGGAAAACCCATTAACCTGATGAGTTTTTTGCTCATGTGGTAATAAACAAGTTCGAACCCACACGTCAGCGTTTCCCCGGTCACCCACAATATGATACCATCTTCACTTGCTCCCCACCTGCTTATGGTTTGCTGAAATGCATTGTTATAATGATTGCTTATTCACATTGCTGAAAGTATTGTGTATGTATAGTAGATAAACTACTTTGGGATCAAACTACTATAAACTCTTAGTTTATAGCAAGGTTGTGAAGTAATATTTCACATGCAGACATATCACTAGTTAGTGATGTTCAGTCAAAGAGTATAGTGGTGCATTGAAGTATTTATTGTTTTATAGTTAACAATAATTGAATGACACAAATATGTGGGATCCATTAGGTGCACAGGCTGTTAATTCTCATCAGAAGAGCATACAGGCTGTGTTTCCTTGCTGTCTCAACCACAAGAGGTAGATATGAGCAAAGAACATGTCAGAGGGCAAGACAGTTCAAGGAGGATGAACTATTAAAGAGCTTTTGGCATATTCATAAACGTCTAAGGTCTTAAGATTCAGGACACCAGTAAAGATTTCAGTCAACCCTCCTTAGTGAGCTAGTATGTGGTTGAGCTACAAATGAAGCTTATTCAAATTCAAAGTGTCAATCATGGTCTGCGAGACATGAACTGGCGCCCCTCCTTTAGATGTGCGAAAAAGTGTTGACAGCATCATTTCTGATGTGAATAAAGAAGTAATTACGTCCGATGCCAAGCTAGACAAAACTGACAAGTGCAGCATGCAATCCCATGCATCAGTTTCATCAAGGTCTAGCAAATCATCCTCAAAATCCTCAAGATGTAATAGTGCATCCCGTACATCATCAAAAATTATGGAAGCTGCTGCAAATGCAACTGCACTGTGCATAGAACTGCAAGCCAAACAATAGGAAGCCAAGCAGGAAGCATAGTTACACAAACTTCAGCAATAAGAAACCAGACGTAGTGCACAAGCAGACGCATTAGTGGAGCACAAGCGAAGAGAGCTTGAGCAACAAAGGATTGCCAAACAGTTGCAGATGGAAGAAGCAAAACTCAAAGTTTATTAAGAAGAATTCAAAGTGGTTTCTCTGCGAGATCTCTCAACAAGTAACACTTCATCCAAACAAGTATATGAAAGTAATCCACAAGGAATCAGTAATCACAAGCAAGACCTCTAAGATCATACGGATATTGGGGCGGATGTCAATCAGGAAGCTCAGGGTTATAGACAAGACAAGGAAAGGCCTGATGTGCCCATTTTACCCTCGGTAGACATCTCTCAGCAATGAGCACTGCCATGGCTGCTGTGGCCAGTGCTAGTCATTTTCAAGTCTGAAAGCCAACCATATTCAATGATGATCCCATAACTTTTCCAGACTGGGAAGCTTCATTCTCACTGCTTGTGTAAAGCAAGTGTATACCTGCCCATGAGAGAATACATTACTTTAAGCAATATTTGGCTGGACCAGCTAAGATGCTGTTAGCAGATACTTCCTTTTAAAGACAGAAAACGCTGATGATAGGGCCAAAGAATTACTTAGAAAATGATATGGCATCTCGTTTGCTATTGCAGAAGCCTTCAGAAATAAGTTGGAGTCATGGCCAGCTATTCATGGAAAGGATCACAAGTGATTTCAGAGATTTTCTTTTACAATGTGAAGTGGCTATGACAACCATTGACAGCCTTCAATAAACTCAATGACGAGAGGGAGAACAGAAAATTGTTGTAAAGTTACCTAATTGGATTGTTGTCAGGTGAAGCCATATAGTGTCACAGACAAAGAACACAATGGGCTGCTATCCCTTCTTTAATGATTTTGCCGCATTAATTGCTAAAGAGACAGAAATCGCTTGTGACCCTATTACATCATTGGGGGCTTTGAGAACACAACCAAAAGAAAAGGAAGAGACCTCAGGTACAAGTCGATGAACACCAGGTATAAGAACGCTCATGACAAGTTTCCAAGGATAAGAATAAGAACACAAGCAAAACTGTCTATTTTGTCATAAGGACAATCATAGTATCCCAAACTGTAGGAGTTTGTCATCCAAACTGTAAACTGAAAGGCATGAATTTGTGGCGAAAAGGGGCCTTTGGTTGCCTTAACAATGGGCATTTGTCAAAAAACTGTCCTCCAAGAAGTACAGGCAAGCATTGTTACAAAAGACATCATACTTGTTTACATACTAAAAAGAAGCAAACAGGTTCCACTGAAAAGAGTAATACACTGCAAACAAATAATCAACGGACATCTGGGTCCAGTGATCAAAACAACCCCCCAGTGAATGTAGAAAATAGAGAAGCTGAATACCTTAGAATTTGTGGGGTAAAGGCAGGTTAGATCGCCTCAATTGTAGTTCCAGTTTGGCTGTCCAGCAGTGATCAGCCTGACAATGAACACTTAGTTTACGCACTTCTTGATACTCAGTCAGATACTACATTCATACTTGATCACACCAGTGAAAAGTTCAATCTGATCCAGTGCAACTGAACCTAACTATGATGACCACGAGAGACCACATTGTGCCATGCAGAAAAATTAAGAACCTACAAGTCCATGGATTTGACTCCAACAAGACAATGTCTACACATGGGAATTCATCCTAGTTGACGAATCACAAATTCCTACACCAGAGATGGCCATGGCCTGGCCTCATTTGAGAGGAATTGTAGACAGAATACATGCCCTACAAGACTGTGAGATAGGACTGCTCATAGGCTTCAACTGTCCACAGGTTCTAGCTCCTCAAAATTGTTTAACTGGTGATGGAAATTAGCCCTTTGCTGTGGGTGGAGCCTAGTGGGCAGTGTGGGAGAAATCGAAGATTCTGGGGACGCTATTGGAGCTACACACAGAGTGATCAATAAAGAGGTTCGAATGAGTCTCCAGCCATATGCAACTCTTCCAAATACACCTTTAGAAGCCTCACATGTTCATAGTGTTGTTCATTTTGTATGCCAAACCTCAGTGAAGGAGATACATGTGACCCCTTATGACATAGGTAGAATCTTGGAGTCAGACTTTTCTGAGAAAAAGAGGGAAGACTCTGTTAAGTCTCAAGATGACATTCGATTCCTAAACACACTATTTGTCAGGTTCAAGGGACCTGATTTCTTGTGGAAGGTCAAAATTGCTCCTACTGAGCTTGTGGTGTGTGACATCAGCAAAAACTAGATATTTCTTAGCACCGCAGGTGCCATAGTATCCCCAGACAATTAATCCCCCCCACCCTTTAAGAATAGACCCCCCATCTTCAGCAACAATAAATATCAGACCACACTCATAGAAAAGCTCACTCTCATAGAAAAGGTCATGACCCCAATTTCAATATACATCATCCCCTAACCCATGTCTATGTATATGCATAATTTGAAAGAAATCTGTCCATTAGTTTTTGACTTATAATGCTCACAGTACTGTTAAGTGGCAATGATAGGGTATTAAAAGGCACAAAAACAAGTAAAAGAATAACAGGTGGTGCTATCAGTTTCTGGTACATACAATACTATCCAAGATCTTCGATAAAGTTGATTTTTGGACCAATCAATGCATCCCTTATTGAGATATTAATGATTTTGTGTGATTTTCACCATATATGGCAATATCCAAGGTCAAGGCCACTCTCATAGGAAAGGTCGTGACCCCAATTTAAATAAACATCCCATAACCCATATCTATGTATATGCATAATATGAAAGAAATCTGTCCTTAAGTTTTTGACTTATAATGCTCACAGTACTGTTAAGTGGCAATGATGGGGTATTAAACGGCACGAAAACATGTGAAAGAATAATAGGTGGCGCCACCTGTTTCCAGTACATGACAATACTATACGAAATCTTGGATCAAGTTGATTTTTGGACCAGTCCATGCATCCCTTATCGAGATATTAATGATTTTGTGTGATTTTCACCACATATGGCAATATTCAAGCTCAAGGGCACTCTAATAGGAAAGGTCATGACCCCAATTTATATATACATCATTCCATAACCCATGTCTATGTATATGCATAATGTGAAAGAAATCTGTCCATTAGTTTTTGAATTATAATGCTCACAGTACTGTTAAGTGGCAATGATGGGGTATTAAACGGCACAAAAACAAGTAAAAGAATTACAGGTGGCGCCACCTGTTTATGGTACATGACATTACTATCCAAGATCTTCGGTCAAGTTGATTTGTCGACCAATCCATGCATCCCTTATTGAGAAATTAATGATTTTGTGTGATTTTCACCATATATGGCAATATCCAAGGTCAAGGCCACTCTTATAGGAAAGGTCATGACCCAAATTTAAATAAACCTCATCTGATAACCCATATCTATGTATATGCATAATATAAAAGAAATCTGTCTATTAGTTTTTGACTTATAATGCTCACAGTACTGTCAAGTTGCAATTTTGGGGGTATTAAACTGCACGAAAACAAATAAAGAATAATAGGTGGCGCCACCAGTTTCTGGAACATGACAACCCTATCCATGATCTTCCATCTACTTGAAATTGGACCTATTCAAGGTCAAGGACACTCTCCTAGTCAAGCTCATGACCTCATTTTAAATAGGCGTCGTCCTCTCACCCATATCTATACATATACCAAGTTTGGTAAAGATCCGTGAAATATTTTTTGAGTTATCGCCCCAACAAGATTTATATGCAGAGGCAGCGGGACCGGTATGAAAACATAGTATCCCCCGACTTTGTCGGGGGATACAATGATCCAGAAGTGAAGAAGGCTTATGTGCATGCAACAGCAGAACCAAATGTGTATGTGTTAAATCTTTTGAGAAGTTCTCTAGCTGGACTTCTCTTATCAGAGCTATTGTGGTCCTCCAAAGATTCACCAGAAGGAGGAAAGGTTGTGATGTTTCACATTAAACCAGCACAGAAGATCATCTGCTTGCTGAACGTACAGTTATAAGGACTCTGCAACACGAAGCATTCACAGAAGATCAAATCTCTGAAACATGAGTCAGGAAACAAAGAGTGAATTGTAGAAGTAGTTTACACAAGTTGAACCCTTTTCTTGATGATCAAGGAATGCTGTGAGCAGGTGGAAGGCTTAGAGCATCTTCTTTGTGCTATGACATTAAGCATCCTTAATCCTACCAAAGAAGGCCTTCATATTAGACCTTGTTATCAAACATCATCATGAAAGTACCGAGGCATGAAGTTAATGCTTTACGATCCAAAGGCTATTGGATTATTGGATGTAGCTCAGCTGTACCGTTGTGCATTTTAAATGTATTCAGTGCAGAAAGTTGAGAGGTCAAGCACATGATCAATGAATGGCTTATTTGCCAGAGGAAAGATTAGAACCATCACCTCCATTTACGTATTGCAGAATCAATTGCTTTGGTCCATTTTATGTTAGAGAAGGATGCAAAGAACTCAAACGTTATGGGCTTCTAGTGACCTGCATGGCTTCAAGAGGAGTGCATCAGAGCTCTTAAATGATATGTCCACGGATTCCTTTATGAAGTCTCAGATGCCTTATTGCATTGAGAGGACCAGTAAGACAAATCAGATACGACCAAGGTACAAACTTTGAAGGGGCCAGCAATGAACTCAAACAAGTCTTCCAAGAGCTGAATGAGGGGGAGCTTTCTGATAGATTGATAGGGCACGAATGTGACTTTGTCTTTAATGTGCCATCATCAAGCCATATAGGAGCGTCAGATACGTACAGTGCAAGCCTTACAATCAACTATTCTTGCTCAGTCTGGTGTTCAGCTCAACATTTCATGATTGAGGACTTTCTTATATGAGGCTATGGCAGTAGTAAATAGCAGGCCTCTAACCGTCCAAAACCTGTTTGATCTGGGTGCCCCAGTTCTGACCACACCCAATCAATTTTCTATGGCGACATGTCATTGCACCAAACAACCTAGTGGCATTACACCAAATGAAGTAGTTCCCATACAGATATGCTTAGATTTTCATATTGGAATATTGTAATGTTTATAATATTGCTTTCTTTGGTTGAATCCTCCAGATAATGACTTTCAGTAGTGTATAAAGTACAGACATGTTTTATTTTAATGGCTTCATTAGCTTCATATTACTGCAAAATTGTTTAACTGGGCGTGCCAACAAGACAATAGATGGCAATGCAGCTCAGGGATTCAAACTCTTCATTAGGTTACTTTATGGCAGTGCACAAGATTTCTGTCTAATTGCATTTTTGTGTAGTAAATAGCCACCAGATGGCAGCACTGTAACTGATTATTTTTGTGCGAGCACCCAGTATAATTAAACTGTATTTACATTAGAGATAGTGATGATCTGTGTAGTACACTGTTTTTTTTTTTTTTTTTGTTTATTGTAGTTTTTCAGGATGTTGTATTGTACCAACAATGTTCTATCACCAGTACAGTATTAAAGCCATTATTACAACACCAGTTCTTTATACCAGCATTGCAAAAAATGGTGCTGCCTGGGATTACAAGGCTGGTATATCAAACCCCTCCTGAGCAGGGACATACAATGTGCAAAAATTATTTGAGTTGGTGCCACCAGTCTTGTATACCACAAAGCTATCAGATATGTATAAATATGCACAATTTCAGGCTGATATATTAAATCCCTCCTGAGAAATAAGTAGGCACCTACACTGTGCAAAAGTCATTGTAGGTGGCCACACCAGTCTTGTGAACGAGAGAGCCATCAAGGATGCATGGAAAGGTTAAAATATCAGGCCAATACATCAAACCTCTCTTGAGTCAGGTGCACTGGGCTAACCAAGCTAAGGTGAGAAAGGCAGTTGCCCCGAGTGAACTGGAACAAATTGCTAGCTCCAGCTCTGCACTGAGTGAACTCTTGACCTGCACCTAGCTGCACTGCATGAACTCTTGACCTGTACCTGGGTGCACTGAGTGAACTCTTGACCTGTTGCATAATCTGACACAATGACCCTCGTAAATAAAAGGTTGATGCAGGTGGCGCCACCAATACCTAAAATTCATATATGAGTCATGTGATCAACATTTGCATAAAATTAGGTGAAGATAGCTCTAGCCGTTTCTGATATTGTAATTTAAGTATCTTTTTTTTTGCCCAAATGACTAAGTTCAGCTTCCTGTAAATCGGCCAAAATTCATAGAACTCGATCCATTTCAACAAACTTGAGAGAGATAGTTTCATGGATTATTTCTGTGAAACACTGAACAATTTGGCTGGACAGTTTCAGAGTAGAAGATTTTTTTAAGATTTTTTTAATCTTTTTCCTTATAGTAAATGCAGATAACAAAGAAAAAAAAAACAAAATCCAATAGATTTATTTTATGACTGATTTTTTGGGAGAACCCTTTGGTGATGCTAACTCCAAAGGTTTTTGAGATACCATTGGTCAATGTCCAGACAACAGTGGACAACAGATGGATGAAGCTGTGACATCACATAAGCTCACAGGTTCCCTAATTATAAAATGCAACACTGTACAGGAGCAAGGGCTCAATGGCAGGGGGAAGGGGGGGGGGGGGGGATGGTGGAAGTTACGAAGTTACAACACTTCTGCATATACATACAGAATACAAAATTTAATTCAGCCTTGCTTACAAGAAAAAAAACTGTTTCATATTATTATTAAATATTTAATAATAAACAGCAGATGAAAAAACAACCCACTTGATTTCCTATTCTAGTCAGGCAAAAAATAATGAAAAAAAATCTTTGCTTTTTCTCTGTTTTTTTTGGTTTTATGAAATCCTTTTTCACATTTTTGAATTTTATAAATTTGAAATATAATATATATCTGAATATATAAGTTTACTCATAATTCTAAACTGCCTCATCATTAATCCCTTATTTTGCTCATACAGCATCGCATTTGGCATACAGATGTATTTTTTTTATCACAAAAATATATTTATTTTATATATTTGCAAAAGAATAAATATATGACAATATAACTTGATTCAGAATTCACAATTCTAAATTGCACTATTATTAAATAATCTGGCTCACATTTATCACATTATGCATAATCATGGATAATAATAATAATTAAAAAAAAAATATTTTTTATATTTGTTAGAATTATTTAAAAGGAAATAAATTTCTTTAAACATGCCACATTACCTCTGGATAACTCCTTCAAATTACTTTCTAAAGTAAAGTTTTTGTACACTGCAGTAGAAACAGCTTTAAAGTTACAAAAGTACAGTTCAAACAATAATAATTATTGCATTACACTTGGTGAATATTGGTGTGTTTTTTTTATTGGGGGGGGGGGGGGGGGGGGTAAAGAGGGTGGGGATGGTTGATATGAGAACTACTGTACACCTGTGACAGCAGGGGTGCTCAACTAGTGTTGCATTACTAATAAGGTTTCCCAGCAGGGGTGAAGTGACCAGAAGTGGGCTGCCTGGGGCTTGACAATGCAAGTGAATAAAACAAGGCGTCCAAAAAAAATTCAATTTCTAGCCCAATGTTTGAGCTTTTATTTTCAAATTTCAGTTTTTAAAAAATTAAATCCTTAAATAGACATACTGTAAAAATTAAATCAATAGTGCTTATAGGAAAAAATGTGCCATGGTCAAATTTGGCACAAATTTAAGGTACTAATTTTACAATTATGCTAATAAATTATAAAATTGACAAATTTCTGATCTGATTTCTGGTATCTAATTGAATCTCGATTAACTAAAGTTATATCCTTGTGAATATAGTCTTTAAGTACAACAATAATTTTTTTAGGTGAGTAAATATATATTTCCTGATTTTTGACAAACTGCATAATGTTTGAGCCCATAACTTCAACAATTTAGGCAATGCTGACCTAATTTCTGGCATGTATATTGGAAAATATGCATGAATTGTTATCTCAGACATGAATACATAAACACCTGTGGTTTTCAAAGTGGGCAGTTTTGAAGTGTAACTTGTGGATTTTAGTGGAAAACAGAACGTTTTCCTTAATTCTCAAAGGAATGATGTCACAGTGACCCAGTTTTGGTTTGGTAGAAGAATTTGGGACATCTAACTAAATGTAGAATTTTGGATTTGTAGGTCCAATGGTTTCAAAACATGCCTTGTTAATGGCCAGACAGTCGGATGGACGAAGGACCGTCACTATAGCTCAGATGACTTAGTCAGCTGAGCTAAAAATGATTAAACATGGATTGAATTATCATACTGAATTTACATGTAATGATATATGGAGAGACCTTCTTTCAACAACAGACATCTGTATCATAGTCTGGAGAAGATCCTATTATAAGTAATTTCTAGAGTCAAAGACCTCTCTAATACCAGATCTTTCTGTCCCAGGCAAAATCAATGTTCCTCTAGTGTCTTTTCCACTCAGAATGTTCCACTTTTTTATATTTGACAAATCAAGGAATGTCAGTCATATACCAGTTATGAGCATTTGGTAGCCGGGCAAGATATTCATACAACAGTTCAAAAAGACTTGCCCTATGATCCTGAGTATCTGATTCTGTATCCGTCTAAATAAGCATATACCTACATCTTTATCTATAATAACAAAGAGTGTACAGCAGCTTCAGTAAGGTTTGCAAACAGAAGGATGGCCATCGCACTGGTCCGAGAAAGATTTCCCATCACTGCAATACAAAATGTATGTCCATGTGAGGGCTACAAGTGAGAATAATGGTATTTAAACAAAACTTTTTAAGTTCTAGGGAGTAAAATGAGGCAGGTCTAAGGGCTGATTCTTATAAAATATCTGCATATTCCCTTTACAATAACTTTATTGAGATGTACAGACTATTTTAATTAATAATTCAATGGATAATTCTTTACAATACTAACAAAGTGTCCACTACTTCTTGGACATATTCAGAAAGCCAGATGTCCTGGGAATCCAGGATGTCAAACATTCGCTATTACAACATGGTTTATTACTGTCATTCAGTTTGTGTCATTATATACCTCTGAGTACCTGAAAAAAGGAGGTGTATTACATGATTTACCTTTGAGTCCCTGAGTATTGGAGATGAATAATATGACTTACCTCTGAGTACCTGAGTTTTGGAGGTGTATTACATGACTTACCTCTGATTACCTGGGTATATGAGGTGTATACATGACTTACCTCTGATTACCTGGGTATATGAGGTGTATACATGACTTACCTCTGAGTGCTTGGGTGTTTGAGGTAAACTGGAGCAGTCTCGTTAGAGCCAGGTAAACAAGGCTGTGACTCTGAGCCCATAATGATGCAGGTATCACCAACAGTTTCCCAAAACTAGATAAAGCCAGCCCTACACCCAGGTCCCTACAGCTGCAATGAGTAAAACATATATTAGGTGACTAAATTTACAATAATGAAAAAACATTACATGTCTACATATACAATACTCTTTGATTACTTTTATAATTAATTTTAAAATTCATAAATTTTCAATAAAAATATAAATGATCAGATGAAAACTTGATAACAAAAGCATTGTTTAGCCAAACAGGTAACAGCATTTTATAAAAAAAAAAACAGAACTTTACTTAAATTTTATTATTTTATTTTCTTGAAAGAAATGTCCAGAGCCACTAGAGTTCAAAATCACTAAATAGCTACTGAAAATAAAAATGGAAATTTTTACTGCAGGGGAATAAAATCTATGTAAAATAAAAGATATATTGTCCAGATGTAATTGATATCATGAATGAGAGGAGTATCTAATTAATGCTCATTACTGGTGTACTCACCTTACAGAGCCCAAGGATCCTTTCAACATGTATGTCCCAAGCTTGTAAACCATAAATACACTCACATAGAACACCAACATATCTAAAAATATAGGTCAAACATGTGTAAGGATATATGATGGAAAACCAGGTAAGAAGTCATATATCTCGTAAACTTTAAATAGAAAAGCTATGCAAGATCATAGTTACAACTTAAAAAAGGAGACATTTACTTAATTACTGACAAGTTACTTAACATGACATCAAACTGCCAATTAAATATTCTCAATATAATTTATCATTTAATTTGCATACAATATACATTAACAAAAGTACCTATATTACATGCTACATAGAGCAGTCCTTGTGTTACTAGTGAGATATTTTGATAACATTTTCCTTTAACAAAGGCACATATTATAAGGCTTTTACTTAAATAAATTTCAATAAAATACCCATGGCACTATTAGCCCCTATATTTTTTTCAAATATTCATATGCAACATTATGTGAACAATAGGTCCTGCCACCTATTGGCTTTATTGCATACTAAATAACAACAGTAAAATTAGATAATTTTTTTATGCAGTTTAAAAATTATATACCAACAGAGCACCAACACCAAGTATTGCCTTGATTGCAAGCAGTATTTCAAATAGTTTAGTTTAACATTACAAGGTATATTGACTAAAACTGTGAATAACAGAAAACAAAAAAAAAAAACTTTTGGTGTATATGTGATTACCAGTGTGTTATATTTTCATGAAATATAAGTATACCATCTGTTATAGGACAAAAACTATAGAGGATATAAAGAATTGATCAAAGCAGGAATTAATCTACTCAAAAATTATTCCTGGGACACCCCAGATAGTCTTCAGGTAAATGTAATTTGTTTGCAATTTCCCTGCAAGAGTGCAGCAACTGATAATTTGGTGGATATGACCCCTCACAAAGTAATATATAGCTATCATGTACAATAACAAGGGACCCATGGGTCACGGTGCTCAGCTGAAGTTTGAAATATTTGCAAATGCAAAATATGCAAAATATTTTATTCATTGTAATGTTTTTCATATATATAAGCATATGAGAAGCTAAGAGGAAAGGGGCCCTCCTACTTGGTTATAGAAAAGTTCTAAATATATGATTGCTAAACTAATACTCTGACAAGGCTGTCATGAAGAAAAACAGTAAAAGTTTTGAGATACTGTGATGAATATGAAAAATTTACAGATGGACAGACAAGTGGACAGAATGGACTAATACCTTTATTTCACTTTCAAGGGAATAATGCATTTAAGTTTATATTAAAGCCTATTTTTTTTTTAGCATATCCACTTTTTCCATGAATAGTTTTTATCAAATTCACTTTGTATTTACAAGTTTTATATATTTGTAATGATAAAAATCTGAAAATATAAGTTAAAATATCAGAATTCTAAGTTGCAATCATTATTTATCCAGAGTGTAGCTCCTATTGGGTCATATAATGCATTCACATATATTTTATTATTTTAAATCACAAATGTTTAAACTGAATTTAAAAGAAAATAATGACACAACATGGCATCTTCAAGATTATTTCTTGAATCACTATTAAAAAGTTTTGTACATAGGAGTTTTCAGTACATGCTTAATTTTATTCACAAAAATAAAAGATTCAGTAAATCTGATAAAATAAAACATCTTTTCAAATAAAGTATACACACTGTTGGTTGAATGAGGGACAAACATTATCATTGTGCTAATTACAATCTCAGCTATAATTTATTAATGTAATTAATAGTCAATTTCACACCTGGTGAAGTTTTTACTCTTCTGAAGTAAAAAATTACTTATCTGATGAACATCCACACTTTCATATCATTGCAATACACCACTTTGTGGACACAATTAAATGTGCACTTTAATGACTGTAACCCTGGTGGTACAATACAAAATCTAAAATGTAGCATAGCCTAGAATAAGAATGAATCAAATGCAGAAAATTATAAAATTCATCTAGTTTATGCACCAGCTGGGGGAGGGGGGTGGGGGAGTGCAGGGCAGAGGGGAAGCCTGCTAGTGGTGGCCAAGCTGAGCCAAGGCAAGCTGCCTTGAGAGAGTTACATAACACAAGTTAAGGCTGTACTACTAGGTGGAATGGATGTAAACAACGCTTGACATGGTGTATAAAAACTTGAATAAAAGCTTCTCTTTCAATCAATTCCTTTGAAATTTCATATTTGAAAAGATCAAATCCTTATGTATATATGCTGTGAAAATTAATTCAACAGTGCTTACAGGGAAAAAACGTGCCGTAGCCAAAGATGGACAAAATTTAAGGTATCGATTTTTTATTTATGCTAATAACTTAAAAAATTTGCAAAAATCAGATCTAATTTTGGGTAAACAGTTGAACCTTGATTAAATAAAGTTATATCCCTGAAAAAAAGTCTCCAGCTACAGAAATTCTCATGTTAAGGGGGTAAATATATTTCCTGAATCTTAAAAAATTGCATTATATTTGGGCCCATAACTTCAAAACAATAAGGAATACTGACATAATTTTTGGTATGTTCAAAATAAATGTATGGAAGAATATGAATTAAAAATATAATAAAAAAAAGTCGGTGGTTTTGATATTAGGCAGCCTTGAAATGTAACTATGGCTTTATTTTGGAAAACAGAGATTTTTTCTTAATATTTCGAAGGAACGAAGCCCTAGTGACCCAATTTTCGGTATGGCAGGAGATTTTGGGGACATCTAACTGTATGCAAAATGTGGGTTTCATCGGTCCAACAGTTTCAAAAAGTGCCCTGTGAATGGCCTGACGGATGGACAGAGGGCCGACGGACAATGGACCACGACTAAAGCTCAGATGACTTATAGTCAGCTGAGCTAAAAAGCTATATACTTGATCCATTTAGGATTTTTCTCAACAAAAATTTTCATTCAATAAAATTTATTTTCCACTTTTGTTGCCGGTATTCATATCTAGATGCTTGGTTTGTCACATTAGAACAATGCTGACTGACTGACTGAAGATGTTTAGCTTTATTGAGCAGCTACAAAGGTTGCTGGAGTCTGGGACTTCAGCCCTGCACGCTCCTTAAGTGTAATTTTGATGGAGCCATTAGACGTGATGCCACACAAGCTAAGCCAGGAGCTGTAATAGACCACCACCGTTGTCCAAACCTTTAGATCGAGAAGACAGAGAAGAAGAGAGGAGGAAAGAGACACTGCAGCACTGACACCCTCACAAAGTAATATCATCATCAGCAAGAACAATGCTTCATGGCATAATTGTTTAAGGCCAGCTATTCACCTAACTTTTTTGTAGAATTTATGTGATTTCTGACTTACTCTGCAGGCATATTGATGAAATTGTAAGTAATTCTTATTAAGAAAAGTTCTTACTACACCTCTGTAACAGATGTAGGAGCTTGTGTATCTACAAACTGTTAGTAAACACAGAATGTGAACCAATGTTGACAAACAGGAAAACCATGTACCTAACTTTTTATTTAGGTGATTAGCTGCATATGTCTGGAAATCATAAGGTCACTAGTTGCAAAATGCCCTGTGCAAAACTCAGGTTCATCTTACTTTTCACCATATGTCCATGTTGAATGTGTTTGGATTATTTTGGGGCCCCCATAAATTACATATGTGATAACATAAAAAATAAACTGCCTGTGGGTGTTGGGATTGCTGTTTTCTGGCATTTATACGCATAGATGTGGGAATAGACCCCTTAAAAAATGAACATGCAGTGTGGTGATTGTCAGGACTCAGGAACATTACAAAGTGGACACTTTTATTTATTAACAACTGTCTTGAAATTTGCTGATATTCAATCTTTTACCTTAAAATGTAGCATGCAAGCATTTAACCAAATATTAACATGTGATTGAATATCAATTATATCATAGACGATAAATTATCGGGAAAATACCTATAGTTGCAACTAGGAAGGAAGTGTAGAAGCGCCACTCCATCGCAGCGTATATGAAGATGAACTCCTCCTTATCATTTGTGTTGTTCTGTATCTGATCTCTGCTTTGGTCCCACAACCAATACGCATCACAAAGCAAAAGAAAACAAACCAGTCTCCACAGATTCTGCAATAAATTTTTAAAGTTTTATTTCATATTAAGCTGCGGAGCTTAGAAGTGTCTATCATATTTCTTATTGGAGGACAGGCAGGTGCTGCCTGTCAGGTACACGTATCAAGTAAATCAAACATCAAAATAATCATATATAATTAAAAATGCATATATATATATATATCTATATATTAGGGCTGAAACGGGTACAAACTTTTGGACTCGAGTACCCAATAGGCATTACCCGACTCGGACTCGAGTACTCGTTACCATGGTAACGCTGTAAATTTAAAACAGACATCCGTTTACCCATGCATAATATGAGTAACTTTGACTTTGTGACGGCTTTACTTTATCCCAACGAAGGAACAGATATATGTCATAACAAGAGTCAAGACTTCTGTTATTGGACAAGTCGACTAGCATATGTTAAGAGCCCTATGTCAGGTTATGATAAGGAATAAATAGGCCTCCACACTGCCCGTAAATTTGCAATAATATGCAGATATGTATGTGCATGCACGAGTACTCCAATTTTTGGACTCGAGTACTTGGTAAGTATTACCCGGACTCGAGTACTCCTTTCAGCCCTAATATATATATATATATATATATATATATATATATATATATATATATATATATGTATATATATATATATATATGGATGTATGTATGTATGTATGTATATCATTTAATGACGCAAAAAAAGCATTGATGATACAGGTACCTGTGTAATATTCAGGTCTTCTTTCAGCATGTGTAAAAATGGACTACAGATTATTTAAACTCACTTTAAATTTAACTCTTAAATGTATTTGCTGAGCAATGTTAATGGTGTTCCATTCATGATTGTGTTTAGTTTTGTTCATGTACTGAACATAATTAACTGTTGTATGATCAACCATTTCAGTTCAGAGTGGGGATCTGTACTGATTTTCAGCCACTGACTAAAGCAGTGTCTTAACATTCAAATAGTTAGATGCTACATTGACAAAGGATGCTACATTTACAACTCTATGCGACAGCTTTATATTTATCAGAGTATTTTGATATCTAATTTACACTAATCATATATTCTAAAATAGTTTTTTAGGTCACTTTACTTTTACTCATTGGGACAAAAAAACTAAGCAGATTTCAATATGCAGGTGTAAAACCTATATTTTAATTTTTTAAGCACCACTTTCATTATTAATGTTGGTCCAATTTAATAGAACCAGAAAGTTCAACTGGCCAATTTTTAGTAAATATGTTCTGTAGTGTGTAGCACTGTTATTTTAAGCTTACCTGAAAAGAACTGTTCTTCATCAGATGTCTATACGCCTGTAGCTTGTGTAGGATGATATCAAGAAAAATGAGGACACCATCATACTCAATGTACTGGTCAACTATCTTGCCACAATTCTTCTGAAATTATAAAAAAAGATGAATTAATGTAAACACTTACAAATAAAATGGAAACATAATAAATGCAGACTTATATTGCTTGCCTCATGTCCAAAGTCTAACTGAGCAACCATTGTGGCCTACCAAGCTATTATGTACAGTAAAACCTCCAAATTACGGACACTGACAACTGGACATTTTGCCCACAATAGAAAGGTGGCCTTAGGCCAGACTTTTTTAATTTTTCGGTTTACGAACCCGCCGACCTCCGATTTCCTCATTTCAGAAAAAAAATAAAATTGGCATTTAAACTTTTTTTTTCCTTTTATATTGCGTTGCCGTATCCAACACGGTTGTTGACAAATGATACGTCTATTGACTGTGTGTATTAGATCACCTCAAACGTTAGAACTCTTATGATTGGCTAATAAGGTCACTTTCGTAATGACAGATGGCGGGTTTAAGCCAATCACAGTAGGGTATCCTTGGGCCATAAGTGCAATTGATTGGCCATCAAGTAGTCAAAAGATTCAGCAGGGAAAATGAGAATTCTTGGAGAGTTCGTTTTCTGCACTACAGTTGCATTTTCAAAGCAGCGTTTATGTCATATTTACCTCGTTAAACATATTTGTTTTAGATAGATGTGAATGAGAAAAGAAAATTATTTTGGTTGCATAGCGGCTTTACCAGCTTGCCACCGTTAATAACTTGCTGGATATACAAACAAATTTACTTCTTAAGACTAATTATTGCATTCAAAGTCAGACGCTATTTACTACTGCAAATTGGCTAAGTTTCACAAGTTTACTCTTAAAAAATATTATAACTTGTCAAAACTTTAAACTTAACGCTTAAAAGAAAATTACTGAACAGATGAAATTATATGTACTGCAGGAGGTCGTCATGTATTCTTTGAAAACTCCAGGAATTCTCAGGGTTTCTGCAGGATTTCCAACTACCTGTAGTCTTAGTGGCGCGGGTTGAAGCGTAGGCTTTGCGGGTATTTTTTATAGTCAAAACAAAAGCAAGCTAAAACCAAAGCCATTTAAAATTCAGAAACTTTGAAAGGATTCATTTAATTGTTCCAAGCTGGAAGCTTTAATGTGTATGGATGCCGAAAAGCAGTACCTGACTGACAGTGGCCAAGTGACGGCATATTAAACCGAGTACGGTACGTACTGTCACGGCCGTGGTAAGAAATGCAGATCTTTATTAATAAATATTAAAAGATTATTAATACTTTTTTAAACTTTTAAAATAGTTGAATTATTCAATGTGATCTCCAATGGAAACCTCACTTTATTAGCAGTTGTTGTATAATCATTCAATGTGATCTCCAATGGAAACCTCACTTTATTAGCAGTTGTTGTATAATCAAAGGACTATCAAACATGCGCAACACCAAAATGGAAAGGTCATGGTTATGAATCAAACAACTCGAGTTCCATGTTGTTGACATTTGATAAACAATAGGCGAATAGCTGCAAGTTGCTCATTGATATTGTCATTTACGACTGAAAAATAAAACTTCAGTCTATCATGCTAGCAGTGAATATTTAGTTTTCTCCTTGCATATCTGACAAAAATATATTATTTTGTATTTGTATAAGTATTTGACTGGTCTTTAATTTGTAAAACTTCATAAAATAGGCAGTTCACTTGGCAGGGACAGTGACTAAAGTTTGATTTCAGGTGTGTATGAAATCATATATAAGTTAAACTGTTTAAACTTTTATTTGTCATTATTTTACCTTCGATGACATTTGAATGGCTTGAAATAACATGACACACGCATGATTCATGTGGAAAACTCAAGAGGATGATGATAATATTTTAATTTTTATATATTGTTTTATATATTTTATATAGGTTTATAAAGTGCCTTTTTAAAAATGAATTTTATAACCCAACTGTACAATACAGGATTCACGAACAACAGTATCCAGGTTTGTTCCAATTTTTTTTTTTTTTTTTTTTTTCCTACCTCCTACCTATCACTTTTGTCAAACATGTTCGTAAACCAAAGAATTAAAAAAGTCTGGCCTTAGTAGGGAGGTCATAGATTTCATGGTCCTTCTTTCAAGGGACTGTAGGAGGTGCCCTTAGAACAGGGGTGCCCGTAAGGAGAGTTTCAATTGTACATGTATTCCCTATTGGCTGAAACAACTGCATGAAGGCAGTGACCAGATCACTGGAACAGGGTTATATGAGGTCACACAAGTGCTGCACAGCATTTTTATAGGCTCAGTCAACCAGAAAAAATAGAGCTTGGAGCCTGGCTCTGTGTTCAAAACTGTAGGTATGGGTACATTTCTTGACATTAGTGCACAAATACAGATGAATAAAGAAAATGTTCCACGCAGTGTAAAATTAAAATTCCTTTTTACTGGTATTCTAAATCACAATCACTGCATGAATTAATCAACCTGAGGCCAACTCAGTGGATTTATAACTTAAACTTGAAATGATTGGTACCCTAAAGGTCCTCAATGAGGCCCCCACTATTATGCCCAGTTCCTAAAAATGGCAGCCTTCTAGGTCTGCCATACTGTATTTCGATGGGTTTGAAATTCAGTAGCGCACATCTTCTCATGAGTGCCAATCTTCTCAATTGATCTAACCACCAGAGCCTATATACTCTGTCTTTTTAACCTAATTAGGCTTCTTATCCCCCAAAATGCTCCTACAGAGAGGACCTCCCATGCCCATGGTCGCTATAGCTGTTTACAAGACAATAGTGACATCACAAACACATATCATGTATGACTTCGCATTGACTGAGGTCATCAGCTGGAATTGTTATATCTCTATTCTCCAGTGAAGAATATATCAAAGTTTTTGTGAATTGTCTTGCAATAATTTGGACTGTCCCATAGAAATTACATGCCTGGTAAAACATTATTATTCACTAGGTAGTTAACAGAATGGCTTCTCCACCCTTTGGCCAAGAACTTTTTTACTGTCTCCTTAGAATAAAAATATCCCGGAAAACATGCAGACATGGGTACTAGTACAGACTACGTGTTTTGTTTAGAAGAGTCGCCCAAATTGTGCAAGTTTTGCACTTGTTGGGTGATTGACTGTTTACACTGCCAACTGTAACTTGATTGGTTACTCACAACTGTTCTGCATATGGATATTCATTGAATGAATATGCAATTAATGTCACATAGAGTTCATGGTTAGGTCAATTACTTGAACAATTCTTGAGATAATCTTATAAGGAATTTCAAGAATGCTGCCTCGTGGCCATTTTGGATTTCAAATGGTTCTGATATTGGACAGCACATCTCCTCTAAAGGATGTCAAAATTTTCACTTCAACTGCTTGAATGGTTCTTGAAATAATGCACAAAAAAAGTAATTCTGAGATTGCTGCCAGGCAGGCATGCTGTATTTTGTTCTGAAATTTGATATTGAACATCCTCTCATAAGAGTCAAGATTTGATACAAATTTCACAGCAATTGCCTGAATGATTCTTGAGATAACCAAAATGTAAGAAATTTAAATATCACTGCTTGCTAGCCATACAGTATTTCCTACAGATCTGAAATACCACAGCACACATATTCTTATGTGTCTCAATCTTAAGTAAAATTTTAACAGCAAAAATATTTTGAATGGTTCTTGAGATAACCCACACAAAATTGCAGATGAATGGACTGACCAGCAGATGGACAGAAACCAGATTACTAAAGGGCACCAGTCAAGGTGGGACCCTCATAGAGTTTAAATCAGTGAACAGGTGTTATAACAGAGTATAGAATAGGGGCCTACTGGAAAAATTGTTTAGTATGAAGGGAATAGGTTCCAGGCTAAGAAGGCACTATATTTGATGGTGTAGAGTTAAAATGAGTAGTGATAAACTGATATGTTAACCCTTAGATGACTATTTTTTTGTCAAATGCACATTTTGACTTTATCCTTGGGAGTAAACCCATTACGCACCTATTCTATAATCTTACCATGTAGGATTTTTATCACAGATAAAATAGAATAACACAGCAATTCAGTTTAAAATCACCAAATGACTGAAAGGTCTGTCTGAATTTGGAATGGTTGTTATTACTAAGCCAAAACATATACTGCCAACCATTATTAGTTAAATGCAGGCCTGGAGAAATTGGCATAACCCATTTGTGGGTTACGCAAAGTCCAGTTTGCATAACCCATTCAACTTGGCGTAACATATGTCATTTTTTATTCTATCTTAAAAATGTGAAGTTTAAGCCCGTATAATATATATATACATATAAATACATATATATATATATATATATATCATATATATATATATATATATATATATATATATATATATATATAGAGAGAGAGAGAGAGAGAGAGAGAGAGAGAGAGAGAGAGAGAGAGAGAAAGAGAGAGAGAGAAAGAAAAACATTTTTAGAATGATAGGATATTTTTTTTTATCATTCAGGCACCAGAGAGTAAGTGAAAGGCATGGGCCTCTTCCCCCCCCCCCCCCCCCCCCCCCCCGCCGGGCCCAGGAGATCTAACTTTACCATTAGGGATTCGAAGCCAATTAACAGGTCAGTCAATTTATAGATAATAGGTCTGATAGGTAGGTCGAATATCTTACCACTGCACCTGCCAATGCTAGGCCCTAATACGTCTTAATCAGAGAACAGGTGTCAAAATTTGTAAGCTTAAGTTTGACTTTGACTCACACAACGTTCTATTCTAATAATTCCTCCATTAAAATCTCTATACAGCTGAGGCGCCGGAGTGGTACATTCGATACATATGAACTTATCCTTTTCACTCGAGTTCTCCATTTCAATGATGTTTTCGGATGATCGTCATTAAAACGTTAATCCCACGATGTTCCTACAGAGTTATACTTGTTTGCCGGGCAAACACGTGGCGATATTAGAAGAAGTGTACGCTGAAAATGGCAAAATATAAGGTTTGATAATTTTTTATTCCACCAGTACCACCACACTGCATGGCAGTCAGAGAACTTACCATGAAGCCGGATCATCATAAACAAAAACATGGCAAGAGTAAGAGAGGGAGGGGAGGACTGAAGGGAGGGAGAGGTCGAGGGAGAGGGGAGGAGGAGGACAGGTCACGTGACATGGGGAGCAAGAACCGCAACCCCCCTGGTGCTGCGGAGGCGGCGGCAGAATCCGGCCACAAGTCATCAGATGAAGTAATTATTTTCCAGGAATTCAAAGAATTTTTATTTTGCCGAAGTAATAATACGTTGACATGTGTACTTAAAAATGCGACGAACTTTATGAGTCTGTGTCATGCTTATTAATATATATCTTTTGATAATTTCTGTTTAAAATTAAAGAATATTTGCATTTATTGTAAATTGTAAAATTGATTTACATGTACCCTGTAGACAGTGTTGTGCCGTTATATCAATATTATACATAACGCAGTTGCGTTATAAACCACATTATATATTTATTATTTATATATAGTTTTCATCAGGTGTGTGAAAATGTGTAATCAATGTATTAATTATGTACAAAATTGAAACATTCTGTTAATTACTTTATAAGTTTAATTGCAAATGGTGCCTAATAAAAGACTGCACCTCTAATACCTACCTCAGTTACCACAGAAATGTCACAGACCACTGAAGACCCCATCACAATTTATATAAAAAAATAGTACCACTGTAAAGATGTAAGTGTCATGCATCTTAAAGGTGCCCATACACATACATTTGAGAAAGAATGTTAAGTGATTTCTGAGGAGGCATCTGTCTATATATAAATGATCTGAGGGTTATTTTGATTGTGAAAAGTTCTTATGAGGCCTTCATGAAGGATCAATGTGTGAACTTGTTTATCATAAACATGTTTGTAAACACAGCAGTGTTGACAAACAGGAAAAACATGTAACCTAAGGTGGTAGGTTGCATATATGATATATGTGTGGAGGAAGAAAGGCCACTTGTTGCAAAATGCCATATGAAAAGCTCTGGCTTATCTGACTTGCTGCCAGATGCCCTTGTTGAATTGGTTTTGATAATATTTGCGGGGTCCCACATATTATTAACACATTGATATAAACAAAACATGCAAGCTGCCTGTGTGCAGTGATATCCACATATTCTGGCTTAATAAAAGCTCCAAGGGACTTTTTTTTTTAGTTTGTAAAGGTCAGATAGGTGATTGGGCCCCTTTAAATGCATCTTAAACTGAAAATTTTCTTATTTTAGTCACTATTAATTTTAGTCTTTTATTATAACCATAGCAATATTACATAATAATCATGCAGAATATAAAAAAGTATCCATTCAGAAAAATGCTTGTGCCTTTTAAATGGTATCTTGAGCAATGATTTACTGAGGATACAACTGGTGTCATTGGAAAAAGTACAAAGGACCTCTTAATGTCAATTTTGCAGGAAGAACAAACTTCACAGCAGTATAGGCGTAGGAAAGTTGTCAGCAACTGGGACAGATATGAAGAAGTATATGTGGACCCCAGGGACCCCAGCCAGGTGGAGCCACTGAGAGGGGCAGACTTCAGTGAACTTCTTGCAGCGGCAGGTTAGTGAACAACAGATTATCAGAATTAAGACTCACTGTTTAGATTTCTGACAAACAGGTATGTGTTAACTTCTGTTAACTAAATTATTATCCCCTTGCAAGAAAGTTGCGATGGAGATATAGTAACGCCCCCTTTCTTGTGTCCATCTGTCTGTCCATCTGGAATTGGCTTGTGGATCGATTTAAAGCCAAACCGTTTGACCAAAACCTTTCACATATTGCTCACCCACCCAGGGATGAAGAGTCCTATCGATTTTGAGGTCACGGGGTCAAAGGTCACGGCCACAGGGCCCACTGCATGAAAAAGCTTGTGGGCCATTTTAAGCCAAACAGTTTGACCAAAACCTTTCATCTTGCACATATGGCTCATCAACCCATGGATAAAGAAGCCTGTCGATTTTGAGGTCACTGGGTCAAAATTTATTGATAACATTTCCAATACAGTGTAAATCTTTCTTAAGACAGTTTTGTGATTTTTCTGTTCTGCAAGATTTGCTGTACAGTAATTAAGATGATAATGCAGTTTATAGTACATATAATTTTAGAAAATCTAATTTAAAATCTCTAAGAGAGGTCACTTCTAATGTCATCATTGTGCAGTGTGTTGAACTCAGCTGCAAATATTTCAAGCTGATTTTCATTGTCACATTGTAACCACATATGTACCTCCTTCCTGAGATGAGAATGTTGTTCACCGTTGTCCATGTATCAATGACATAATCTCAATATACAGTACAAACAAAATGCAAAGAGAACCTGTTGATAAAATATAGGTAAAACAGATCAATGACCAGATTGATTTAATCATTTTGAATAAAGTTTTATAATCCAGTCTTACTGAACTTCACTACCATCAAATTATACCCCATTGACATTGATAGAGCATTAAATTTGTTTAGTTTATTTACAAAAGATTTCTTTTAGGAGTCCTGATTCTTGGAAAATAAATACATGATTTCAACTTATCATTTAATTAAGCTTAAAATTATTAATTTTTCTTGCGGTCATCAGTGTAAACTAATAAGCTTGTACCAGTCTACAACCCCAAAAATGTGACGTCACCAACTTGTGTGCACACGTCTCTCTCTCTCTCTCTTTGGAATTAAAGGTTTCCTCAAAGACTGTCTTGTTCATGTGAGCATCCTCCGACTGTGTGAGCCCCATATGAATGCAACAATCAGGAAGTGCAGACTGTGTTGATTCTATTTTTAGGGGATGCCTTGAGTCAGTTTCGGTTTCAGGATGAGGCTGACTGGGAGATGGAGGATGAGGTGGATGATATTACTCAGGTGGACTGTCACGACCTGACAGAGTCGCTGCTGTGTCTCCCACTTCACGTCAGGCTTGGCGTTCAGGAAGTAGTGCCAGTAAGTGACTGTATAATGAGTTGACCAGGTATCATCGTTTATAGTTATAATTGATCATTCTGCTGTAATATGCAAATCTTTTCAAAATGAGGCATCTTCCTCTCAGATATAGTAATGTCATATTTTAGATTGATATCCTTGTTTTTGGTTATCTTTTGTATTAAGAAGAAGTTAACAGTATTCTGTTAACAAGGAACACTAAATGTAGTAAAACACATGGTGTGGCATTCGTTTTGGCAGGTCTTTTATATTGTTGGTATATTTGCATCTTTAGTACCATTATAAATGTTCAGCACAAGATGTTTTACAGTTATGTACAATATGATTTCCTTTCAGGAAGACTTGGCTAAAGTATACAAAGATGATGCAGCAACAAGGAGTGCGGTGTATAAACCCAAAAGTCACAGCTCCATGACAACAGTCAAAGCAGATGACCTTGACATTGACCCTGTGTTCAGTGAAGGTGCCCTTGAACATGTTAACAGTATTGCTGATGCTGGCCAGAGGCCAGCTCGTGACAAAACATCAGGGCAAGCAAAACAGCCTTGCGCTGAAATGAAAACAAAAACAAATCCATCTGTACAAAATGTGCCGACAACAGAGACAGTGTCAGACACAGGAAAGCCAGCCATTACAACAGAGGTGGACAAAAATAATGTTATTGATGGTGATAATGTGACTTTAGTTAAAGAAAAAAAGCAGACAGAACAAAGTGCCATTGGTACTAAAATGCCCAGTATTAATGCTAACGCTAATGAGGTGAAAACATCAGCTGTCGCCTTAGGTTCATTGCAGGTCCAGGAAACCAGAGCTAACATGGAGGATGAACTAGACATGCTCCTCGCCATGGATACGCCACACCAGATCTCCAAGAAAACAGGTAATCATTTTAGTCAGTCTGTTTCTAAAAATATGTAGCAGAAATACAGTCTTCATTTGTTTAGATTAATACATATGTGTCCACCTTTTATCCAGGAAGGTGTCGGTCAAACTTAAATTTTAAAGGAGTAGACAAATAACACTTATTTTATCAAAGTTAGTTAAGCTCCCAAAAAAATAAGGAACATTGGTGCCTTCATTTAATGTTAAACAAATGCTGCTGGAAGGCAAGCATTCACTTGTTTATAGATTAGCATATAGTTCTCTTTGCCATTTATATATAATATGTGACTTGTTTTTTCCAGATTTTCAACTGGGCAACTTAAAGTTTAGTAATAATAATATGTTTATTTAGTTTAGATTTGAGTTAACTATTTGCAACAAAATTGTTTTTTTTCAACAGGAAATGTTTCATCTACAAAGAAAGAAGTCACTGAAATGCCTGTACCTACTGCCAATAAAGGTAAAGACTCATGGAATATCATGGAGATAAAATATGTCCCAAACAAGAAAGACTCACACTGTCAGAGTAGTTTTATGATTAAACAACAGATTAACAATTAAGGCAGATTTTACAGAACACTATTATCTCAGGTGCTGCCATTTTCTGAATTAAAATTACTTGACAGGGATCCAAATATTCGGTGTAACTGCATCTTAAGTACTCTCTACATCTAACTGGAACATATCAAAGGGAATTTTCATCAAACTGAAACACTATTAAATCTACCGGTAGTAAGTGCCATAAACCTATAAACCAGCCTTGTCATGGTTTTATGTTTCCTGATACTGTTCTTTGCTAGCAGTCCAAAAGCTCCATTCCTTTCAGTCATTCTAGCTAATATTAACCAAATAACTTTTTACAAATTATGATTCAAATTTGACATGGTTAGGTGGTGGATCTCACACAGTATCAACTAGATAATCAGTCAATCAAGTCAGCATTTTGACAAAGTTGGGTAAATATTGGCTGGGGGTTGGGAGTAGGGGGTGTTGTGTTCTTCTCAGGGTTTGGGAAGATCACATACCTGAACCCCTCATTAGGTTCAGTACATTAACGGGCATGTCATGCTGTGTGTCACCTGACAGGAGCAGACGTGTCTATAAAAACAATCTTCTCTTTTACACAGTTAAAGAAGAGGCGAAGACAGAGAATTTGGAGGACTGGCTGGATAGTGTGCTTGAATAGTTAACAAGGTTGACTAATCTGACTTAAAGTTACTGTCATAAAGATGCAAAACATAATGTAACAGTTCTAAATGCTCAACAAGCTATATTTAAATCTTTCATTCACATGTGACGGTTACAGCTTCAGACTAAATGAGATTATATTGCTATATATATATTTGATTGTCTGCAGTGAAGATTACTATAACATGGTCAAACATAGTAAACATGGTCGGTATAACCACCTATCAAGCTGCCATACATGACTGTTGTACAGTAAAGCCATAAACCATGCATGTGTTGTGATAACTCATCTGTATATGAAACTGTTTATGATTTCAAGATGGCAATGTTAAGGTAGATTAAAAATCTGCTGTAAAGAGAATGTCATTTCATATAGCTGTGTGTTGGATTACACCAGTGTTGGAGGTCTTGAGACAGGTCTTGCCCAGAAGGCTATGACTAGGTCTCAAGCCTTCTGGCCACTGTCCCATGGCCTTAGGCAGCTTAAGTTTGATCTGTTTTGTATACATGCATTTGGGCAATAACTCGTACCAGAATTCAGACATTTAATTATAGTAGCATGGACTCTTGACTTGGTTGTGACTCGGCTTTAGAGGGCTTGGACTTAGCCTCAGAGGGTCGTGACTCGACTACAACACTGCTTTACACATTTGAAGCTAGGGCTGAATTGGGTACCAAAGTACTTGATAGGCGTTACCCAACCTGCACTCATATACAGGGTACCATGGCAACACTGAAGATATTAATGGACAGGTTTACTTATGCTATATATATATATAATTTCCGCTTAACCTTTCCCCCCCAACAGATATAGATGTAAACAGTGGAAAACCACTTTAAAGCATGTGTTCTGTAATATTTAGATATCTGTGTACATTGTACAAATACACACATACTCATTATGTGTATAATTGAGTACTTCTTCCACCCCTAATCGCATGCACAGCAGGCTTGATTTCAGTGATCACACAACAAGATACTGCAGTTTCATAAACAAAATAGTTTATTCATATTATGTACAAGTGCTTGAAAAAAAAATGATGATGAAGATATGTTTCTGGCACTTGGGTATAAAACATTTTTACCATAAAGATACAGATGTTGTGGTAGATCTGATACTGGCCCTTTGTACAAATTTAGATGTTTCACATAATTTTAATTACCTGGTTTACATATGTTTGATGTATGCACTTATATTCAGCAAGTAAAATTTAATAGACATTTAAAGCTGGGAAATGAGGTCTTTGTTAAAGTTATTGTAGTTTTTTATTTTATAATTTTCTCTAAAACACAGTCCGGTAATATTTGATGTCTGTATGTTAAATTGTATGCAGAATTACTCATTTAGTTTTAATATTTAATGCCATGAAATTATCCACTGTAATATACTGTTTCTAGCTTATGTAACCCCCAAGGCACCACACATTAGTATGTGAGATAAAAGTCACTTTTTGTAAGTAATGGAAAAAAGGTTACACACACACACCATCACACGCAAACAGCAGAGCACATATGCACGGGCTACAACCAGTGCTACCAAAACAGCTACAGTATGTCTCCTACCCCTCTCGCCAGTTGGTTGTAACCAATGGCATGCAATAACGGTACGGATACTGCCGTCATTGACATTGGTAACGACCAATCTGTAAGAGGGATGGGGACAATGAGACGGTTATCCCGAAAACATTACCCCCCCCCCCAACCCGTAATGAGTACATTTGATCAGCTCAGTCCCACTCGTCGGAATTATCGTCCTCGAAGTCCATACATTCGTCATTTTCGTCCACGACGTCTTGATTCATGTACAGCGGTTCACTGTGTTGAGACTCGCGTATAGTGGCGTAGACAGGCTCGTGGTCAGATGGCGGCCGACTTGGCGCCCGGTAGGAAGGCGCGCTGTTTCTAGAACTTCTCCGACTTAACATATCGTCTGCTATTTCCATGTAACTATGGCTACTGGGACCGCCACCGATATCCTGGTACACGTTGCTGTGTCGTCTGCTGCTCTTCCTGCTTACAGGCATTTCGTAACAGTCCGCTGACGCTGCCTTGGAACCGGTTTTAACCAATTTTGCCTTAGACTCTGAAAAAAAAGAGAATAAACATGTATTGAGATACACAATCTTGACCACCATATAAGTCGGCAAATATGTGTGTATGTTGGGGGTAGGGGGGGGGGATGAAGTGAGATACATTTGAGATATTTCTTAAAAGTGGGAATTTTTCATTCTGAATATGGATTTTTTTGTGGAATATAATTAGAAAATTCTGTTAGTAATTAAGTCAGATTTCCAGTTTCAAAAAGAGAACAAAATCTGGAATTAACGGATAATTTCGATTAGTAATACAATAAATGCAGAGTCAAGATCACCAGAACATGAAAATTATGCATGTGAACTTTTCCTACCTGAGTCGGTTGTTCCGCCGCCGAAGTTAAACAAATAGCCAACAGATGGCGCCTCTGAATCGTCTTCCGGTATATTTTCAATGGACGTTTGCATTAATCTTTCAAGAATAATAATCAACACCTGAAAATATATATACCGTACAATATAAACAAACTGAAGTTATCAGTACTGTAACAGACACAAAGTAACTATACATTCACTGAGTGGAACTTTCATTACATACATCCAAGTGCATTTAAATGAAAAAAAAAAATATAATTAAGTTTACACCTGCTCTTCAGTAGACGGTTATATTTGACTTGCCTTGCACACTTTGCCCACCTTTATCCATCAATTATGCGTTGTCAAACATGTTAAATGAATGACATATAATGAAAGATAATATCTTAACGAGAGAGAGAGAGAGAGAGAACTATCGATCTAGTCGGCCGGGGGGGGGGGGGGGGGGGGGGGGAGGGTATGGATCTTGCGACGGCGCCGAGTTTGGTGGCGCCCGCTTTCCAGGTCTTCAGTCTTCATACTCTTACTACCAGCAAACAAACCGCGAGACATGGGGTGTCCCAGTCTAAAAATTATTTCTTAGGGCCCTACTTGAGAAAAGCGGTGCCCCACAGTGATCACCGTGTCAGTCGGCTCGTCCGTATGTGCTACCATCCGGCCGTCAGTGACGCTTCTTTCGCGCGCAATATCTCAACAAGAACATGCTTGATCTTTCTCATATTTATAGGGATGATAAGTACCTATGAGGACTCCATCCCATATCGAATTACAGGTCTGTCGGAATTCCAACATGGCCACCAAACACAAACGGTGATTTTCTGTCGAGCGCAATATCTCAACAAGAACATGCTTTAACTTTCTTAAATTCACTGAGATCATTTGGGCCTATATGAGGGCTCATGACCCTTTCGATTTGCAGACCTGTCGGAATTCCAATATGGCCGCCGGAGCACAATCGGTGATTTTTTTACGCACAATTTCTCAACAAGAATATGCTTGATCTTTCTCATATTTACAGAGATCATTTGGGCGTATGAGGGTTCCAGAACCTTTAGAATTTATTGCAGACCTGTCGAAATTCCAATATGGCCGCCAGATCACATTCGGTGATTTTCTTATCCTCTTTTTTTATTGGGGCCCCGCTTGACAAGGGGTGCCCTATAGTGATCACCGTGTTAGTCCGTCCTTCCGTCGATCCGTCCTTCCGTCATTGGCACTTTCCTTCGCACGCGATAACTCAACAACAACATACTGCAGCTTTCCAAAATTCACAGGGATGATTGGTATCTATGTTGGCTCCAGACCTATCGAATTACAGACTTGTCGGAATTCAAATATGGCTGCCACAGCCCAATCGCTGATTTTCTTTCCGCACGCGATAAGTCAACAACAGCATGCTGCTTTTTTCCCAAATTCACAGGGATGATTGGTACCTATGAGGGCTCCAGACCTATCGAATTACGGACCTGTCCGAATTCAAATATGGCCGCCACAGCCCTATCGTTGATTTTCTTTCACACGCGATAACAAAACAACAACATACTGCAGCTTTCCAAAATTCACAGGGATGTTTGGTACCTATGAGGGCTCCAGACCTATTGATTTACAGACCTGTCGGAATTCAAATGTGGCCGCCACAGCCCAATCGCTGATTTACTTTTGCACACGATAACTCAACAACAGCATTCTGCAGCTTTCCAAAATTCACAGGGATGATTGGTACCTATGTTGTCTCCAGACCTATCGAATTACAGACTTGTCGGAATTCAAATATGGCCGCCACAGCCCAATCGCTGATTTTTCTTTCGCACGCGATAACTCGACAACAACCTACTGCAGCTTTCCCGAATTCACAGGGATGATTGGTACCTATGAAGGCCCCAAACCTATTGAATTACAGACCTGTTGGAATTCCAATATGGCCGCCACAGCCCAATTGCTGATTTTCTTTCATGTGCGATAACTCAACAACAACAACCTGCAGCTTTCCCAAATTCACAGGGATGATCGGTACCTGTAAGGGCCCCAGACCTTTTGAATTACAGACCTGTTGGAATTTCAATATGGCTGCCACTGTCCAATTGCTGATTATCTTTCCGCACGCGATAAGTCAACAACAGCATCCTGCACTTTTCCCAAATTCACAGGGATGATTGGTACCTATGAGGGCTCCAGACCTATCGAATTACGGACCTGTCCGAATTCAAATATGGCCGCCACAGCCCTATCGTTGATTTTCTTTCGCACGCGATAACAAAACAACAACATACTGCAGCTTTCCAAAATTCACAGGGATGTTTGGTACTTATGAGGGCTCCAGACCTATTGATTTACAGACCTGTCGGAATTCAAATATGGCCGCCACAGCCCAATCGCTGATTTACTTTTGCATACGATAACTCAACAACAACATACTGCAGCTTTCCAAAATTCACAGGGATGATTGGTACCTATGTTGTCTCCAGACCTATCGAATTACAGACTTGTCGGAATTCAAATATGGCCGCCACAGCCCAATCGCTGATTTTTCTTTCGCACGCGATAACTCGACAACAACCTACTGCAGCTTTCCCGAATTCACAGGGATGATTGGTACCTATGAAGGCTCCAAACCTATTGAAATACAGACCTGTTGGAATTCCAATATGGCCGCCACAGCCCAATTGCTGATTTTCTTTCATGTGCGATAACTCAACAACAACAACCTGCTGCTTTCCCAAATTCACAGGGATGATCGGTACCTGTAAGGGCCCCAGACCTTTTGAATTACAGACCTGTTGGAATTTCAATATGGCTGCAATTGTCCAATTGCTGATTATCTTTCATGCGTGATAACTAAACAACAACATACTTCAGCTATTCCAAATTTACAGGGATCATTGGTCCCTATGAGGGCTCCAGACCTATCGAATTACGGACCTGTCCGAATTCAAATATGGCCGCCACAGCCCTATCGTTGATTTTCTTTCGCACGCGATAACAGAACAACAACATACTGCAGCTTTCCAAAATTCACAGGGATGTTTGGTACTTATGAGGGCTCCAGACCTATTGATTTACAGACCTGTCGGAATTCAAATATGGCCGCCACAGCCCAATCGCTGATTTACTTTTGCACACGATAACTCAACAACAACATACTGCAGCTTTCCAAAATTCACAGGGATGATTGGTACCTATGTTGTCTCCAGACCTATCGAATTACAGACTTGTCGGAATTCAAATATGGCCGCCACAGCCCAATCGCTGATTTTTCTTTCGCACGCGATAACTCGACAACAACCTACTGCAGCTTTCCCGAATTCACAGGGATGATTGGTACCTATGAGGGCTCCAAACCTATTGAATTACAGACCTGTTGGAATTCCAATATGGCCGCCACAGCCCAATTGCTGATTTTCTTTCATGTGCGATAACTCAACAACAACAACCTGCAGCTTTCCCAAATTCACAGGGATGATCGGTACCTGTAAGGGCCCCAGACCTTTTGAATTACAGACCTGTTGGAATTTCAATATGGCTGCCACTGTCCAATTGCTGATTATCTTTCATGCGTGATAACTAAACAACAACATACTTCAGCTATTCCAAATTTACAGGGATCATTGGTCCCTATGAGGGCTCCAGACCTATTGAAGTATACAGACTTGCTCAAAATCAAATATGGCTAACAGACTACATTCGGTGATTTTCTATTGCACACATTATTTCAGACATATCTTCTTTAATCCATTATGATTTTTTCCCTCATGCATATTGATAAAAACCTGTTTCTGTTTGTGATATTTGTCAAATTTAACTTAATTTTTCACCCATATGTAAACTAGTCCAGTACTAGCAGAAACGCGGGGCCCTCTGAGGACCATTGTCCGACCACATCTAGTTTTAGGTATTTTAGTAGCAAACGTATATCCCAAAGCCCAGACAGGGCAAGTTCTATCGCAATTTACTCATTTTGACTTTGAGGACCCGAGAGAACCGAACCGAGGACTTTCTGCGGCTCTGCCCCAAAGTCGAAAGTCTTAAGTTTGATTTCAACTCCAGCTGTAATACACACACACATACGCCTACTGTGTCACCCACCTGTATCATTGCGACAATGAGGATACCAGCCCCCGCCCGAACCAGCACTGTGTTTCCAAAGTAAGCAAGTAGAGCGTCTTTGCAGCCAATGGTATGCAGCGTCACATGTTCTCGGTAATCGTAATTAAAATGCCTCATGTTGTTGTGCACCTCGTGATGCACGCATGGTCGTTCAGAGGCGGGGTTACAACAGCTGAACGGCACATCATCATTAATGTAGGCCCCTGACGTCATGTGTCTGTAATACAAGGTACGTCACGATTAATGAAGGCCCCTGATGTCATATGTCTGCAATACAATAAACGTCAACATGAATGTAGGCCCCTGACGTCATGTTTCTGCAATACAAAGTACGTCATCGTTAATGTTGGCCCCTGATGTCATGTGTCAGCAATACAAGGTACGTCATCATTAATGTAGGTCCCTGACGTCACGTGTCTATAATACAAGTTACGTCACGAGTAATGTAGGCCCCTGATGTCATATGTCTGCAATACACTGAACGTCAACATGAATGTAGGCCTCTGACGTCATGTGCACGCAATACAAGGTACGTCATCGTCAAAGTTGGCCCCTGACGTCATGTGTCTGCATTACAATGAACGTCAACATGAATGTAGGCCCCTGACGTCATGTTTCTGCAATACAAAGTACGTCATCGTTAATGTTGGCCCCTGATGTCATGTGTCAGCAATACAAGGTACGTCATCATTAATGTAGGTCCCTGACGTCACGTGTCTATAATACAAGATACGTCACGATTAATGAAGGCCCCTGATGTCATATGTCTGCATTACAATGAACGTCAACATGAATGTAGGCCCCTGACGTCATGTGCCTGCAATACAAAGTACGTCATCGTTAATGTTGGTCCCTGACGTCATGTGTCTATAATTCAAGGTACGTCACGAGTAATGTAGGCCCCTGATGTCATGTGTCTGCAATACAATGAACGTCAACATGAATTTAGGCCCCTGACGTCATGTGCCTGCATTACAAGACACGTCATCATTAATGTAGGTCCCTGACTTCATGTGTCTACAATACAATCAATTTACGTTATCATTAATATAGACCCCCCGTGTCATGTGTCTGCAATAAAAGGTACGTCCCGATTAATATAGGCCTCTTAGTCATGTGTCTGCAAACAAGGTACGTCATGATTAATGTAGGCCTCTACAATACAATTTAAGGTATCTCATTACAAGGTATATCATAATTAATATAGGCCCCTGTCGTCATGTGTCATCACAATAAGGTATGTCAGGATTAATGTAGGCCTTTGATGTCATTTTCACACTGTTTCACTGAGATATACTAAATGACTGTTGGACCAAGGTGAGTTAATTAGGTCATAGTTTATCTAAGGCGTGTTAACTCATTGTTGGACCAAAGCACGTTGACTTACTGTTGGACGGAGGCATCGTTGACGTTGAGGAAGTCCTCTGGGATCCAGCTGACTTTGAACCAGTCCGTGTACTTGTCACTGCCGCAGCAAGAGAAGTCCTGCTGTAACAAATCCACCTCCAGCTTGATGTGCTTGTGGTCCCTGTAACGATCACGTGACAAATCTTCATGATTCCTAATAGCCTACTTAGTAAAAGGCATGCGAGAAGGGGACGACTACTGAAGAAACAAGCATAGTTCAACCGGTTTTCTGATCGGGTCAGCTAAAATATAGCTACGTACCAGGTCACCACAGTCTTTTGTACAGCACCTTCACAAAATAATGCGTTTGCAGTGATGTCATAGGAACGATGACGGTATGAATCGGATATATATTGCACATTGTCATGTTTATAAGCCCTTAAGTATTGATTTCCAAAGATTTTATTTGTCTGTGTGATACGATGTGGTTTGGGCTAAAGAGCAGTCATAGTCTGTATTTTGATTTAAGTGTAAAAATAATGGAGATTGACCGTGAATTTTAACCATAAATGAGACTTTGCAGATCATGATTCTTTGAACTGGTTAGAATTTTTAGGTTAGTTTGGGAACCTTTTTTTGTCATTTCAATGATCCTCTGAAGTGGATGCAAATATGCCTGGAAACCCGCTTGACTAGATCCGTGCCTCAAACGGAGATCATACTTTTTACGATAATGTTGTTGTCAAAGAATCTTCAAGCTAATTAACACATACGTCCGTGGGTCTTTCTGCTATATTTTATCAACATGTTATGAGGGTGTTACATAAATTCCAAAACAGCTGTTAAACAAATAAAGAGAATGTAATTTATAAGCCTTTCATTGGTGAAATGAGTTTGCTCTTAATGAATAAGAAAAGCGTCCTGTGATCGGTTTGACCAGGACATTATTTAGACTGGCCAGCCGGTAACGCTTATAAGACTCCCCGGTATACTCTGTTTATAGTCTAGTTAAAAAAAAGGCTGACCCCAAAACAAATTGCAACAGAAATGAAACCAATTGCATTTAACTCGGGAAGTTCTGGAGAATAAAATATCAAAAGTCCCCCCCCCCCCCCCCTCCAAAAAAAAAGGTCCCGTTGGACGAAAGTTAGTTAATTTTATGCTTCTATTGGTTAATTTACGATTAAGCATTACTTTAATAACCTGTGCATTGTCATATGTAGCCTGTTTAAGTGGAAATTACTCCTATGTGTAACCGCAGTGCTCATTTTGCAGAACTCTTCATAGTCTGTCTATTGTACTTAAGTAAGTTCTATAGTTTGTATAAATTACTAGTATAACGATTATTAAGTACGTTGGCCAGGGCTCGACTTTAAGGCTCGGCCACTGGTCCAAGGGGGTTAGGGATATCGTGAAAGGTTGGTTTAAACAAATTTATTTCTATTGAATTGTACAAGTAGCACAAAAGTGCTAATTAACGTACTTTTCAATAATCAATAATATATTATGCAGTAAATCCAAATACAATACAATTATAAAACAAAAATAAACACATGACGCACATACTTATATACATCACATACAGGACATACTAATACACACTGAATGTCTTGGTTAATCAAGCATCTAGCAAGCTGCTGTTTTGGATATTTCAATAAAAGGAAAGGGTTGAGTACATCAATAAAATATCCATGCAAATATAAATATTCTATAAAGTATGTTAAAACCTTTTGGATGAGTGGATAAATGCATGCACAACTGAAAATATAATGAAGTTAGTCTCAACATTAACATTTGGTTCTCCAATTAATATAACATTCAAAGCATACTGCTTATTTTTGCCACGAAGTGTATTAATCCTGTCGACAGGAATTATATTTAAGAGCCTCAATTTTTCAAACAAATCGTTTCTTGGGTTAAAGTAAAGGGGATTTTAAAAAAAGAAATGAAATGCATCCTCATATGCATGACCACAGGAACATTTTTGGTCGTTTAGTAAACCATGTGAGAAGAGGTCCCCTTTTAATGTACTTGATTTTAAACGTAGTCTGCAGTGTAATATGTTAATTTGTCGTTGACCAGTATAAAAATGAGATGGTTTCTTTATCCTGTGTTTATATAAACATGATTTGAAAATTGTTAAGGAACCTGACTAACGTACTGAATATGGAAGCTTATTCCATGCTTCGGTGGTTGATGGGGAAAAAAGAAGTCTTATATCTCTCAGACCTAGTTTTAGGAACTTTGAAATCTGAATGATTTCTAAGTCTACCGAGTGGTCTATCGGAAACGTTAACAAACCGATCGAGACACAAATAACTTGAACACAGCCTATTTTTAACTTTGTAGAGAAATATTAATTTTGCTCTCGACCTTCTTTCAGCCAACGTTTCCCAGCCTATTTCTTTCAGTAACTCGTTTGAGTTGGTGGCCTGAATAGCACCGGTACATATCCGTGAAGCTTTATTTTGAATAGATTCCAGGGATAACGAGTCAGTCACAGTGCAATTATGAAAATTACATTCCCATACTCTAGAACTGGCCGTATAAATGATATATACAAACGCTAAGGGTGTCCCGGTTCAACATGTATTTAAGATGTGACAGTAAACCAAGCCGAGTAGCAGCGTTTTTATGTATTTTCTGTATATGACTTGACCAGTTCATATTTAATGTTAATGTAATACCAAGGTATGAATGCTCGTTTACATTCTCAATCGGATATGACTTTAATAATAGCCTATAGGTGGATCAATACTGTTAGATTTAATAGAGAATGACATGGCGACAGTTTAAGTCGGATTAAAAGTCACGTGCCACTTTTGAGCCCAGTCGGCCAATGTTTCCAGGTCATCATTCAATATTCGGGCCGATGACTCTGGGTCTTTACTAATATTAATTAGGCATGTATCATCTGCAAACAAGTGTATATTGAGAACCACTTGCAGTAAATTGCAAAACTTTTAAGAATTTTAAAACTAATGTCTGGTTCTTTGTCCCGAAATGTATTAGCCAGCGTAGAAGTTCCGCACATCGAGGCATGGAATAACATTTTATTTTAAATATTTTATTACTGACGGCCTGGTTGATCTAGCCATTATAAACAAGAATGACTATTGAAAATAACCCCAAGGGACTGAGAAAAGCTTAAAAAATGCACAGGCTCTGGCACAGAAGGAAAAGCGTCATGTCGGGTGAGACTGACATCGTCGGTGATATGATTATAAGACCATTACCCCCCCCCCCCCCCCCCCCCCCCACTACCTTCAAATCTGTCCATTAATCTACTGAAATATAACTTATTTCTACATGAAATAATGCCCATTTTCTACTTTAACTATACTGAGATGTAGCGCTAATATCCGTTTATTATAGAATACTGGCTCGCGTGTGATACTCTGCAACGCAGGTTTTTCGAACTTTAGTACTAGTATATTAGCTTACCAACTGGGCAACGTCATATGTAACTCTGTTTACCTTTTATGGGGTTAATATATTATGTAACCATTAAAATTCAAATGAATCGACGAAATACCCAGTAAAACTGAGTTAGATACACGGTTAAAACTAAAACTGAACCAATTACACTTTTCTTCAACAGATCGGATCATCAGCATATTTATAACATTTATGGATATTCACTGTGGATAAGTTTACCTGTATTTCTTCATTGCTTCCACAAGTCCTCCTGAAAATGAGTTGTCTAAATGTTGGATATGGACGAACGACATGATGCTGCCCACCAGCAGGATTACCACCGTCACAGTCGCCATGCAGACGTGTGGAAGCAGGAACTTCCGGTAAGTAGGCCGGTTTTTAGGATCACTGTTTAAAAAGCACATGAAGCCACCGAAGACCTGCACAATGGCTGTTACAGCCCCGACTGCAACCAGAAGGTAAGGAAGGGTTGCGTCATCATAGTCCTTCACGAGGTTCGTGTACTCTCCGATCGCCAATTTTAAGTAGCCCCCAAACACTGCTAAAGCTATGGACACAGAGACGCACAACCAGTTAGCGATCCCCAAAGAGACGCCAATCCTGCTACGGAAAGTTTCCGTGAAGGTGAAGGCGCAGCAACCCATCATTAGCTGGTTCACGGTGACCGGTTTCACTGTGCAACTGCCATACTTCCAACTCCTAAGACGGGACTATCGTCTCTGACGACGGAAATCATACATGTGACGTCACTGACGTCGGCAAGGACGTGACGTCACCTTGCTCTACTAAGACTGGTACCTTGCGCCATATTTGTTCGCACTGAGATGATTGTCTTTTTCCACTTTTTGATTTGTTTGCGTGTGTGATCAAATCTGCAGTCACGAAGATATACCATTTACATTTGACTCAAAGGCTATCTTTCAGTATAGATCAGACATAAACAATGACTATGTCCCCCCCCCCCCCCCTTCACACTCCAAGCACCCTCATTTTACTCAGCAAGTTCTGGAGAATAACATATCAAAATAAGATGATTCAAAGTAGTTAATTTTATATATTTCATTGAGCTTGGCTAATTAACGATTCATTATTATTGTATTAATCTGCAAATTGTTATATGTAGCCTAGTCTATTGTTACCCAAGGCTGAGTAACCACTGGCGCTAAATTATGCAGAACTCTTCTTTTTTCTATGTATATCGAACTTAACTAAGATGTATAACTTTTCACTTTTTTAATTTATTTGCTTTTATGATCATTCGTAGTCACGAAGAAATACCATTTATATTTGACTCAAAGGAAATCTATCAGTATAGGTTAGACGTTAACGATTACCATGCCCCCCCCCCCCGCCCCACCGGACACTCCCAGCCCCATCAGTTTTAAATAGCCATGAAAAGTCAAATAAATGGTGTTGCCAATAGGGCGACTTAAAAAACAACCCTTACCAAGAATATACTTCTAATGAAACTGGACAATTCTGTCTGCCAGAGCTACTTTGTGCACGTTCTATTGCGCTCTAGGAGGTGGCGCCATCTGTTGACCCATTACGTCTTTCGAAACTGAGTAACGGATGTAAATGGAAAATTCATGTTTCCGTAATCTCGTTATAGAACTCATTTTAAATTTTTTTAATAAACTGAACTTAACAAGAACAAAAAGAAGCTAATTTCGGGAGACAGTAAGAAATTCAGTGGAGTCAGTTCGGCAAACTTCGCATGTATGCTTGCTGACATCAGGTTATAACAAATCCGATCTTGGTGGACAGGTTTAGTGGCCCCGTTATCATTTTACGTGAATTCCTACCATCCTGGTCTCATTTAATCGGAAAACCAAAAGCACTTTCTTTATTATATATATTCTTTTCATATATATATATAAATGAACTCGTTACCTTCACAGCAATTTAATTGTGATCCTTATCGATTATTTCCACAATCTTATTCACGTTTTGTAGCAATGGTCATTTTCTCATTTTTAATACATTTTTTAAAATCTTCTACTTCCAGTTATAGTAAACAGGCGTTTTCTGATGAATAGATTGATGGGTGCTGACGAATATCAATATTAATGATAATTTAGTTACAAATTTAAAGAAAAAATTCCAATAGTAGAGTGAGACTTATATTCCTCAAAATCAATTCATAAATGACACTTTGATCTAGATCTTGACACAAGAAAAATAATTTGTTTTTTTCCAAAGTAAAAATTCTTGATTGCAGTTTGCTGAAATAATTAAAATACACCTGCCAAGAACTGATATTTAACAACAATGTACCGCTTATTAATGACTTCTAAAATGCATCTACATGTACTTAGCACTGTGTGGGTCGAGCGACAGAACGGTTATATTTTTGATAGATAAGATACGAGATACCAAGAGTTATAAGATAAGCTCTATCAATATTAATGTTGCGGTCTGATAAATGTCGGTTTGAACTATAATTATCTCATTATTAACGGTTCCTTCTTTGAAGGCTTCTAATTTAATAAATATTGGAAGTCAACAGGGTTAAAATTAAATAATGAAACCGTTACTTTGATAAAAGTTGTATTTTAAAAAAAAGCCTGATTGCAATCAATTGGACAATAGATATTTGTGTAAATATAATTACAGTGATTTCAATTTCGGTTAAGTACTATACTTTTAATGTACTTTTAGTTTATTTTGCAGGACGTGAGCTTTTATAACTCATTACAACGTATCCTCAAAGAAACATATATGAGAAAACGAATCTGCAGGTATCTGTTCGGTCTTTGTTCATGTCAAACCTATACCGTATAGCAACTCGGGACCTCATGAATAATTAATCATGCCACGTGACTCTCCATCACCGGAGGGGCTAGGTATTTACGATTCAACCTAAAACCTGCGTGGTTAATCACTGATAATTTAATGTTAATTTCTCTCTTGTGGTGAACTGATTAAACAAATATAGTAAAGGGTACTGCATGTATAAACATCCTTCTTTATTCAAGCACTTAATATCAAAATTTCCATTAGAAATCCTCTGCATGCTTGCATGACAACCTACTTCATATTTGTACTGCTTCCGTAGAAATGATCAATGCACGTGTCAGAAAGAGTCTTACATAGGGTACACGATACATTCACGTAAATCCTCTAATAATAATGATTTTTTTAAACAATTGAGACAACAGAGTGAAATAATCATTTGTGAATATTTTAAGTCTTTTTTTGCGAAACTCAAATTTATGCAAGCATGTGGTAATGCCATAAAAAATACTTTTTTTTACAGGTTCTGGATTTAGTCTCTGGCACTAACTGATATATATTTTGGCTCTACAGAACTTTACCATCTTTCTGTTTCAAATAAAGATTATGGGCTACCATATGCCACAATCCTGTGGGAAAAAATCACTAACAGATAACACACTATCTGATGTATATCTAAGTAATCCCCTCTATCTAAAACAATGATTCTACATAGATTTATCATTATAATATCAATAACTGCAATATAACAAAGAGTGTTCTCCTTTGCTGTAGATAAATCACTTTTAGTTTTCTTCAAACAAAGTTCACTTTCAGTTATTCACAAACAGCACATACTTTAGTCTTTTAACAAAGCAAAAAGTCATAAACCCTATATACCTGTGAGTATCTAATAAATAAATATATAATATATACTTCAATTACCTAACCAAAGCATGTGTCATGAATGACCATGGTTTTCACAAAGTTTCCTCACTGCATTTTCTAATTCATATAAATGTTCATCTGTAGCATTAGGGAAAATTTCCCTCATGGCTTCAGCGAGCTCAAACAAATACTCTGTGTTCTTACCACTGGGGCCAATTGACCCGTATATTTGCTGAGCAATATGACTCGTGTCTGCCGGTCCCAGGAAGAGCGGGTTTCCTTTGGTAGCGATATAAATATCAAGTGGAAACGGCTCATGATCTGGACTGTCAGGATGGAACAAAACGTTCCTGGATTCGTATCCTCCTTTCTCTCGATAGTCTAAATGATCCCGCACCATGGATTCCCTATGTGCCGGGATTTCATATGCCACACCCCATACCTTATCCTGTAAAAGAAGAAGAGTAAAAAAAATTGCTGTTGACCTTCTGATACTGTCCAAAAATTCACACAAACTTAAAATAATCAACTGGAAAAATACTTGTCACATCTGTTCCATGAAAAGGATACAGGCATCATTGACTGGACAATATCCCCATCAGCTTTGTGTTACACTTGTTAACGTATTGTTGGAGACCTATTTTATTTTGAACTTATATTTTTTTATTTGGAAAGTCTATAGTCTAAGACTTTAGTTTTATGCATGATGTTTTGACAGCATAATAAGCATTATATGGTGTAGATAGAGAAGCTGTCTTACTTCAGGGTTTTCAGAAGGCACCAAGGTCACCACCCGTCCTGGCTGAAATGTAAAAAAATACATAAGAATAATTAATAACTTATCTTTCCAGCCATTTAAACATATGAAGGACTACACTATGATATAATATACAGATTTACATTTACAACAGCCAGACTGTCCAGTGTCTAAGGCTTTATGTCAGGAAAACCTTTTGTTACCTTCCCGACCAGGCAGGCTGAGAGTCCAACTAATCTTTTGATATTAAAGGACAATAAAGTCTCTCCACTTATCAAACAGCATCCATATAAAGGAAATGGATCAATTAAATATTACACAGTAGGAACAAACTTCAACAATTTGATATTTTAGTGATTAAATTTGGGCATGTGACAAACAGAGAAATGTTTTCAACTAGCTGCCAGAATTGGCAGGTATGAAATATAGTCATTGTCCAACCCTGTCATAAATGGTCCCACTGGTTTACCAATGGGTCAGTATATTACTTAAGTTTTCCCTTTTTAGTTGTGAGAATCGTTTCTCACAGATCATGTATTAAGACAACAATCTGACAGATTAAATGTCCCTAACATTCACAATTGATGGGTTGGGTGTGGACTTTGCTGGGCTTTTTTTCTTTTATTTACTTTGAAACACAAGTATAAAAAACACCCTGAAACACAGATGCCCAGCCTTGGTCTAGGGTAGGTTGGTGGGGGGGGGGGGGGGGGGGGGGGTAATTTGACAATTTAATATCAATATGTGAGACCCAATTGCTATAACTAACATCATCTACATAAACATGAGCAATCTCAATTGTTATACCATTCGTTTGCACGTCTATATATCTCAATAGTAACCAAAAAAGGTAACACATTTAGATATTAATTGCTATCATAAAAAATAATGTTTAGTCAGAATAAATATATCATATTTGTTACACTGCATGGTAATGATAAACACCTACCATGTAAAATCAGACATACAGATTATTCTATATTAAAGGAAAACAACAAATAATTATAATATAAGCAGCAAAGCCAATGATTTGATGATATTTACATTCTGAAGAATGAGATTTTCTCCACTTGAAATAATAGTTAAATTGGTAAAATATTACTATATTATTTATATACATATATATATATATATATATATATATATATATATTAAAATTTGTTTGTCAATAAAACTTTATGTGATCAATTATAAGAATTAAATATGTGCGCGTGTTTAAACTTTTTTCAGTAATCAATCACTAGAATTTATTGATCAACTTATTATTTATTTACCATTATTTGTTTGTAATTTATAAAGATCTTATTTATTTATTATTTTAATAATTTCAAAAATTAAAGTCCATCCCCGAAACTGAATCACAAAACATTTAAAAAAGATTCGAGCCCATAAACCATTTAAAGTTAATGTGTTTCACCTTGCCGGGGACCCCTCTGTGGTCCTCACTGCCCTGCCAGAACCGACGGACGAACCCTCGGACATGTCCGACCAGTTTCCTCTGGTACGGGAAATCCACCTTCCATATGAGAGAGCCGTACCCGAACACCCACATACCGGCCCAGCATGCAGCCGCTGTAATTAAAGAAATGGCGTGGAACGGTAATGCCTAATGGTCTGACAGGTCTAATGTTAACCGAGATAGATCGCGTGTAGACACCACGTACACTCATACATAATAGTACAATGACATGACATGGCCAGGGATGTGCAAATGATGACTTGCAGTTATGTGTCGCCAGGTGGCAACGTGAAATGTAGACTGGTATCCCGCTATCTAAAATGTTACTAGTCTCTCCAACAGACGCCAGGTGCCGCTACTGCTCTGCACCAGGACCACTCGGAACTCCTCGGCCGAATTTGTATGTTGAATTTCAGGTCAAATTCTTTACTAAGTATTTTTTTAACGCGAGTTATGCAAGAATGATGAGCATTAAGAGCTTCAGTGATGTGTCCCTTTGAAGTTTCTAGCATGTCGAGTGGTCAAAGTGAATATTATATTTACATTAACAAATAATTATCATCACATGAATTTCTCTTACTTTTAAGAGTGGATATCAAAATATGAAATATGAAATTAAATGGTAATTTAAATGGTTAATTACGGTAAACATAAGGGTCCCTCCCAGTCAAGATTTACGTTAATTTAATAATTATCATACATGTTTGAAAACTTGAAACCAGTAGCAGGTTAATTGAGTACTTAAACTAGGCCTAAATCTCATTTTATTTAGAAAAAGCAAAATATTAATTTTACAATTAATATCCATCTTTTTTTCAATTTTATTTAATACACTATGAAATGAACAAGCCAAGACTTAACTTGGCTCAATCAATAATCATCAAATACTTTTTATGACATTTTATTAACTTTATTAAGTAACATGTATATGTCGTTACTTGACGTGCTTGCATGGCAGAATACAGTTATGGCATGTTTAATATAGTGATATACCTGCAGGGTCGGTGTATACCGTGGAAATGGTTAATTTGGCGTGTCTGAATTTTCGCGCTTTTTTCATTTCACAGCATTATAAGGCAGTTCGAACTTTCGCGCAGTTCAGTATGTATAGGTTATTCATTTTGAATCAAATTATTATAATATTTAAAAGATTTTATAAAAGACAGGTTTGTAGCGCAACCTACCTCCCACTTATCAAGTTCTGGTTGACCGCATACATGCTACGGGCGACTGAGTTCCGTGACCGCAAGGTGTAATTAATACTTAATTAACCCGGACTAATTACGTTTGATGATGCAATGGAACTGCACCAGCCACGTTGTTTGACATCTGAGTAAGCAGGCTGTTCTATACAGTTGGTCTTTAAATTTCATTATGTATACTGACGGTGTACTATGTGCTACAGGCGCGTGTATTTGCAGGGAGGGGTCAACGGGTGTCATGCATAAAAATTTACTTTAAAAAGGTTGTTGGTTGAGAGCAGGGGGGCGTCTCGACCCCCAAAACCCGGTTACACTGATATTTATGTGAAGCATCAGGCTATATGTTAACAACAAACAGAAGCTGACAACATTTGTGCCTGCTCTCTGTCGTACTACAAAGTCAGGGGTGGTCGGGTGGTCTAAAGTTGTCTAGGTACGTTGTATAAGAAATAACGCGTGTTCTATAGCTAGCTCCCGCTAATAGCGCGAAAATTACTTGAAAACCCCGCTAACAAAGCGACTTCCACAGTATATGACCAGTAAGCGTCTTAAAATGAAACAAAAGTTTTAGATGGTACCTCTTTGGGTCATGGAATTAATAAATCTAAGATCAATATATTAACAATTACACTTAATTTGTTTTGCTGGATACTTAGCCTATTCATAAATCTGGGAAAAGCAAATAATTCTGGGGGGGAAAAACTCATAGTACAGGCGCGGATTCGGGGGGGGGGGGGGGGGGGTCAAAACCCGGCCCCTGCTCTCAACCAACGACCATTTTTAGACAAATCTTATGCATGACGGGGGGTTTTGGGGGTCGAGACCCCTCTGCTCTTAACCATTGACCTTGTTTTAGACAATTTTTATGCCTGACACCCAATTTCCTGGTGAAACGATTACAACAAAATCATGTGTTCACATCCTATTAACAAACAAGGGACCTATGGGTCACGGCGCTCAGCTGTTATATAAGATAAAAAAATTTGATTTTGAAATGAGGCACATGCTGGTTTTGTGTGGAAATAAATATAAGCTGTATAATGAGTTGTTAGTGTTAAGCTTATGTATGATTTTGATAGTTTCTTTGGAGACAGAGATGAGATTGATTTCATTTATTTTATTAACAAATGGAGTGCCACTGTCATACAGATTTTGACTTGGCCATATAACTGATAAGCAGCACATATAAGATAAAGAGTTTAACTATTTATTAAAATTTAATAACAAATATTGTGCCAAATATAATTTTTATTAAAAATAATAAGAGAATCATATGATTTTTTAAAATAAAATATAACTGAAATGATTATTAAAATAATATTATAGAATATATTCATGAATGCATTCATGAATACATTTTGAAAGTATTTGCACTGGTATTCAAATACTTTCATTTTTACCTGAATTCCCATTCTTATGCAAGAAATTTTATAATGGCATGTCTGGTATTTATTCAGTTTTAGCCAAACAATGATGTTGAGAATCCAGAATATAAACAAAGGACCCATGGGTCACGACAACCAGCTTAAGTTTGAAATTTTTGCAAATGCAAAATATGAAAAATATTCTATTGTAATGTTTTTTATTTATATAAGCATATGAGAAGCTAAGAGGAAAGGGCCCTCCTACTTGGTTATAGTAAAGTTCTCAATATATGATTGCAAACTAATACTCTGACAAGAGTGTCATGAAGAAAAACAGTAAAAGTTTTGAGATACTTTGATGTATATGAAAAATTTGCAGATGGACAGGCAAGTGGACAGAATGGACTAATACCTTCATTTCACTTTCAAGGGAATAATGCATTTAAGTTTATATATAACAACATGGCATCTACAAAATTATTCCTTGAATCCCTATTAAAACGTTTTGCACATTGGAGTTTTCAGTACATGCTTAATTTTATTCACCGAAATAAAATAAAAGATTCAGTGCATTTGATAAAATAAAAACATCTTTTCAAATAAAGTATACACACTGTTGGTTGAATGAGGGACAAACAATATAATTATGCTAATTACAATCTCAGCTATAATTAATTACTGGAATTAATAGTCAATTTCACACCTGGCGAAGTTTTACTCTTCTGAAGTAAAAAATTACTTATCTGATGAACATCCACACTTTCATAGCAATACATCACTTTGTGGACACAATTTAATATGCACTTTAATCATTGTAACCCTGGTGGTACAATACAAAATCTAAAATGTAGCATGTCCAAGAATAAAATAAAATCAGAAAATTATAACATTCATCTAGTTTATGCACCAGCTGGGGGGGATGAGTGCAGGGCAGAGGGGAAGCCTGCTAGTAGTGGCCAAGCTGGACCAAGGCAAGCTGCCTGGGGTGGGTTACATAATGCAAGTGAAGGCTGTACTACTAGGTGGGCCAGATGTAAACAATACTTGACATGGTGTATGAAAACTTGAATAAAAGCTACTCTTTTCAAACAATTTCTTTGAAATTTCAGATTTTAAAAGATTAAATCCTTATGTATATATGCTGTGAAAATAAAATCAACAGAACTTACATGGAAAAAACGTGCCTCTGCCAAATTTGGACAAAATTTAAGGTATTGATTTTTTATTTATGCTAATAACTTGAACAATTTGCAAAATTCAGATCTAATTTTGGGTAAACAATTGAATCTTGATTAAATAAAGTTATATTCCTGAAAAAAAGTCTCCAGCTTCAGCAATTCTCATGTTAAGTGAGCAAATATATTTCCTGATTTTAAAAAAATTGCATTATATTTGGGCCTATAACTTCAAAATAATACCCAATACTGACCTAATTTTTGGTATGTTCACAGAAAATTAATTAATGTATGGAAGAATATGAATACTAAACCTGATCAAAAACAGATCAGTGGTTTTGATATTAGGCAGCCTTGAAGTGTAACAATGGCTTTTTTTTTATGGAAAACGGAGGTTTTTCCTTAATATCTCAAAGGAACGAAGTTCTAATGACCCAATTTTTGGTATGGTAGGAGATTTTGGGGACATCTAATATGGTATGGAGAAATTTGGATTCGTAGGTCCAACAGTTTTAAAACGTGCCCTGTTAACGGACGGACGGCCGGACGGACGGACGACGGACAAAGGACCACGACTATATCTCAGATGACTTATAGTCAGCTGAGCTAAAAAACCCGCTCCCTATTCTATGGATGTGTTTTGCTCAGCACTTCCTTTTCCTTTTCGGTTCTTTGCGGTAAGCCAGTGTGTAACTTGCGGTAGTTGGCAAGGTGAAGGCCACTAGAAGATGTCAAAGTGCATCCATTGAGAACTCTCTCGGGGGTAAAAATAGGGACTCCAAGGCCATCTAGGGGTAGGCTACAGGTGTCACGATCATGGGTTCAAAAGCTTCCCTGCTTGGTAGCGAGGAGATCGAACAGATCCAGAAAGAGACAGGGTGTAAGGAAATTACTTTTCATGTGAATGAAAAACTGTCACAGGCCAAGTCACTCACTAAATCATAAATGACTGGCACAGTGTCCCGGATTTAATTTGATCAGTTTGAGTTGTTTTATTGACCATTGACATTGTAACTTTATAGTTTTAACTAAATTAAGGCCTGTACTTATTTTTGGTACCACGCATGAGATGAACTAACACTTTGACAGGTGTCACATAAATTGTTTCCTTGCAGATACTTGTTCCGTAATATTCAAGGCAGGCAACAATGTCAGCTGTGTAGACTTGGATATAATCTGACACTAGTCCAGAACTGGACTGTTAATCTAATCTGACACCGTCAATTCAAGATCCAATTAAGTGATATTATTCTGTAGCTAATATATAGGTATGATTTTACAATAGGTGCGACACCAGTATTAAGATCAAATAGGAATGCCTGGCACCTAAAACTGGTGATTAATAATGTTAATAGGTTTTCTTCTATCATATGTGATACATATTTTCATTATTTTGCTAGTACTCGCCTTATTTTTCTCTAGCCTTGCCCTATTTAGAGAGTTAATTGAACCATAATGTTGCACCTTTTGTAAATCCCTCATTGTATATTATTGTTAAGGTTCTATCAACTCACACTACAAGCATATGTTTAGACTGATACATTACAAGTACTTGTGTTATTTAGTTTTATGTAAACTCAAAATGAGTTGTATATTTTAGCATCTTTAAACCTGTTCTTTAATTTTATAAACAAATTCACTTTTCATTATAAACAAATTTAACTAAAATCAAAAGGATCATTTGTTATTAAAAGAGGAAAAACTGCTTACAGACAATGGATTACTGTATGCAATGGGCAATGGATTACTGAGTGAGTGAGAGACACTGACAGTCCATTGACAGCCAACTGGCTGTGAGGGACACGCCCCCTCACTAATAAGTTTGATGCAGCAAGACTGCCCATAGGTTCTCCTGGAATGGTGTTCCTGATTCTTCAGCTTCAGCCTAGTCTTAAAACACTAATAACTTTGCGCTGGGAAGTCATATTAATTTTATTAAAAAAGATAAATGATCCTAAAATTATAACCTCTCTAATAATATGTATATTTATATGATTTTTTTTTATTTGAAAATTTAACTGAAATGCCTAATGATGATCAAAATTTTCATAATATCCATGTTTCAATGTACAAGATACAAAGTACAAGAAAGTTTCAGATTTAGCATTATTATATTGAAGCAATAAATATATCATAAAAATATTGCATAATGTAACTTCAGTGCCATTCCTTATATATTCTTCAGTCAAACTACAAATTAAATTTATGAAAGTTTGAGTTTAACCTGTAACTCTGATTCTGAGTAATTCCTCCTTATTTCCACTTCACTTTTCAACTCTGTCCTTAATAAGTCCCAAAACCTAGACAGAACCAAACTCAGACTTTGTCCGGGTACCTTGGTTTTTGGAGAATATTACATTATCTTTATTTGCTTATGGGCTAAATCTGATATCAAACAGTCTTCTACTATATATATTTGTACATTACAGTATCTAATAAATTGATCTTTTGAAAATATAAAAATGATAAACTATCAGCATGTCTTGTACTTTATGTAATTTTACATTAAAAATATAATCAAATAAATTCATTTTATTTCTTATTTTATGATTAAAATATTGTCCTTGAAGATTCCAAAATATTAAATAAATGTAACTGAAGATGCTGAAAGAAGGTCCACAATATCAGTACTTTAAATGATAGACACATTGAAAAAGTTTTCATAAAATTAGATACTGGTAATACAGGTGCTTGTTACTTGAGTTTATACAAGTAGTTTTGTTCAGATGTATCATCACTTAAAGTATGCCAAAATAGTATTAACATTTTTGCCATGCAATTGCAATATTGGAATGTTCCACATGTTTGACCTCTTGTTTGCTAAATGTTTTTCTCTGACCTTTCCTGTTGCAGTCTCAGCCAATCAGATAGTGAGGCTGTACAGCAGATTCACCAGCCTCGATAAGAGCAATAACGGTTATTTAAGGTGAGTCGCAGCAAATAAGCATGTTCCAAATGATTTTAACTAAAAGTTCTTTATCATGGACCAAATACAAATTTAAAACCTTGGTACACATCCAGCCTACACAGATTTTGAATAGTGATCAGTTTTAACAATGAAACTGTTCCATGACCACCACATTTTTGTTTGACCTAGCTGAGTTCTTCCCAGGCTGCTAGCAGGTCCCAGGGGAAACTAATGGTATACAAATTTTTAATTTGTTATGAACTAAAAAATGTTGCTGTTTGATTACAAACCCTGTTTCTCATAAAGTATGACTTACTTTCAATCTTAAAAAAAAATATTTAGTTGTTTGAATAGTTTCATTATTTATTTTGGCTGCTGTCATGTGAGTCAAAAAGCTTTTGCAAATAGACTTGACCAGGGATATGTTTCACAGATTCTGTAAATTCACAGTAAATTCACAGTGCATTTTTCCTATCTATATATCACATATAATGCAAATAATGCAAGAAATGCATTTTGCGGGGATATGCATTGCACATTTCCCTTAATTTTCTTTCAGCCGTGAAGATTTTTTGAGGATTCCAGAACTGGCTATAAATCCATTAGGTGATCGAATAGTACATGCTTTCTTCACAGATGGGTATGTAAATGGTTCGTCTGATGTTGCAATTACTCTGCTTGAGCCAATATTATGGAGCTTACTAAATAATATTTGACTTGCATTAGCCAAGAAAACATGACTCGCAGGCCTTTTCAGCAAACCTGTGAGCTTATGAGTTTACCCATACTATCTCAAAAACCGTTGGAGCTATAAGCACCGAATTCTTTTGAAGATTCAGTCACATTTCAAACTTTATTGGATTAAGCTCCTTTTGCACCATCTGCATTTGCTTGCATTTTAAAAGGGAAAAAGCAGACAAACCTTTAAAAATCTTCTTCTCCGAGACTGTTCAGTCTAATTGTCCATGATTTCACAGAAATGATCTCAGGAACAATCTCTCAAGTTTCTTTGAATGTTTCCAATTTGGTGATTTTTGACCGAGTTACAGGAAGCTGAACTTAGTCATCTGGCCCAAAAAGCATACTTTAAATACAATCTCAGAAACGGCTGGAGCTATCATCACCAAATTTTATGCCAGTGTTGGTTACATGAGTCATATTTGAAATTGAGGTAGTGGTGGCGACACCTGCATTGACCTTTTTTTGTATGGGGGTCATTGGTCATCAATTCATTAATCCATAATTTCTCAGGACCAGGAGGAGCAAGCACCCCCAAATTTATGCAAATATCAGTCACATATCAAATAGCGTGGTATTCAGCTGGTGGTGGAGCCACTTGCATCGACTTACCTTTAACGGGAGGAATGCTTGAAAACCTTTGAAAATCTTCTTCTCCAAAATCTTTCTGCCAAATTGTTTAATATTTCATAGAAATTATCCCAGGGATAAGCTCACTCAAAGTTGTTTGAATGGTTCCAGTTTGGTTAATTTAGGCCGAGTTACAGAAATTTTAACATAGTCTTTTGGCTAAGCAAGCATACTAACATAACAATCTCAAAAGTGACAGGAGCTACCATCTGTAAGTTTTGTGCAAATGTTGGACACATGACTCATGTTTGAAATTGAGGTTTTTGTGGTGCCAACTACATCCACCTGTTTTTTATAGGTGAAAACCTTGTAATATTAGCGTCTTTCAGCTTAAAAATATTTTATGATGAAACTGTCAAACTGAATGGTTTAATTTTTCACAGGATTTATCCTAGGGTAGGGTTCTCTCGTTTTGATAAGAATAGATTTGGTTCACTGATTTTTGGAAGAGTCTTAGAAAGTTGAAGATGGTCTTGTAGCCTATAGTAAGCCTATTTCCAATCTTAGGGATGCAGTAGTCTTCTTCTGCAAACTGTTGTTTTAAATTCTGTAACTCTGCACAAATTTGATTCTTAGATGGCCTTTGTTCAAGATAACTTGAATTTTGGGAAGAATTATTGTACCTTTAACAATGAAAGGACTGTGAGTTACTTTGGTAAACAAAGCTAGATTTATTCTATCAACAAACCGAGCTCTTTGGGTATATAAGCAGAGCTGTACAGGCAACATAAATATTTGGTGTCCATATCCAGCTTTATTTAAAATAAATCAATGAATAAAATATATCTGTTTTCTGATTTTGCTTTCAGTGGCATCTGTTATTATTTAAAACATTTTGATGAAAAATCTTATGAATATGCAGCTTGAAAAAAGCAGTGTATAGCCTAAGTCTCTCAGTATATGTAATAAGATTTGGCAACATGCCAAATATATGCCTGTATCTATATATAACTAGCTGATAGACCCGGTATACCGGGCTTATTACCGGGATTGGGGAGATTTATTAACTGAGATGTGAAATGTTGGCTCATTTTTTTATTCTAAAAGTTAACAGAAAATATAGGTTTTCAGTGGGAAACTGTCTCCATAAGATATGCATAAAGATTTTGGCACGACTGCAGAATAACTCGCGCACCTCTCTGAGGCACAACACTTCTGTGAACAGAAAACGTTTCTATGAACAGCTGCTTGTATCTTAATTTTGCCACCTACTTTTAAATTACATGAATCCTTGACATCATACCGTCCGTCCGTATAAACTCATAATCTGGTGGAGACAGTGCGTGAGTGATCCTGCCGTCGCTCCAATATTTTTAACATTTATTTTGTGATTCTGTCCTCTTGGCAAGAAATTTATACCCTGTTATGTTTACCTTGATGACCTGGTGTTGACATTGCAAACCTGAATGAGACGCGGGGGCATTCAGGTTTTCGATGATATTTGACTGGATCTATCGGTGGACTTATAAAGTTAGGTTGATGTGAGGAACACATGAAAGAATTATTAAATGTACGTTGCAAGGAAACTATTCCTGAAGAAAGAAACAGAAATATGCGTACCTGGTAAGTAGCAGAAGCGGACCCAATGGGACTCCATGCAGAGGTCCGTATATTCTTTTTCAACTGCCGAAATGTTTTTTTTTTCCATTGTATCAGACAAATTTTGAGGCCTGAAACCCCAGACACCACCCCACCCCACCCCAACCCACGCCTGTTCCTGAAATTGGGACCTTGAATTAGGTTTTGTCATTAATCCTCCTGGGTTGAATCTCCATTTCATAAAGCGAGAAACATGTGTTTTTCTCTTTTACTGACCACGCACGTGGGTCAAATCCCTCATTGAAAGCAAGCGTTATTCATGTGAACAATAGTCTTAATGGTTAGAGGTTAAGTGACCACGATGCACGCATTGGGTGATTGCCGAAGGCAGTTCGGCTGTGCTCTGTAAAAAAACCAGAAAAATCACTCAAAATTATATGTTTATTAAAAATTATTTATTTTCATATCGCCTATGTCACTGCGGGGATAATAACCTTTAAAATGATGTATGGCACAATATTGTACACAGCGCGGTTTTAGAGAACATTGCGAACAAACGTGAACTGAATTCCTTTTATAAGTATTAGATAACTTGGCAGTCTGCCAACTATTTCAGATTTGGCAACAGGCCAAGTTTAGTCTGGGTCTATTGATAGCTTTGGCAGACTGCCAACTGTATCAGATTATGCAACAGGTCATTTCTCAGGAGGGATTTGATATGTCAGCCTGTTTTTGACCTTGCTTATTTCTTAGAAGGGATTTGACATATCAGCCTGAAATTATGCATGTGCATACATCTCGGATATTTTTGTTGTATACAAGACTTAGGGCACCTGCTACAATTGTTTTTGGGTTTCATGCATGTGTGCACATAGCCCAAGAGTGGTTTGTTGGCGCAACCTACAATCATTTTGTGTTGTATACATCCATGCCAATATTTCAGGAGTGACGTTTGTGTAATTGGTGCTTATACTCAGGTTCAAAATGTTTAGTAAGTGCATTGTGCATATATACATGTCACACGTACTTGAAAAGTGATGGTCCTGTATGGAAGCATTATACCTGATGTATATCCCCTTGCACAGGTTCGCATTAGGCCTGTAGGCCTTGCTAAATTGACTGATGGGGCCTACAAGTCATTACATGAATCATAATTGTCTCCAGAAGTAAAATATTGACATAAAGTGGCAGGCTTCCACTAGAATTGTATGTGTATAATGAAATTTCAAACTATAATTTACAGTGTATAAAGTATAATTAATATGTATACAAGAAAATCTTTGGCAATATTATGAAGCAAACTTTAATCTAAAATAACATCTAAATCAGTTTTTTTTCCCCAAGCAATTGTTAGCTACTGGTGCAGATGCATTTCTCATATTGATTTAATTCCTATCATATTTTGTAATTTGTAATACCTACTTTCAAATCATTAAAGGTAGCTTTCAAATCATAAAAACAAGTGATACATATTCATGAATTTTTATTATTTACAGGAACAGTGAAGAAGTGAACTTTTTGATGTTCATGAAAACCTTAGCGAGGTTCCGTCCTACAAAACAGCACGGAGACAATGTTATAAATAACAGGCAAGAAAAGCTGAAATGTAAGTCAATATGTTTGTACTTGTTTCTCAGGGGACAACAAAGTTATGAGGTTTTTTTTTTCAGACAACCTAATGTCCCAGCATTATTGTTTCTTATGTAATTTTATCTTATTATTGATGTAGCTCATCTTGGTTGGGCCAGTGGCTGATATAGTACTATTGTCATTATAACCAAATATTTGTTAGTAGTATTTTCATAAAATGTACTTGTATGACTTTCTCTCTAATGAATCTATATTAATTACAGTTGCTTTCAAGATGTATGATCTGGATGGAGATGATAAAATCTCCAGAGAAGAACTGCTCGCGGTGCTACACATGATGGTTGGAGCGAACATTTCTGAGGAGCAGGTAACATCTTTATAAAGGGATCTATGATTCTGACCTCTGCCTAAGTGTTCTGTGCTGTTATTGAAAAGAAATATCAGCAAACAAACAATTTAACACATTTTTTGTCATACATGCAAAAACATATGCAGAGCAGTAATGTTTAACATTTTTGTGTCCATGACAGTAGTGATTATCATTTTTGGTAGGGGTAGTAAAAATGTATGCATGACAAGTAAAAGCTAGATTTTACTTGCTTAATGGTACTGTCAGAAGCTTGAATCAATATTTTCAGTGTGATCAGTGTATAATAGAGGCACCAGTAGACCCCTGCCCCACATACTAGTCAAGCAAAACGTAACACTAATTCAAACTTAATGCCTTAGAGGTGATATCCACCTAAGATTTGGTTGGAATTTTTTTTAAAGTCCTTTATTAAACCCTTGGGACTTAATTGCTAGTACAGTGGAGTTTCTAAGATATTCATGAATATTTATGACTGGTAACTTGGTGTGTTGTTTAATTGAATGGTGTCAAAGGTTGAAAAGGTGATTAACCAGACTTAATTCATGTTGATTCAGACATGTGGACCATAATATTATTTGAGAGTTAAAAGTTCCTTGAATGTTAAATTGATGACTTAGTGAAAGAAAAATGGATTTTGTTGCCATGGTAATGGAAATTTTGTATGAAAAGAAAGTAGTCTTGTATACAAGATAAACCATCTGAAGGTCTATGGACATGAAAAAACTGTTTTGTCGGGTCAATTGTGGATCTATCATAATTTATTTAAATTCTAATGGAAGTAGGAAATGGTCAGTTTCAGCGACAAAATATTAGTTAAGAGGTTAAGCCTGATATGCAGGATTTAATGAAATTCTAGGCTTACCAAACAATAAAACTGAATACTGCAGATTTCCCATTTGGTAATGTTCAAACATGATGCATCAAGCTCAGCATCTATCTGTTTCTGTTGCAGCTTGGGAGTATTGCTGATCGCACAATCACAGAGGCTGACCAGGACGGCGATGAAATGATTTCTTTCCAAGAGTTTTGTAAGGTAAAAATTTGTTCACCAATCACTGCCAGCCAGCTTGAGGTTAATTAGTCCAAAAATATGTGCAAAAATATGCAACATTAAGCCTCAAGCACCAAAATTTTTTTCAACAGTTCTTTTGAATTAAATGTAAATATAAAAATAATTTCCAATATCAAGATTAAGGTATTTAAGAGTTTCAGTTTTTTGGAGATTTTCTGCTAAAATCAGCCACTGAGTTGATAATGAAGTGTCATTAGAGATTAGTTAAAATTGTGATTGAATTAAATGTTTGCAGCTCAGTTTTTAACTTTGATACTTTTTAGTTATATCTCCTCCATGAATATGCATCACAGAAAAGGAAGGTGCAGCTTACTGATTGTCACAGTTCCACAGTGTGATCCCTATTAGATATTTCTTATGATTATGCATGTGCAGACAATTAAGGATGGGACATTAGGCCCAAAAAAATAAAAGTTATGGTTCTTGGGCACCCTCTGCGCCAGTTTTATACATCAACCATTTTAATTTTGATTTTCATCTTTCAAGAAGACAGAACAATTTTGTTAAGATTTCCTTTGTCATGTAGTGCTTTTACCTGTTTAGCAGAAAAATTCTGTTATTTTCATGCTTTTCCCTGATCATGTGACATTTTATCTAAACATACAAAAAAAGGTAAAAAAATCAAATATCATCCGCCCGCACTGGTTTCTGAAAAAAAAGTGCCTGAGAACCATACCTTTAATTTTTGGCCTTATGAGGTCTGGTTAATACTTCACAGTTGTTCCTTCCTCATGAATAAGCATGTTCAGACAGAATGAGTGGATGCATTAGGCGATCTGGTATATTCCTCACTGGGTTGATACCCTCTCTTATGAATATTCATGTGCTTGTAGGTGATGGACAGGGTGGATGTGGAACAGAAGATGAGCATCCGATTTTTGAACTGATCCAGACAGATGGATGTCATCAGCAGCTTTTCCTGCCTCCAGTGTCAGAAAATCATCTCACTTTCATAAAGATATTCACCCCATCAGCTCTGTATTTCAGTGACTCTTCTTAAAGAAACTAAAAACTTCCATCTCACATAGTTGCTGCATACTTTGTGTATGTTCTGAGCTGATATTGTATTGGTCTACTTAATTGTATCCCCAGACAAAGTCGGGGGATACTATGTTTTCATACCGGTCCCGCCGCCGCCGCCGCCGCCGCCGCCGCCGCCGCCGCCGCCGCATATGAATCTTGTTGGCGCGATAACCCAAAAAATATTTCACGGAACTTTACCAAACTTGGTATATGTATAGATATGGGTAAGAGGACGACGCCTATTTAAAATGAGGTCATGACCTTTACTAGGAGAGTGTCCTTGACCTTGAATAGGTCCAATTTTGGGGAAAATCACACAAATTCTTTAATATCTCAAGAAATCTTGCATGGATTTATCCCAAAATCAAGTTGATGGAAGATCATGGATAGGGTTGTCATGTTCCAGAAACTGGTGGCGCCACCTATTATTCTTTACTAGTTTTCGTGCCGTTTAATACCCCCTAAATTGCCACCTTACAGCACTGTGAGCATTATAAGTCAAAAACTAATGGACAGATTTCTTTTATATTATGCATATACATAGGTATGGGTTATGGGATGATGCTTATTTAAATTGGGGTCATGACCTTTCCTATGATAGTGGCCTTGACCTTGAATATTGCCATATATGGTGAAAATCACACACCTCTTATGATATCTCCAGTGTTGATAGCCATATGGATTTCAAACATGACTTATGTATGGCCCACCACTAAAGAAAGAACCCTATAGGTTCTAGGGTCATGAGGTCAAAGGTCAAGGTCACTGGACTGGCATTTTAAAAGATACTGTGGATGCATTTTAAGCCAAACTTTCATCCCAGGTCTTCCATCTTGAATATATAGCTCACTTGCCAATAATGGATGATCCATATAAATTTTGGGGTCACAAGGTCCAAGGTCAAGGCCACAGGAGCTATCTGTCCAAAAATTAGTTTCTGGATGATAATTCCTGCTTTAATTGATGTAATGATTTCAAAATTGACTTATATATGTCCCATTGAAAAAGCAAGACCCAAATTGATTTTGGGGTCATGAGGTCAAAGGTCAAGGTCACAGGAAACCTCTTTAAAAAGATTGTGGATGCATTTTCAGCCATACAATTCATCTCAGATCTTTCATTTTGCACATATAGTTCACCTGCCAAGAGTGGAAGACCCCTATCAATTTTGAGGTCACAAGGTCAAAGGTGAAGGTCACAGGAGCCATATATCCAAAAATTAGTTTCTGGATGATAATTCCTGCTTTTATTGATGTATGGATTTCAAACTTGACTTATATATGTCCCATTGGAAAAGCAAGACCCAAATTGATTTTGGGGTCATGAGGTCAAAGGTCAAGGTCACAGGACACATCTTTAAAAAGATGTGGATGCATTTTCAGCCAAACATTTCATCTTAGATCTTTCATTTTGCACATATAGTTCACCTGCCAAGAGAGGAAGAACCCTATCAATTTTGAGGTCACAAGGTCAAAGGTGAAGGTCACAGGAGCCATCTGTCCAAAAATTAGTTTCTGGATGATAATTCCTTCTTTTATTGCTGTTTGGATTTCAAACTTGACTTGTATTTGACCCATTGGAAAAGCAAGACCGGAATTGAATTTGGGGTCATGAGGTCAAAGGTCAAGGTCACAGGAAACCTCTATAAAAAGATTGTGGATGCATTTTCAGCCAAACAATTCATCTCAGATCTTTCATCTTGCACATATAGTTCACCTGCCAAGAGTGGAAGACCCTTATCAATTTTGAGGTCACAAGGTCAAAGGTGAAGTTCACAGGAGCCATATGTCCAAAAATTAGTTTCTGGATGATAATTCCTGCTTTTATTGATGTATGGATTTCAAACTTGACTTATATATATCCCATTGGAAAAGCAAGACCCAAATTGATTTTGGGGTCATGAGGTCAAAGGTCAAGGTCACAGGACACATCTTTAAAAAGATGTGGATGCATTTTCAGCCAAACATTTCATCTCAGACCTTTCATCTTGCACATATAAGTCATCTGCCAATAGAGGAAGACCCCTATCAATTTTGAGGTCACAAGGTCAAAGGTGAAGGTCACAGGAGCCATCTGTCCAAAAATTAGTTTCTGGATGATAATTCCTTCTTTTATTGATGTATGGATTTCAAACTATACATGTATTTGAACCATTGGAAATGCAAGACCCAAATTGATTTTGGGGTTATGAGATCAAAGGTCAAGGTCACAGGACACATCTTTAAAAAGATCATGGTCACAGGACTAACATCTTCAACAAGATTGTGGATCGTTAGATGGAATAAACAATAAATATGCCAAGTGTCAGTATATGCTGCTAAAAATGGGGGTCTGTTCTTGTAGGAGGGGGGCCTACTATGTCTGGGGATACTCTGGCACCTGCGGTGCCAAGAAATGTCTAGTTATTACATGTGATTATGCATATTATCATATTGCATCAATATTTATCAAGTTGAAACAAGTGTTGTTGAAAGTATCTAATTTAGGCAAATGTTTTAGCAAGCAAGCATCTTATGTTAAGAAATATAAATATATTTTTATTTAATTAACTCATATTCTTTCTCTTGATATGACTTTTTCTTGGTATTCTTGTTCTATATCATTTTCTTGCTGTTAACTTGCAGACATTGAGAGACAGGTGGTGATATACATTAATATTTTCATTATAAATAATCCAAACTCTATTATCCATTTACCCACTTGGATGTCAAGCACAAAGACATGCTGTGAGAATACTTGTCTCACTTGAATTCACCACAAAAACTACAGTCAGAGAGACCAGGTATAATGCTGCATGTTTTATTGGACCCTGCAGTGTGAAAATAATCAAATATTGTTTTTGAAAAATATTGTTTATTTATTGCCATGGATAATTTCTAGCATGGCTGGTTATTGTGTCGTCAGCTTACATAAGGATTTTTACTGTTGGGACATTTACATTGAGTCATGTATACAAGTTTATGATATAAAGCCATCACAAACCCATGGCATACTTGAGCACAGAAAAGTTTTGAGCCATTGCATGGTCATGAATGTCTTTCCCCACCACTTAAATGGCAATGACACCTGGGGGTGAGGATAGGCACAAACATGTCTGTTTGTAATCCATCTTTGGAAATTGCCATCCTATCAGGAAATACAAGATAGGTAAATCCTGTTTCTTTACTTTTATCCATGACATAATGACAAATTTATTGAAAACTAAATGTAACAAGCACCAGTTGGGCCAAATATTGCAACTGGCAAAATGATATTGCACGTTGAATGTTGATTAACTGATTTCACTTAGAAATGTGGCACTAATTCATTGAAAGCAAATTTGCCATACCTTAACCGATATTTTAAATTTTTTCTTTACATATAATATCCCCATTTTTAAGTGTTCTTTAACACAAGTGTATATATATATATACATACATACATTCATACACATGCATTTTTATTCAAAGATTATTTGAGTAATCTTACAGACCTGGCCACAGGGCATTGGAGTTTTCAATAGGTTACTTAGCCTTGGGTCATAGACTAAAGTGTGGTTCACTGTACTGCTGTCCTAAAAGGTGCCTTTAAGTCTCAAAATTTGAATTACCTACTGACTGGTTAAAAACTCTGCCTAAAGAGTGTCCTTGTTTTAATCTGTCAAATGATGAAACTCAAGTATTGGCACAATTTTAGAGAAAACAATTGAAAATAGGTTACTGCCAGTGGTGCTATTCTCCAGAGGAACACTTGTTAAGTCATTTACAGATGTTTGTGAAATGAGAGACAATTTTGTTCAGCCTTAGGATTGTGTGTGTATATACAATGGTAACCATGGTAATCATTTGAGTGGATAACAAATTATCTGTGTTAAACTTAATTTTGCACAAATAAATCTTATATTTATTGAAAGACACAAGTGCTTAGTGGTGATACTGGAAAATGTCATTAAATATAGGCAAAACATTGTTTGCAAGAGTTATACCATGACAGTCATTGTGGCCTTACTTTAAAGATTTTGTTCCTTCAAGACAAAAGTAAAGTGAATATATATTGAAAAAAAGTATAAATTATACTGAGACTTTGCAGGTCTCAGAGGAAAGGTCTACGAAAGTGTTGTTTTAATCAGGTAATTTTTACCATATTTTCAGTAAGATGGACTGTAATTAAGTTTGTCTTGTCTTGCAGAAATGTTGGATCATTGTTTATAAAAATATATTTAAATCATGTAGACTTTTGTTTTTTTTATTGCTGGATTTTACATATATTATTTTATAAGCGATTCAAGTCTGAGTACACTAAACTGCAGCAAATTTATCTATTACATTGAATGGTCTTTCATGATGTGGTCAGTGAAACAGAATTGAACATAAAGGCCTACAGACAAGTGCTTTTAAGCTACAAGACCTAAAATGCTAAATAAAATATTATAAACGGTCACTCCACTATCTTGGTGATCAGCTTCATCCATCTGTTGACACAACCACCTAAAAATCTTAAATTGTATCCCCACATCTAAATATGAAGAAGGTTTAACTGATGGATTTTATCATGGTTTATGTCACACTTGTATTTTGGATTTGTTTAAAAACCATTTTCAATACAGAAGCGGGGGTGTTTGGGTGGGGTGGTGCAGAACTTTTTGATTGGGTTTCATACAAAATTTTGCGGCGTGGACCCCCTTTCTACAAAAAATTAACTTGAGGACCTTTTTTTAGGTCTTTCATTAGTCCTTCTGGGCTGGTCCCCCCCTTTTCCCAAATCCTGGATCAGCCCCTGCAGTATGGTGTAATTATTTTAAATACTGCCGACATTTTTATTACTTTTGATGTCCCAAAGTAACATACAGAGGTCTGACAGAAGTACACTATTTTAGTTTCGTGATCACATGCAAAAACAGGTTTGATGAATTCAAATTGATACAGGAATTTTAATAAATAAAATAAACTTTTGTTTAAAAAAAATAAAAAAAATACAGCTATCACCAACTACTTCACTGAAAAGATGAAACTGAAGTTGAAAGTTCACTTAACACTCTTATGCCCTTCCATGTGGGTATTTTATTGAGAAAGATATTCTGTTTATTCCTTTTAATATGCGACTGACCAAACAACGGGTGGTTTCAACTCCATGTAGAGCAAGGTTATTACAGGCTTACCATGATGAAAGTGGCCCAATCACCTATGAAGCATGTTGAGTTATCACAAAAATAGCTTCTTCTCTTTAAAATAAATCTGTACCTGCCAAAATGTTGCCTTGAAACCGTTGCTTACTCCTGTAAACGAATGTTTAAAAACTGCACCGGGCGCGATCGCAGGTGTCAACATAAACAGTGCGTGGGGTCGTGTGCACTGCGGAGCCAAGACACGTGTCAATCAGGAAATGCCCCGACTGACTTAGCCAAAAAAAAAAATTAATACATGTTCCCGCTGGCTGAAACACAGCGTGTTGCCCCTCTAAACAGACTTCCTGTCATGTGGCCTTGTTATGGTAAACAGACACACGTGGACTGTGTTTACTAACACGCACAGTCATGACAAGGTGTTAAACAGCCGTATGAGAGAAAATGAGACTGTGTGATGGGATAGTTCTGCTGGGTAACTTTTGTATAGATCAAAACTGAACTGATAGTGTGAAAGAATAGGCATAATATTGATCATGATTATGTCTCTTTAACTACACATAGAGGCCATTAAGGCGCCGATCGAACCAACACTTAAATACTTCTGGCCAGGCATATATGTAGATTTACAAAATACATGTATTGTCAAAACATGTGAAGTATACCAGATTTCTTCACGCAGTTTTGGTAGTAAACCCTCTCCATTACATTCGCTACCAATAGGTACAATAGGTACGGTTTTACACAGGGAAATTTTCTATCGCTTTGGAGCGCCTAAAGCCCTCCTGTCTGATCGAGGACAGAACTTTGTATCAAAGTGGAGCATTTGTGCAAGGTGTGCGATGTAAAAAGATTGAAAACCAGCTCTTTTCACCTCAGACAAATAGCGCATGTGAACGTACAAACAGTACATTCAAAGGATTCGTGCAGAAAGATCAACAGAACTGGTACCAAATTTTACCTGGTATTTTGTTGGCCTAACGGCGAACTCCCGTGCTGCAATCCAGCCAGTTTTCGCCATGCGAACTTCTGTTCGGTAATTAAATGCGGTTGTCCATTTATAACATATTTCCAGACGAACAGTCCTCTCACGACCAAGTAATTGCCAGTATAAATCAAACATTCAGCACGCAAAAGAAACATAACCAACGACGTCATCACCAACGAGCAAAAGTTTCAAACTTTTACACTGGCCGCATGTGTGGCTACAGATAAATAAGGTTCCTTAAGGATTCACTTCAAACTTGTACCAAAATGGACTAATCCATTCTACATTGTTGTGTGCGACCCGAACGACACATTCTCTTCAAGTCACGCCGAGACACAAACTTCTCTCGTCCCTCATACACGCTAACCGACTTGAGCTCCTTATGAACCCTTAAACACCCATTTCCATCAACATGGAGGCAAAGAACTCCACCTATAACAATCTCTGAAATATGCGGATACCCAACAGCCTACGTCGGAGAACAAATTGGACAGTGATGATCAATGGTAAGAGGTGGACCAGCTCTTACAATACGAAGGATACGGAAAGAATTAGACGTACAATGCGAAATCAAAAGGGTCCACAGAGACCACATGGGAAATTGAGGCAAATATCGTACAAATATCTCCATTAATCTCACGCAAGGTGCAAGAGATGACAATAACTCGTATTTTTAAATATGTATAGGCTTTATGAATGTTTCAGTTTTAGTCTGAAGACTGTTTGATATATTGGAATATTCTTATTTTTATGATGCAATAATACCTCAAAGAGACTCTGGTAACAAATGTATATTTTTATCGCTTGCCTGATTGATATCTTATTTTTTAATATATTTGCACACATGCTTCATATATTATGTTACTTGCGCACTCGAGGATCCAGGTATATGTCACTGTAATCGATCAACAAGCCGGGGGGTATTGTCATAAGGCTGCTTAGCGTATAGTATGCACCAAAGGCACGTCGAACAGAGAGGAGGTCCGTCGCCCACGGAGTCAGCAGACGTTGTACAGTCCAGTGATTAACCGGTCGTCGCCGACAGGTCGAGTAAGAATAGCGCTGCTTGGCGCATTAATGGAGAGGTGTCTGTCGGCAATAAGTTTCTGCCGGTAGGGTAGAAATAGATTTTTGCCATCATTTTGGCAGAAATAGTATTTGAGACTGTGTATTTCAACCCAAATTGGCATTTACTTACAGTCATAAGAGAATAATAATCTTAACTCAAATTAATTTTGGTCAGCCTTAATTGGTTGGAGTACATATCAGTACTGTTGTCCATTATTACACCCAAACTCCCCTCCCTCCAGGTGTTTACATAAACCAACCCTGACAGAAAACAAAGCCTTTTATTGTGTAGTCACCCATGTGTTCCTCCCATGACCCCATGTTGATGTTTACATAATATAATAATCACAGAAACCAGCTGCAGCAGAAATCCCACCTAATGTGTGTTCCTCCCCTAACCTACATGTTGATGTTTACAAAATCACAGAAACCCTGACAGAAACCCAGCCCTGATGTATACTCTCCCCTAATTTTTCCCAGTAAGACACTTGCAAAAGTTAATATAACATTTAGCAATGGCGACAAGCCTAGGTTCACAGTGTAGAAAAATGCAACTGTGTTTCACCCTACCTGTCATAACTGTTTTTTTTTCTGATCACTATAAACTAATGAGTGTTGCTCCGACTTACAGCAAAGTCTAAATGTTCAGAGGTGGTAGGCCCCGAGACCCTATCTGGTAACATTCACTTTGGTGGAAGATGGTAGAAAAAGCGCTGTTAGGTGCAAGCACTATAACGAAGAGCAGTTTGCCAAGGTCTGCAGAATGAAAGACCATTACAAGACGTGTAGCAAGACTGCTGGTTCTGCTGACTCCTGTCCTGTCTCAAGTGATGCTGTTAGGAAACGTTGTGCAGATCAAGACAGTCATGACAGCCCTCTACAATTGAAATCAAGACAGGAGGAAATGAACGCATTTAACTTTAAGACTGGCCAAGCTGTTAAAGGCAGAATTGATGAGATAATGGCTCGAATGTTCTACGCCTATAACATTCCCTTTTCTGTGGTGGAGCATACAACATTTATCGAGTTAGTGCAAGCTCTTCGGCCTGGATATAAGCCACCAACCTGGAAGACTCTGGCAGGCCCACTCTTGGATAGTGTGCACGAGACATCACAGAACAACATGAAGCAAGGACTAGGAGGTAAGGTCGTCACTCTTGTTGAGGATGGGTGGAGTAGTTTCCACAATGACCCCGTAGTGGCTACTAGCGTCGCAGTGGATGGCAAGGCTTTATCCAGGATGCACATGACACTGGAAGTATTCAGGAAACTGCTGAGAACTGCATCTCTCTGCCAAGAATCAATCAGTTCAGCCAGATGTGACTACAAAGTGAAGTATGTGGTTACTGATAATGCCAAACCACATGGAAAAGATGAGGAATAAGCTTTATGAATAGGATCCAGAGCTTAACGTATATGGCTGCCTCGGTCATTGCCTCAGTCTCCTGGGCCGGGATAATACTGGCATCATGAAGCATGTGACAGAAGTGCAAAAGTACTTTCGTAACAATCATAGGCCCTCCGCATGGCTTAAGGACTGTGCTGGTAGTGTGAAGCCACAAAATGTCAACTGATTTGTCTGGAATCATTCTTGACTAACAGACCTCACTTTACCATGATTGTGAAATGGACTTTGATGAAACCTTAGTGCGCAAGGTTATGAATTTGTTCCGTCATTCGGAGATTGAGCTGATCAACTGAAACCTGCAGCATTGGCCATTGACGAGGCTCAAAGTGACACAACAGGTCTTGCTGATGCATACAAGATTTTAATGATTTGCCAGGTGAGCCACTACTACAGCCTTACAAAAATCACATACAGCATCGTTTCACGCAGACCATCAAGCCATGCCACATGGTTGCATAAAAGTTGCATCCTGGATACAGAGGACGTGGACTATCAGCTAAACAAGAAGCGTCAGTGGCAGAGTGGCTTATAATGAAACACCCATCATATGTTGAGGCTCTCATTGCATCTGATGCTGATGCTGCACCATACCCTGCACTCTTCTTCAAAACAACTGCAATGGAACCTCTGACATTGTGGAAAGGATTGCAGAAGTACAATTTTCCTGAAGGATTTCTGGATACTGTGATACAGCTGCTTTCTGCTTGTGCTTCTTAAGCTTCAATTGAGAGAGTGTTTTCAACTTTTGGACTTGTGTACAGGGAACTCCGAAACCGGCTTAGTGTGGTTACAGCAGCAAAGTTGGTTCTTTGTTACAGGATGGTCAGAGGCAATACAGTTTGGACTATTAAATACACCATTTTGGTGAACATAATCACATAAATAATCACATACACACAAACACACACCTAATCATTCTTGGACAGACACAAACCTGAAGAGTGCCATGTAGTATATATATATATATATATATATATATATATATATATATATAAACTATATGTATGTATATATATACCTACATATATTTTATATATATGCACACCTTCCGTAGTATAAACTCAGTTTATTTTATAACATGACTATGTGAATATAAACTAAATAAATTTGATCGTGTTATTCAAATTAGCTGTTTCTGTCAATAGCTTTACCATTTTCAATATATCCGATTTTTTTAATTGCAATATCTGCCGTCAGTAACTAATTTTCTGCGATTATCTGCCTGCCGTGAGGCAGAAATTGGTTTCTTCCGGCAGAAACCCAAACCCTGCAGCCCGGTCATCTTGCATTTCGCGGTGGTCCTGTAGAGCTCACCAGGAGTGTGTACTATTGTGTACATATTTTCACGTCCTAGGTGCAAAGTAGTGACGTGAATAGGAAAGTAATGTTTTAAATGCTCAAATATTCAATGCTTATACATTTATTGAATATTAATATGTGGATATATATCAAATTGCAGAGTTGTATATGGTGTGTTAAAATCAATAGGCAGCTGCAGGGGCAATCTATGGACTCCATATTGCGACCGTCACTAACAAGGGACCTATGGGTCACGTCGCTCAGCTGAATTTTGCAAAATTGTACCAAATGCAAAATATACTTGTTTCTTATATATATATATATATATATATATATATATATATAAGCACTTGAAAAGCCCTTCTAACTGGGATTATCAAATATTAAATATATGTTTGCCAAACTAATAATGTGCACTTTTATGGACTATATCAAAGATGCAAAGCCTCTCATAATCAAATATTTCTAGAAGTATCTTTATTTCAGCTATGTGCATAAAATAACCATGGGGATGTATGAACACCTGTCAATTATAGCATAAAGAAGAAAGTGGAGATTAGCTGAAGTATAATAATTCACATTTATTAACTGAAATAAAATGCTGTAAAAATAATTTTCTTTTTATCATTTAATAAATCCTTATACAGTTGCTATAAAATATAAAATTAATGGGCCAGTCAAAAAGTGTCAAGAAAATGGCAAGGTTTGGGGGGGAGGGGGGTTAGATAGATGCCTCATGTAGATAGAGGGGGGGGGGGGGCAGCAAGTGCCAGGGCTCAATGGAAAGGTTGGGGGTGGGGGTTATATAGATGCCTCATGTAGATGGGGGGGGGGGGGGGGAGGGGGCAGCAAGTGCCAGGGCTCAATGGCAAGGGGGGGGGGGGGATGATAAATGGTGGTAGCTACAACACCTCTGCATATTCACACAGGATATGAAATTTAAGGCAACAGTGCTTACAGGAGGGAAAGTTTATTCTTAATCATCAAATATTTAAAAACAGACAGAGAGATGGACAAACTAAGCCAATCATGCGCTCCCGAGGCAGAGGAAATCTTTGCGCCTCTAAAGAAGCTACTTATTTTCCCGCTGCCTTCTTTGACCGTTTTTGATGCACACCAGGTGGCCTATCTGCTGAAAAAAAACTGCTGATGTGACTAGCAGCCAACCGAAGGCCAGTCAACAAACTCTCGACAGGCATGAAGCTCCGCCCAGAAACCACGTGAGGGGCCATTCTCTCTGAGCCTGTGGCCTGTTCAAACGGTTGCCGGGGCGATGAGCTGTCACTCAAATTCCCCGCTTGGCTTGTAAACCGTTTTGTCTGCAAGCACAGGGTCTCATCCGATTGGATAAAAATACAGTGCTCCCCTCTGGTGTAGAGATTCAGGATACGAGGTCAAAACAAACAGCGCTTAAGATATAGGTGGCAGGCCTATTGGTAAAGCGCTGTGTAAAGCGTAAGCCGATCACTTAATTTCATATTCTGCTGAGGCAGAGAAATAACGAACACGTTTGCATAAGATCCTCATTCCATTCATTACATCAATTTTTTTCTTCAATTTTATACATTTGCAACATAACGTTTATATCTGAATATATGTTGATTGACAATTCTGAATTTCAAACCTGCATCACCATTTATCCCTAATTTTGTCAGATAACACGCTATGCATACACGTATTATTTTTTACTACATAAATATATACCGTATTTCCTTGATCAGACGCCGGGCCTTAAATAGCCTGCTGCCTTATTCAGTCACCGGGGCAAAACAATGTCCCACGAAAATAAACGCCGGCCTTAAAAAGACGCCGGTCTTGTTCAGAGGCCTGGTGTCAGGTATATTTAATAAATTAGCAAAACGATAAAGATCTGCAAATATAACTTGATTCAGAATTTACAATTTTAAATTGCACCTATATTTATCCACAATTTGGCACATATATTAACAAATTATGCTTACTGGTGTGTTAAACTGTCACCCGCTCCGCGGATGCGGCGACATTGATTTTGGTTTGTCTGTCCGTCCGTCAGGTTTTTTCTTTTTTCGTTTCCGTGCGATAACTTTCCTAAATTTTATCCGATTCATTCAAATTTGGGTCAGTGATTGTTCATATGCATACCTTGGTTGGAATTGGTTTTGGAGTGTCTTTCTGAAAATGGTTCTCTCCAGCTCAAAAGCAAATTTTGGTCCAATTTCTCAATGTGTTTTAGTTTTTATGTTCGCCTGCAGATGTTTCCACATGTAAGAGTGGATTTTAGTCCTATTTCTCAGTGTTTAAGATTTTATATTCGCCTGCAGATGTCTCCACTATTGTCATAGTACATCTGTTTAAGTTTGCATGTGCTCTCAAGATTTTCTCCACGTCATAATTTTGGTTGCTTATCAAGCATGAAAGACAACAAGAGCCTAAAGCGGAGGACATGAATTCCACGAATTTGCTTGTTATATTTTGATTTGTAAATAATATTTAGAGAAAATACATTTCTTTAAAACTGAATTACCAAAACACGGCATTATCAATTACTCCTTGAATGAGATAGATTTGTACAAATGAGTGAAAACAGCTTTACAATTAAGGAAATACAATAATCATTTCTGGTTTGTACATAAGAAATATATAGAGAAATATTTATATTATCAGTGGTTTTTATATAAGGCAGTCTTGACGTGTAACAATGGGGTTTTAATGGAAAATTGATATTTTTCCTTAATATCTTGAAGGAACGAAATCGTAGTGACCTAGTTTTCCGTATGGTAGGAAATTTTGGGGATATCCGACTGTATGCTGACATCAATATGGCTGTTGACTTAAGGTCAGCCGAGCTAAAAAAACATTTGAGGGTACCAATCTTATAGGTTATGATGAGACCATGCTGAAACTATAGTATCTTCGATGACAAAATGTTTTACTATTTTATGAAGTAATGCAACTCATTCTTTACACAAAGAGAGTTCGGACTTTCAAGGTGCTCAAAATCCTGTTATGCCTAGCTATCAGATTAAGAGGTCACTCTGCCCTTAAATCAGGATTGATGGAAGATTTTGCCAGGACCTGTCTGGACTTCACGGTAGAACGTTTATGTTCCAACACTTACATATTTAACCTGCTAAGGAAGAGCTAACAACGAATACTAACTAAGCGGACATTTACACTTGACTGATAAAACTACTAGATCCCAGTCATACAGCCATCCATTCTGTTGCATCGATATTGCTGTACACGGCTAATAATTTTACAACGCTGTGCTTGCAGGACTTGGCTTAAGGTCACAATTAACCATTCGGAGATATGCTTCTGTGCAGTCAGAAATTCAACAAACACACAGGGAGATACTTATATGCCAACATGCCGTGTTATGATGAAACCTCAGGCGTTTGAATCCCTATAAACATGATATATGGTTTATCAAGGTATATAAAATTATAATAAAGTATTCTGGCGCGATTTGAGAACTATAGGCGTGAATATGTACCCCTTTTCTGAGAGATTCGCATTTAGGTTTGAAATTGCGTTATAACTGTTTATTATCATAATATATAGGATGACAAACCATGTAAATCGTGTTTATACTTCATAGGGATTCAAGCGCCTGCGATAGAATCTTTTCCACAAGGGTGGTTAAAAAGTACACAGCGTACAGGTGGTCTGTTATAACCTCGTACCTTAATGGCATGCCGCGTAAAAAAAAATTGATATTTGCATCCCCATATATTGATTTACAGGCGATTCTCATATACTCATAGGCGATTTATATAATAGACTCATCCCGCTTCACATCAATAAGTCAGCTAAAATTTGGAAAGCTGAAGTTTGGCAGATTTTGCATGAGGACAGCCAACATGTATATGGGGAGGAGGCACATTTATTTATCTGATGGGAATATAGCAACCAGCAATAATCAATCATTCAATACTCATGAAAAACAATAATCCAAGCGTCCAGTGATGAATAAACATGGAAAAAAGGAGGGAGTACCAACAAATGAGCCAGAATCCTTATATGAAGAAACATTGCTAATAATTGAAGATACATGCTGACACACTAGCAGGCATATCATGTTAATGTATTCCTGTAATTACCTATGCACTGGATGAGCTGAAGAAATAAATTACAAGAATACGTTTTCTATAGGAATTTAATATATTATACATTTCATCCAAAGGTACCAAGCACAAGTAAACAAAATATCAACAATCTTGCATGATCACTATTTTGTGGTAGCAGTAATCCAAAATGATCCACCCCTGTTATGTCACTTAAACTTTTACTTAAATAGCTTCCCTTTCTGAGCAGTCATAGGGTGGACTGCTTACTTTGAAAGTACTGGAACAAACCAAAACCAAACAATATTTTCTGCCTGACACAAACAAACCCATCAGGTCTTATAATTACTCAGAAGTCAATAATTCTGAAAATGTCCTTGTTACTGATTAGAATATATTATCTAAAGGACCTTTACCAAATTAAAACAACATAACAAATAAAATCACATCTTGTTCACTAAATCACTTAAAAAGTATGCATATTTCATAGTAATTACCAGAGTTTACTAAAGACAACCTCACAGATATATCAGAGCCTAGCGCTGCCACCCTTTTTGTGCTGCCACCACCCGGGACAAGTGACGCCATGCAATGTTTGCTGGCAGTCGTTGCTGTAAAATTATAAAGTGGTTTGCTGGCAGTCGTTGCTGTAAAATTTAAAGTGATTTGTGCAATCTCATGTGATTAAAATAAAAGTGGTTCTCAGAATGATTAAGCCCCAATTTGGCTTATATAGCAATGTAATTTAGGTGGCTAATGAAACTACCAAGATAATGATTTCTGCTTACTGTCCTTAATTGTAGATGCTAGCATGTAATTAAGGTCCAGATCTACACATTATGTACTACATTTAAAACAAACAACTTGCTTTAAATAAAATATTTTGTAACATTGCAAATTTAATGTACATTTAAAGCTATTTTAAGAATGCAGACCTATGTCAAGTCTAGCCCCTTAAGTCTGCTTACTACAACAATCTGTTACATTTTGTCCAATTGAGTAAAAATTTCTGTGGCTAACCTGGCGCCGAGTCTAGAATATATATTGTAAATTTAAAATTATTCAAGGCAGTTGTTATCTGAAGAAATTTTTGGGTATCCCATTTCCTCAAATTTAAAAACCCAACAATACTGTTTTTAAGTTTAGATTTTAGAACTGAGAAATTTGAACCATTCCACCATTACAAATTTTCTGATTCCATAGAAACAATAATTGTTATATATCTGGTGATTTTGTTGCAACAAAATTACTCTAACTAAACAAACAAGGTGGTATTACAATGACAATGTATATATACAAATAACAAAGGTTTCACTTTTTATCTATTGTTAGGTTTGTACCATTTTAGATAACAACAATTTCTTTGATATACATAGAAAGCTATATATGTGCATGTCTGTACATATAGTGCAGTTTATATAAAGTAAAACCACACCAACATGATATTCCTGGCAGGGTGGATCGATGCAATACCATTATAATAAATTACTTTCATGCCAATTAAAAAGGTTAACCAAAAAGGCAATAATATATATATATATATATATATATATATATATATATATATATATATATAAGGTGGAACAAAATTAAGAATGCCAAGTTTGAAAAAAAGTACAGCTTAGGTCTTGCAAGAATCTGTACAGAATAAGACAAACTGCACATTAACAGAGCATATCCTGCAGAAAAAATAATACCCTTATGGAAAACCTCACAGCTGAAACGTACAGTGCTTTTAAAAAACACATTATGTACAGTGTATTTACAGGAAATTAAAGGAGCACACCCTAGATTTCATGTCCTCCCTCAACAAGCACTCTGTGTGGTTACATGCCTGATGGTGGTCCAAGCCCGAGTGCACAATCCACTGGTCAGTCACACAATTAATTTAAGGACTGTTAGTCATCCGTGACAAGATAATCATGGTCCAAATGAGCAAGTCACACGACTAAGTAAAGCAAAATCACATTTACATTTATGTAACCTCTTTGGTCACAGGACTACTGGTGATCCATGTCTGGCTGCTCATGGTCCACTGAAGCATGTGTCAGTGAAGTCAGTCATACACGTTGGATACAGCAATCACATGACAACATGCTGATCCATGGCTGGCTAAACAATGTCCATGGATTTAAGTGAGTCACACTGCAGTGACTGTCTTTGTTTCATTGTCAACTTAAATTACTCACTTGTTTTTTTAAAGGTACTCATATTCTTCAGTTTATCCCTTACTCTTTTGCGTGCTTTTTTCTCACCACACATTTTACTAAGATGAGTCACAAGCCTGACCAAGAGCTGCTTCTCAAATTCATAGTATCCATCCTGTCCATTCAAGCGCACTGGTGGGACCTGAACTTGTTGCTGTGGCAACTCAAAATCACTAACATGAAATGCAATGCTGGTTCTGGTATGGCTCTTGTGCGTTTTCAGATGACTAAACCCACTACTCCATGTATCACTCCTAAACACCTGGTCACAGTACATGCAAGAGAATATCTGAAATGTTTTTTTGTCGATACAATCTGATGGCATCTGTTCCTGTCCACCAGACTTGCTTCCATCTGATTTCTTATGTTGCTGAAATTCTTTCTTGTTTCTGAAAACCAGGTTGCAGTCCTTGCAGTGCTGGCATTCCTCAAGAAGGAAAGTGTTTTCTGCCACAACATTACTGATGCAGTACGCACCTTTTCCATACCTATGTGATGACTTAGTGTGCCAGGCACACTGGTATATATCTTGGAATACCATGCCACATTCCCAGCAAACAACAATAGCAGACTTCAAGTAGGCCAACTTGTTCTTCATTGCTATGGGCTGTGTAATTTCGAGCACTTCGCTGTTACCATCGTCACTTATCTCACATTTGCAATGACTGACAGCATAATGGTTTGCTATCTTCAAATGTTCTCTGGCATCCTGAGCCTTGGGGGAGGAAAATGGACAATAGTCACATTTGTACACAGATTGTGGTTTGGATTTTCTTTTTTGTTCTGGTCCTCTTTGGTACAGCTCTTGCTCCAACTGTTCCATAGCATCTGGATCATTGCTGACTGACTGTAAGAGTAGTCCTAAACTTTCTGGTAAAGCATCCATGAAAGGTTCCATTTGCATCTCTTGCTGCATCATACCTGAACCAATTCTGTCTGCTATAGTTTGTATTATGGCTTCTGTGTTTGTGGAGGGTAATCTATTCCCCTGATCACTGTTCTGCATCCGTTGCTGATTCAATACTACATTAAGCTTATCAGCAATTCTCTGGATTACATCTTCAGTGTTTCTTTGAAACTGTGCTGTGTTCTCAGCAGCAGTCCCCTGATTGCCACTCTGGTTTATGTCCAGTTCATGACTTGGTGTTGCAGCCCACCTGTTATCAGTTGCTGCTGTCCCTGCTTTACCAGCAGCTGCTGGGGCTTTCTTTCTTTTATTCTTCCCCCTGCCAGCAGACCCAGCACCTCTACCAGCAGACCCAGCAACTCTTCCAGCAGGCCCAGTTCCTCTACCAGCAAACCCAGCAACTCCTCCAGCAGATGCTGCTACACCTGTAGCTGCAAAACCAGCACCTCCTCCAACTCCAGCATTCCCACCATTGCTTGTTCCAGCAGACCCACAGCTGCCTGGATTGTAGCTCATCTTCTTTGGAGCTTTGGCCTTAGAATGACCGACATTAGCATTTTGTCCCATTTTCCTCTTCCGTTGATTCTGTTGTGGTTTTGAGAAACCTTTCATGCTGTCCTTGGCTGATTCCAGCTGGGACTGAGGGTAAGGTCCAAAACCCAACTGATGAGATCGAGGAGCTGAACTTGTCCTGGGTGCCCCTGCAGTTAGAGTAGAGGGGTATGATTCTCCTTGTTGTGGTGTTATTGAATATGTGTCATTATTCAATGGTTGATCATAGTATTTGTCATATGAGCCATGAGATATCTGGCTGGAATCAAATTTCTGCTCTGCTGATTTGTACTGACTGTATACATCATCTTGGCTTTGGTAAAATCCCTGTTGCTCTGAAAACTGGTATGAATCCTGACTGTAGGACTGGTCTATACCTTGGTAGCTGCTATCGTTGGATAAACCGGTATCATTTACAAATAAGCTGTAATTTCCTGTAGGACTGTCATTGGTATGCAAGCTGAAGTTTCCAGTGGAACTATTATTTCCGCGTAAGCCATAGTTTCTTGTAGGATTGTTATTTGCTTGACCTCCAAGGGAGCTTTTCTGTTTCGGTTTACGCTTACGATTTTTCCGTGTCTTCACTGTCTGACTTTGACCCAATACTTGTTCTGAATTCTGGAATGAGCTTTGGCTGTAGAACTCATTTGTGTCTTGATAATTATTTTGGAAGGTTGATGCAGGCATGCTTTGGTAAGATCCATCTGCACCATTAACATGCGAGCTGTAATTTCCTGTAGGATTGCTAGCTGCATTCAAGCTGTAATTTCCTGCAGAATTACTAGCTGCATTTAAACTGTAATTTCCCATGGGATTGTTATTGTCAAGGGAGCTGTAATTTCCCATAGAATTATCATTTCCATGGGAGCTGTAATTTCCCACAGGATTGTTATTTTCATGTGAGCTGTAATTTCCCACAGGATTGTTATTCCGTTGGCCTCCTGTGAAACTTTTCCCTTTGCCTTTGCGTCTACGATTCTTTGCATTTCCAAATTTAGGGCCTTGGTCAAAACCATGCTGCTGTGAGTGCTGGTAAGAATCTTGACTGTAGAGCTGGTTTGTATCTTGGTAGGTGTTTTGGTAGGTAGATGAGGGTGGACTTTTGTATGTTCGCTCAGAACCATATGTTTCTGAGCTGTAAGTGCCTGGAGGACTAGTATTCCACTGACCTCCAGCAAACTGTTTCTCATTTTTCTGCTGTCTTTGGCTTCTGTTGTATGTAGGACTTTGGTCAAACCTTTGATCTGATGACAGGTGGTATGCGTCCTGGCTGAAGGACTGGTGTGAGCCTTGGTAGTCACTCAGGTATGTGGATTCCTGGTAGTTACTCTGATAGTTAGAGCCATGGTAACCACTCTGGTATGAAGATGTAGGCATGCTTTGGTGAGACCTCTCTATACCACTTGTGTGTAAACCATAATTTCCTGGAGGATTGTTATTCATTTGGCCTTCTGCAAAATGTGTTGCCATGGCTTTACTTTTACGATTCTTGCCCATCTGAAAAAAAAAAAAAGAAGAAAATAGAGAAAAGTCGTAAATCAATCATACTGTATCTGGGACCAGTGATGCAACAGTATCCCAAAGAATTGGTAAGTCCATAATTTCCCCTTTTGCACTAAAAAATACTCATGTGTGTATAAAAACATTATATTCCTATACAGTATACTATTCTTTGTGGCCAAAGATCCTTACAAATGGAACTTACCTGATGTTGTACTAATCCATTCTGTTCTACAATCAACTAGATGAACTTGCATTTGATAATGATAAGCTGACCTTATTTTACAGCTGAACCAGGTCACAGTGACCTTATTTAATCAATTAAAATTTATGATGCAAAATGTCAACTGGAACTTGATATTAAGAGAAAAGGTCATGATTAAAACTTGAACTTTCATAGATAGCTGTGAAGACTGCATGGTTTGGTGTAATTGTGCTGTTTGGCCTAGTTTTATGGTTTAACTGGGCTCCGGTTCTTATTTCAGAAATTGGTGTTAACCTCAGGTCCTGCTATGGTGCAAAAATACAAATATAAATGACCGGGATCAAGAAGATAATTCTACGATAGAATTTCAGTAAAAAAAAGTTAATAAACTAGAATACGGGTAGTCAACAAGCGACTACGTGTATCCGCCAAAATCAGAGTGGAAAAGGTGAAGTGAGGCATGGATTTAGGGGCAAGGGGAAATAGAGTGAGGTGTGTTGCATATTAGCATGGATGTCTGCAGCCGAAATATGTATGTAGGTTGTGCCACCTACCACAAAATCCAGAAAGCTGTCCAAGTTGTATACATATGCAAAATTTAAGGCAGATAAGTTGAACCACTACTTGTACACGAGTGATTTTATCCCACAGCAGACAATCAGAAGGATGCTGTGCAAAAATTGTGGCAGGTGGTGCCACCAATCTTGTGTATGATTAAGAGCTATGTGAGATCTATACACATGGAAAATTTCAGGGGGATATGTCCAACCGGTCCTGAGATATAAGACTTAATGTCTGCAGCTTTAACATAAATGTAGGTGGCGCCACCTGCATAAAAATCCAGAAAGCTATCCAAGATGTATAAACACGCAAAATTTTAGGCAGATAAATCAAACAACTACTGAGATAAGAGAGATTTTAGTCCACGGCAGACAAACAAACGGACACAAAAATGGTTGCAGGTGGCCCCTCACATTTTGCATATGAGAAAGAGCTATGTGAGATCTATACAAACGCAAAATTTTGGCCAAATTGGTCAAATGGTTCCTGAGATATGAGCTTGGATGTATGCAGCATTAACGTGAATGTAGGTGGCGCCACCTGTCATGAAATCAAGAAAGCTATCCAGGATGTATACACGCGCAAAAAAGTCCAATGCAAAGATTTGAGTGACTTTATCCCAAGGCAGATGAACAGATGGATGCTGTGCAAAAATGGTTGCAGGTGGCGCCACCAGTTTAGTGTATGTTATAAAGCTACCCATGGGCTACATTTGTGCAAAATTGTTAGCCTGATTGGTCAAACGGTTCACAAGATAGGTGGGTTTATGTGTGGAAACAGATGCATAAAATGGACGCTGGGCAGAGGAAAGGTCAGAGGTCAACCAAAAATGAGGGCACAGCAGTTCACATGTGACCTGATCATAATCCTGAATTTAAAAAAATTCCGCCCTGTGGTTAAGAGTTCTCCGGAAACCTATGCGGCGGCAAGATAATCGGCGGCAGCAGCGAGGCATCTGACTGAAAACATAGTATCCGCAAAACTCTGTTTTGGCAGATACAACTTGGGTGTATCAGACAGGATATTTCGGAAATGTTCTTTTTGCTAGGGAGGATTATAGGGACAGATGAACTGATGATTTGGTAGCATGGTTTTGAAGAAGAACAATTTTTTAATTTTTTTTAGCGTCTTCCCTATAAAATCTAAGAAAATGCAGTTAGCCAAGAAATAAGCAAAATCCAATAGAATTTTTTAAATGACAAATGTTTTGCAAAAAATTTGGTGATGTTAGCTCCTGCTCTTTTTGAGATAGCTATGACGCACGACAGACGAGGGAAGACAGACGACACCACACCATTGCATAAGCTCACAGATTGGCTAAAAATGCAAACTAAGTGTTTTCAAACAGTTGAAAGATAAAGTTCCAATTGTTCTAATCTGGGCATTCTGCGTCTAGACGATGTGTCTAGATGTCTAGACATACTGTCTAGACATCAGACAGAGCCAGGTCAGTTGCCATGGTGATGTCTAGACCCCATCTGGTTGAACTGAGTGACCTCTTGACTTGGCTGTTGAAACACAGCATGTTGTCAAATCTGTTTTCAGACACTGAAAGCCTTTTTCAATTGGCAACACTGCTTTTATAAAGCTGCATTTACCCAATCTATTCTTATAAAACTGGCAGAAACCTACCATAGAATATTTCTTGTAAAGTTTGAACCAATCAGTTTAACAGTTTCACCATTAAAAAGTGTATAAGCTAGAAGAGTCTAAAATTACATTTTTGCTTGTATTAAAACAGATCAATGTAGGTGAAGCCACCAATATCTCAATTTCAGATATGACTTACATGACAAACATTGGCATAAAATTTGGTGATGATAGCTCTAGCCGTTTCTGAGATTTTAATTTTAGTGTGTCTTTATGGACAGGTGACTAAGTTCAACCTCCTGTAACCTGGCCAAAAATCCACAAACTGGAACCATTCAAAACAAGGGACCCATGGGTCACATCGCTCAGCTGAATTTTGGAAAATATTAGTAACTGCAAAATATTTTTATTTCTTTTAGTTTTTCATGTATATTATCATTAGAAAAGCTATGAGAAAATGGCCCTGCTAAAATAAAACTCTGTAAATTATAGAATAATGGACACGAGCTAAACCATTTAGTGATGCACCAAGGGAACAAATAGGCCTACGGTAAGTGTAATATAAAAGTAACATTTCATAAACAAATGATGTGTGAAGGTAATTAAGTTTTCAAAAGTTAAATATATGGCCATATGAGTTAAAAATTAATCCCACAAAGTTTGACCAATATTCCTAATTTTAATACTAAGTTAACAGTGTTATTCACACCTAGGCCTCGCCAACTTTAAGAGATATGAATGAAATGCTACAAAGTATTTATATCTTCTTAAATCTTGTCAGTTAGCACTTACATTAGATCCTAATATTTTATCACATTTGAATATTAGGATTAAATTCCTGAAATTTTTCTCTTTAAAAAAATCAAAATTGTCCAAGTCTCATCAAAAAGAAATTATTTAACATTAAAATTATAAGATTCATCTTGTTTATTAGTCCTGTGTATTGAAGGGGTGGGTGGGGGGAGGGATCTCCGTTGTTACTTCTCGTTGCTGAAAAAATGTTAATTTTAAGATTCATCTAGTTCATAGTACGGGTCTGTCAACAGAATGGGGTGGGGGGGGGGGGGGGGGCAGAGAAGAAGGCTCCCTGTGGTATGGTATTAACTGCAGACATCCTGATAAAGCTCAACTCATTGGGGAGAGGGCTTGCCCTAGTGATGGGATTGCATAACATTATGCCCACAGCCTGGGGAGCATAGAGCTGCACTGAATGACCTACAGTCACCAAAGTGGACTGCTTGACAATGTAAGGGAATACAACAAGAGCCTCCAAAAACTAGATGTGTCGGAACGACACGAATGCCCCCGCATGGGGCAAATGAGAAACATTTGTTAAATTTTGTAAATTTTTTTAAGTTCAGGAGGTGTTGTATGGTAAAAAGTAGGTCAACAGGGGCAAAATGCAAACTCGATCTGTAACAGGTCATTATAAAGCAACACACCAAAAATCAGGCCAGAATCTGCAGGCATTGTGAAAAAAAGTCCATACATGTGCATTTTTCGTAGAAATTTCTGTCTTTCATGAAATTTTCTATATTCAGGATCTGTCATATGGTCAAAAATAGGTTAACTGGGACAAAATGCGAACTCGATCTGTGAGTGGTCATTATGCGCGCACAGACCAAACATTAGGCCAGTATCTGTAAGCATTGCATTGCGAAACTAGAATATTATCAAAAGCTGATAATCAGTTATAAATTTAAATTGGAGAGGTATGTACCATGTTTCATAACAATCCACCAAATGCTTCCTGAGAAATATGCTCCTAAGTATTTTTCTATACTAAGCTCTGTGACCTTGAAAAGTAAGTCAAGATCACCCATCTTTGAACTTGACCAAGATTTTGTAAATATAATGCAATAGCACTGAAGAAATGAAGTTCCTGTGTTGAATACCTTTGGAGATATCCTGCACAAAAGGCCAAAATTGAAAAATCCGATAAAATTTCATTAAAAAATCAGAAATTGCAGGTGGCGCCACCAAAAATTGTGCAGCACGTACAGACCATCAGACCCAATGATCATAGTAAGTTTTGTGAAAATCCACACAATGGTTCCTGAGATATAAGCTTCTGAGTGTTTTTCTATAATCAGCTCTAAAATGTAGAAATTTTATCGATATACATCTTCACCTATGAAATAAAATTCCAATGGTGAATCCTTTTAGAGATATCCAGCTCACAAGGTAAAAGTTAACAGACGTGGAACAGACAGACTGACGGACACTGGACAGACAGATGGACGGAAGGACAGACGGACAGCTTGGGTGACGACAATAGCCCATGAGCCTATGAGCTGAGGGCTTAAAATGGCTGTACATGTACATTTGTCATGAAAATTAATATTTTTCATGAAATTTTCTATGTTAAGGAGCGGTAAAACGGTCAAAAGAAGGTCAACCAGGACGAAACACGAACTCGATCTGTAACTGGTCATTATCTGCCCACACACCAAAAATCAGGCCAATATCTGCAGGCATTGCGAAAAAAATTCCGTACATGTGTATTTGTCATGAAAATTTCTATTTTTCATGAAATTTTTTAAGTTAAGGAGCCGTAAAATGGTCAAAAGTCGATCAACCCGGACGAAACGCGAACTCGATCTGTAACTGGTCATTATCTGCCCACACACCAAAAATCAGGCCAATATCTGCAGGCATTGGGAAAAAATGTCCGTACAACTGTTTCATTTGACGGAAGGACGGAAGGACGGACATGGGTAAAAATATATGCCCCGGCCACTTTGTGGCGGGGGCATAAAAATTCAATAACTAGCCTAATTTTGCAGGTTTTATTTTCAAATTTCAGATTTTAACAGATTAAATCCTTATGTGCACATGCTGTGAAAATTAAATCCACAGTACTTACAGGAAAAAAACATGCCGTGGCCAAAGTTGGGCAAAATTTAAGGTACCAATTTTTATTTTTGCTTATATTTTAAAAAATTTAAACGATTTTGATCTAATTTTGGGTATACAATTTAATTTTGATTAATTAAAGTTATATTACTGGAAAAAAGTCTTAGCTTTAACATGTTTTGTGTTAAGCGATCAAATATCTTTCCTGATTTTTTACAAAATGCATTATGTTTGAGCCCATAACTTTTTTAAACTAGAATATGGGTAGTCGACAAGCGACTACATGTATTCGCCAAAATCAGAGTAGGATGGGTAAAGTGAGGCATGGATTGAGTGGCAAGGGGAAATAGAGTTACATGTGTTACATATTAGAATGGATGATGGATGTCTGCCATGTAAACATGATTGTAGGTGGTGCCACCTGTTATTTGAACGAGAAACTATCCAAGAAGTATACACATGCAAAATTTCAGGTGGAAAAGTCAAACCACTGAAGAGATATGAGTAATTTAATCCCACAGCAGACAAACAAATGGACGCTGTGCAAAAATGGCTGCAAGTGGCGCCACCATTTTTGTGTATGTTATAAAGCTATCCAAGGGCTACATTTGTGTAAATTTTTTTCCTGATTTGTCAAACGAGTCCGGAGATATAAGCATTAATGTCTGCAGTGTGAACCTGAATGAAGCTGGCACCACCTGTCATAAAATCAAGAAATCTATCCAGGATGTATACCCATGCCGAATTTCAGGTAATTTGGTCAAACCACTGCAGAGATACGAGTGATTTTAACCCAAGGCAGACAAACAGATGGACGCTGTGCAAAACTGGCTGCAGGTGGAGCCACCATTTTTGTTTATGTTATAAAGCTATCAAAGGGCTACATTTGTGTAACATTTTTTTCCTGATTGGTCGAAGGAGTCCGGAGATATGAGCATAGATGTCTACAGCGTCAACATGAATGTATGTTTTGCCACCTGTCATAAAATCAAGAAAGCTATGCGGGATGTATACCCATGCCGAATTTCAGGTAATTTGGTCAAACCACTGCAGAGATACGAGTGATTTTAACCCAAGGCAGACAAACAGATGGACGCTGTGCAAAACTGGCTGCAGGTGGAGCCACCATTTTTGTGTACATTATAAAGCTATCCAAAGGCTACATTTGTGTAAATTTTTTTTCCTGATTGGTCAAACAGTTCCCCAGATATGAGCTTGGATGTCTGCAGCTTGAACATGAATGTAGGTGGCCCCACCTGTCATAAAATCAAGAAAGCTATCTGGGATGTATACACATGCCGAATTTCAGGTGAATTAGTCAAACCACTGCAGAGATATGAGTGATTTTAACCCAAGGCAGATGAACAGAAGGACACTGTGCAAACATGGTTGCAGGTGGCGCCACCATTTTTTGTGTATGTTATAAAGCTATCCAAGGGCTACATTCGTACAAAATCTTTTTGCTGATGGGTCAAACGGTTCTCGAGATATGTGGGTTTATGTGTGGAAACAGACGCACAAACGGACACTGGGCAGAGAGGAAAGGTCAGAGGTCAAGGCCAAATGGTTAGGCACCAGTTCACATGTGACCTGATAATTGGTGTAAGTTTTGGAAAATCCGTCCAGTAGTCTCGGAGGAGTTCTCCCGAAATGAACGCGGTGGCGGAACCCGGTCAAAAACACAGTATCCGCAAAACTTTGTTTTGGCGGATACAGTTATGTAATACAGACCTTATTTCTGGCATGTACATAGGAACTATATAGAGGAATATTTATGGTAAATATGAGAAAAAACAGATGAATGGTTTTGATTAGGCAGTCCTGAAGTGTGAAAATATGTTTTTAATAAAAAATTGAGGTTTTTCCTTAATTTTTAAAAAGAACAAAGTCACAAAGACCCAGTTTTCAGCTTGGTAGGAAATCTTGGGGACATCTAACATTATGCAAACAGCCTGGGGAGCATATAGACTGGTACCCCTCTCTATTTTGGCACCACTGCTCTAGGCCAATCATAGAGATGGGCGTACAACGCCATCTTCAGGACTCCCAGCAGACTGGTTCCAACTCCAGTATGTATGATATATGATAACTAGATGTGTCGGAACGACACGAATGCCCCCGCCTGGGGCAAATTAGAAACATTTGTAAAATTTTGAAAGATTTTTTAAGTTCAGGAGGTGTCGTATGGTCAAAAGTAGGTCAAGAAGGGCAAAATGCAAACTCGATCTGTAACGGGTCATTATCAAGCAACACACCAAAAATCATGCAGTATATGCAGGCATTGTGAAAACTAGAATATCAGCAGAAGCTGACAAAAGCCCTCAGCCAAAAGAACAGTGTTTAGAGGTGGTAACAGTAACAAATACTAAATATCTGTTCTCACATGGATGTATATCTGTACATGTCTCAGTTATAAATTTAAAATGGAGAGGTATGTACCATGATTCATAACAATCCACCAAATGCTTCCTGAAAAATAAGCTTCTAAGTTTTATTCTATTATCAGCTCTGTGACCTTGAAAAGTAGGTCAAGGTCACCCATCTTCAAACTTGACCAAGATTTTGTTGATATACATCTTCACCAAAGAAATAAAATTCCTATTGTGAATCCTTTTAGATATATCCCGCTCACAAGGCCAAAGTTGAAAAATCCAAGAAAAATTCATTAAAAATCAGAAATTGCAGGTGGCGCCCCCAAACTTGTGCAGCATTTACAGACCATCACTCCCTATGATCATAGTAAGTATTGTGAAAATCCAGCCAATGGTTCCTGAGAAATAAGCTTCTAAATGTTTTTTCTATAATCAGCTCTAAAACATAGAAAAATAGGTCAAGGTCACCCATCTTCGAACTTGACCAAGATTTTGGCAATATACATTTTCACCGAAAAAATAAAATTCCTACGGTGAATCCTTTTAGAGATAGCCCGCTCACAAACCCAAAGTTGAAAAATCAGATAAAAATTCATTAAAAATCAGATATTGTAGGTGGCGCCACCAAACTTGTGTAGCAGGTACAGATTATCAGTCCCAATAATCATAGTAAGTTTTGTGAAAATCCATCAAATGGTTCCTGAGTAATAAGCATCTCAGTGTTTTTCTATAATCAGCCCTAAAATGTAGAAAAATAGGTCAAGGTCACCCATCTTTGAACTTGACTGAGATTTTGTCAATATACATCTTTACCGAGGAAATAAAATTCTGACGGTGAATCCTTTTCACCCGCTAACAAGGTAAAAGTTAACGGACGCTGGCCAGCCGGACGGACGGACAGCTTGGGTGACGACAATAGCCCATCAGCCTAAGGGCTGAGGGTTAGAAAGTCCATACATGTGCATTTTCCATAAAAAATTTCTGTCTTTTATAAAATTTTCTATGTTTAGGAGCTGTAAAACAATCAAAAGTAGGTCAAGCGGGACGAAACGCGAACTCAATCTGTAACTGTCATTATCTGCCCACACATAAAAAATCAGGGTGGTATCTGCAGGCAATGGGGAAAAAAAGTCAGTACATATGCATTTGTTATGAAAATTTCTATTTTTCATGAAACTTTCTATGTTCAGGAGCAGGCAAATGGTCAAAAGTAGGTCAACTGGGACAAAACAAGAACTCGATCTGTAACTGGTCATTATATTTATCTGCCTATACACCAAAAATCAGGCCCGTATCTGCAGGCACTGTGAAAAAAGGTCCATATATGTGCACTTTTTTTATGAAATTTTCTATGTTAGAGCACCGTCAAACGGTCAAAAGTAGGTCAACTGGGACAAAACGCGAACTTGATCTGTAACTGGTCATTATCTGCCCACACACCAAAAATCAGGCCAATATCTGCAGGTATTGCGAAGAAAAGTCTGTACAAGTGTATTTGTCATGAAAATTTATATTTTACATGAAATTTTCTATGTTCAGGAGCCGTAAAACAGTCAAAAGTGGGTCAACTGGGACAAAACGCGAACTCAATCTGTAACTGGTCAATATCTGCCCACACACCAAAAATCAGGCCAATATCTGCAGGCATTGCGAAAAAAAGTTTGTACATGTGTATTTGTCATGAAATTTCATATTTTTCACAAAATTTTCTATGTTCAGGAGCCGTAAAACGGTAAAAAGTAGGTCAACCAGGATGAAAAGTGAACTCGATCTGTAATTGGTCATTATCTGCCCACACACCAAAAATCAGGCCAATATCTGCAGGCATTGCGAAAAAAGGTCGGTACATGTGTATTTGTCATGAAAATTTATATTTTACATGAAATTTTCTATGTTCAGGAGCTGTAAAACAGTCAAAAATAGGTCAACTGGGACGAAACGTGAACTCGATCTGTAACTGGTCAATATCTGCCCACACACCAAAAATCAGGCCAATATCTGCAGGCATTGCGAAAAAAGTCCGTACATGTGTATTTGTCATGAAATTTCATATTTTTCTTGAAATTTTCTATGTTCAGGAGCCGTAAAACAGTCAAAAATAGGTCAACCGGGACGAAACGCGAACTCGATCTGTAACTGGTCTATATCTGCCTACACACCAAAAATCAGGCCAATATCTGCAGGCATTGCGAAAAAAGTCCATACATGTGTATTTGTCATGAAAATTTCTATTTTTCATGAAATTTTCTAAGTTAGAGGCGTAAAACGTTCAAAAGTAGGTCAATCGGGAGGAAACACGAACTCGATCTGTAACTGGTCATTATCTGCCCACACACCAAAAATCAGGCCAATATTTGCAGGCATTGCAAAAAAAAGTCCGTACATGTGTATTTGTCATAAAAATTTCTATTTTTCATGAAATTTTCTAAGTTTAGGAGTCGTAAAACGGTCAAAAGTAGGTCAACCAGGATGAAACGCGAACTTGATCTGTAACTGGTCCATATCTGCCCACACACCAAAAATCAGGCCAATATCTGCAAGCATTGCGAAAAAAAGTCTGTACAACTGTTTGATTTTGGAATGACGGAAGGACAGAATGACGGACATGGGTAAAACTATATGCCCCGGCCACTTTGTGGCGGGGGCATAAAAATAAGCATTTCGTTTGCTCAGAGAAGTTACCAAAAGTTGGTTGTACGTTACGTGTGACATTTATGATCAGATTAATATATATTAATAATGAATCACTGCTACGCACAGTGGAATATAAAAGATTCAGTATATTGTATTATCTGTACATTCATAATTCACTTTTTGTGTAACAACTCATTCTTCAATATTTGAAAACTAGAAATAACTAATGAAAGTTATTTTATAAGAAATTTACACGGATAATCAACCTGGATCGCGTGAATGTCCATGACAACCGGTATGAGCGTGCATACTGGAGTTGGAACCAGTCTACAGGTAAGTCAGGAGTTGCAACTGGGAGTACTTAAGGTTAGAGGGACGTATTTCCAAGCCCTATATATTATTATATAAGGTGCACATGTTGGGTGCACTAGAAAAGTTTTTTCTATTGAGTGTTTGGCATCATGTTATACATCAAACTCAAGATCAACACCTGAAATTTTATTTTTTTCCAGAAAAACAGGGGGTTCCGTATCTCGTTTTTCCGCTAGAGACCAGCTTCTGAAGTTTACTATAGTGCACCACAGATGTCGCCACCTGCCGAGCCATGCCCACACAACCAGCACTCACACATTCAATCTCCTCAAACAGCACAAAAAATTATGACTACCCCTGAGAAAAAAATATCATTAAAAGTCTCCTGTCTCCCCACATCTAGAACCGATATATTTTCCCTCATACATTTAATGCCTAATATTCTCTGCTGCCCCACAATATTTAATGCCTGCTCACTCTTGACGCCACAAAATGGGCCGACCTTGACCGGACCTGGAAATAGGTCCCTCTAACCTACATATACCCCAACCGGACCCAAATTTTTTTTTAGGTATATCCAGATAGTTCTTACTTGTTCTAGCACAAAAAAAATGTTCGGGACCAATACCCCATATTTTAGGTCCCCTGTGAGTCCGAAAAAGTATTGGCCCACACCGGGTGAATATCGCCATTTCTGCTTCATGGAACCAGGCCTTCTGCTATTGTATTATATTAAAGTTTTACACATGCTACTGGCTTTTGTTTTTATTTATTCAAGTAAAAATTGATTTTATTTGAGAGGGGGGGGGGGGCACTTTTTAAGGGGGGGGGGGGGTAAAAATGGGGGGGTATTAAAGTGGGGGGGGGCAGCTATGTGTGTGTAAGTGTGTGAGGGGGAGAGGTCTTGTTGAGACAGGTGTTTATATTTGGCGATAATAGGGGTACCCGTGTTTAAAATTCTTATTATTTTGAAAAAGTTTTGGGAAAAAATTTATTTTAACATAGTCTGTATATTTCATACTGACATAAAATTAAAGTTTGTTCAGAAGATTTGGTTTTACTTACTGTCTGTTGTGTTTTTTCTCCCGAGTTGTAAAGAGACATCTGCCTTTCCCAAGATTCACCCACAGGTTAGAGGGACATATTTCCAAGCCCTATATATTATCATATAAGGTGCACATGTTGGGTGCACTAGAAAAGTATTTTCTATTGAGTATTTGGCATCATGTTATACATCAAACTCAAGATCAACACCTGAAATTTTATTTTTTCCCAGAAAAACAGGGGGTTCCGTATCTCGTTTTTCCGCTAGAGACCAGCTTCTGAAGTTTACTATAGTGCACCACAGATGTTGCCACCTGCCGAGCCATGCCCACACAACCAGCACTCACACATTCAATTTCCTCAAACAGCACAAAAAATTATGACTACCTCTGAGAAATAAATATTATTAAAAGTTTCCTGTCTCCCCCCATCTGGAACCGATATATTTTCCCTCATACATTGAATGCCTAACATTCTCTGCTGCCCCACAATATTTAATGCCTGCTCACTCTTGACGCCACAAAATGGGCCGACCTTGACCAGACCTGGAAATAGGTCCCTCTAACCTTAAGACTGTGTTGTACGCCTGTCTCTATGCTTGGCTGAGGGCCATATTAGAGCAGAGTACCAGTCTAGGGGAGCATAGGGATGTGCACTGAATGACCTACAGTCACCAAAGTGGACTGCTTGACAATGTAAGGGAATACAACAAGAGCCTCCAAAAATTTCAATAAATTGCCTAATTTTGCAGCTTTTATTTTCAAGATTTCAGATTTTAACAGATTAAATCCTTATGTGTACATGCTGTGAAAATTAAATCCACAGTACTCACAGGAAAAAAACATGCCGTGGCCAAATTTGGGCAAAATTTAAGGTACCAATTTTATATTTTTGCCAATATTTAAAAAAATCGAAAAATGTATTACTTAAAAAAAAGTCCCTACCTTTAACACTTTTCGTCTTAAGTGACCAAATATCTTTCCTGATTTTTTTACAAAATCCATTATGTTTGGGCCCATAACAATTTAAAATTAAATAATACTGACTTAATTTCTGGCATGTACATAGGAACTATATAGAGGAATATTTATGGTAAATATAAAGAAAAACCAGATGAGTGGTTTTGATATTAGGCAGTCCTGAAGTGTGAAAATAGATTTCTAATAAAAAATTGAGGTTTTTCCTTAATATCTCGAAGGAACGAAGTCCTATTGACCCAATTTTCGGCATGGTAGGAGATTTTGGGGACATCTAACTGTATGCTGAATTTCAGATTCGTAGGTCCAATGGTGTCGAAATGTGCCAGTCTTACGGCCAGACATCCAGACAGACGGCTGGACAATTGACCACGACTATAGCTCAGATGACTTATAGTCAGCTGAGCTAAAAACTTGAGAAATATTCTTCCAGGGATCATTTCTGTGAAATATTGGACAATTTGGCTGGACAGTTTCAGAGAAGAAAATTTTTTTATCTTTGTTTTTAACTTTTCCTGTATAAAATCTAATAAAATCAATAAATCAAAACCATTTGAACAAATTTGAATTATCTACATAAAAGGATCATTAATGTGTGAGATAAAATGAATCTGACCTAGTTGTTTTTGAGAAGAAGATCTTTGTAGCCACTGAGCAGATATGGGCTGCTATAACATTTGACTATATTCAGCTTCCGATAACTTGGCCAAAAGTCATTGAACAGAGACCATTTGAACAAACTTAAGAAAGCACTACCCTAGGAGCATTTTTGTGCAATATTAAACAATTTAAGTTCTAAATATATGATTGCAAACTAATACTCTGACAAGACTGTCATGAAGAAAAACAGTAAAATTTTGAGATACTGTGATGCATATGAAAATTTACAGATGGACAGGCAAGTGGACAGAATGGACTAATACCTTTATTTCACTTACAAGGGAATAATGCATTTAAGTTTATATATAATCCTATTTTTTAAGCATATCCACTTTTTCCATTAAGAAGTTTTTATCTGAATCATTTTTTTATTTACAGGTTTTATAAATTTTTAATAAAAAAACCTGAAAATATAAGTTAAAATATTAGAATTGTTGCAAAAGTTGCAATCATTATATATACAGAGTAAAAAACTGAAACTATAAGTTAAAATATTAGAATTGTTGCAAAAGTTGCAATCATCATATATCCAGAGTGTAGCTCATATTGGGTCATATTATGCATACACATATATTTTATTATTTTTAAATCATAAATGTTTAAACTGAATTTAAAAGAAAATAATGCCACATCATGGCATCTACAAGAATATTTCTTGAATCACTATTAAAAAGTTTTGCACATTGGAGTTTTCAGTACATGCTTAATTTTATTCACCAAAATAAAATAAAAGTAAATTTGATAAAGTAAACATCTTTTCAAATAAAGTATACACACTGCTGGTTGAATGAGGGACAAACAATATCATTGTGCTAATTACTATCCCAGTTTTAATTTATTACTGGAATTAATAGTCAATTTCACACCTGGTGAAGTTTTTACTCTTCTGAAGTAAGGAATTACTTATCTGATGAACATCCACACTTTCATTGCAATACACCACTTTGTGGACACAATTAAATGTACACTTTATTCATTGTAACCCTGGTGGTACAATACAAAATCTAAAATGTAGTATAGCCTAGAATAAGAATGAATCAAATACAGAAAATAATAACATTCATCTAGTTTATGCATCATCGGGGGGGGGGGGGGGGGGGAGTGCAGGGCAGAGGGGAAGCCTGCTGGTAGTGGCCAGGCTGACCCAAGGCAAGCTGCCTGGGGTGGGTTACATGATGCAAGTGAAGGCTGTACTACTAGGTGGGCTAGATGTAAACAACACTTGACATGGTGTATGAAAACATGAATAAAAGCTATTCTTTCCAATCAATTTCTTTAAAATTTCAGATTTTAAAAGATTAAATCCTTATGTATATATGCTGTGAAAATTAAATCAACAGTGCTTACAGAGGAAAAACATGCCATTCCCAAAGTTGGACAAAATTTAAGGTACTGATTTTTTATTTATGCTTATAACTTGAAAAATTTGCAAAATTCAGATCTAATTTTGGGTAAACAATTGAATCTTGATTAAATAAAGTTATATTCCTGAAAAAAAGTCTCTAAGTTCAGCAATTCTCATGTTAGGTGAGTAAATATATTTCCTGATTTAAAAAAAAAAATTGCATTATGTTTTGGCCCATAACTTCAAAATAATACCCAATACTGACCTAATTTTTGGTATGTTCATAGAAAATGTATGAAAGAATGTGAATACTAAATACAATCAAAAACAGATCAGTGGTTTTGATATTAGGCAGCCTTGAAGTGTAACAATGGTTTTTTTTATGGAATAGGAGTTTTTTTCCTTAATATCTCAAAGGAACGAAGTCGTAATGACCCAATTTTCAGTATGGTAGGAGTTTTTGGGGAGATCTAAAATTATGCCAACAGCCTGGGGAGCATAGAGATGTGCACTGAATGACCTACAGTCATCAAAGTGGACTGCTTGACAATGTAAGGGAATACAACAATAGCCTCCAAAAAAATTCAATAAATAGCCTAATTTTGCAGCTTTTGTTTTCAAATTTCAGATTTTAACAGATTAAATCCTTATGTTTACATGCTGTGAAAATTATATCCACAGTACTTACAGGAAAAAAACGTGCCGTGGCCAAAGTTGGGCAAAATTTAAGGTACCAATTTTATATTTTTGCCAATATTTAAAAAAATTTAACAGATTTTGATCTAATTTTTGGTATACAATTAAATTTTGATTAATTAAAGTTGTATTACTGGAAAAAAGTCCCTACCTTTAACACTTTTCGTCTTAAGTGACCAAATATCTTCCTGATTTTTTTACAAAGTCCATTATGTTTGGGCCCATAACTTTTTTAAATTACATAATACTGACTTAATATCTGGCATGTACATAGGAACTATATAGAGGAATATTTATGGTAAATATGAAGAAAACCAGATGAGTGGTTTTGATATTAGGCAGTCCTGAAGTGTGAAAATAGATTTCTAATAAAAAATTGAGGTTTTTCCTTAATATCTCGAAGGAATGAAGCCCTATTGACCCAATTTTCGGCATGGTAGGAGATTTTGGGGACATGTAACTGTATGCCGAATTTCAGATTCATAGGTCCAACATTGTGTCAAAACGTGCCAGTCTTACGGACGGACATCCAGACGGACAGACGGACGGACAATGGACCACGACTATAGCTCAGATGACTTATAGTCAGCTGAGCTAAAAATGATGATCCAAGTTTACTTTTAGTTGCTATCGATACCATGAAACACATACTTATTGGTGTTAAAATGGTATAATCCTGTGGCTTGTTGTTTGGCAGTATACAGGCAGTCAAAGAAGATGCAACAGATCCGTTGCATCTTCCATGGCTTATATTGTAAAAACTCTCACTGTATGGCTATCGGACTCAATATATGGCAGGGCCTAATAATTTTGAATCCGATTTAATCGGGCTAAGGGTATACATGTTTGTTTCAGCCTGCACTAGTCTAGGCTGCAGGATTCATGTGTGTCCATCTCTGGACCCTAGTGTTCTATGCTAGACCTGATGGACGGAGGTTTACCATAGGAGTTCAGTAGGACAGTAGGGTTGTAGTGAGTTTACATGTATGCAGGGAGGTTAGCTGTGCAAATTGTAAATGCGCATGCGTGTAGTTTGAATATGGCACCACTCCGATAGGACGTGAGTGACCGGCGTTGAACAAGCTGATGGAATAAAGCCCAGTCCAAGTATCTTGGTGTTTTGCCTCTCATATAAGTCCGGTGCATGGCAGCGAACGAAAGAACACTTCAGGGTCCAGAAATAAACCAGGTTCATGTACAAGATCATTGACGTAATACGTGGACATCGCTGGCTGAAACTATAGTGTATACTACAGAGCAACATCTGAGAATATCAAATCATGGAGAGCCGATTTCAACATAACCGAAACCGGTTTCTTATTGTCGACTGAAACAGTTCAGGGTTGACTGTTTTACTGAGCGATAATACAAACACTTTGATCATCAAACAAAACGAAAATGTGTGTGAAATTATTGTTTCAGATTTCCCTGTGTGAAACCTACCTATATTACTCAAAGAGTAGAACGAATCTGTTGTTGAAATTCTCTCGCTGTCTCAGACTTCCGAGCAGTTAAGACTTCTGAGGAATTTCGTGATTTCTGTCAAACAAATATGTGACATGCAGCGTTTTCCGCCTGCACGACAGCCATGTTCTCAGTCGCGCCATCTGGTGGTCTCCAAAATAATAATTGAATCGATCCCCGCTCCTCGCGCAGACTCCGCTGCCCATATGATCTATATATATTCTTCATTCTCACTGAGACCATTATATATATATATATATATATATATATATATATATATATATATATATATATATATGTTTATATAATGACACAAAAATAAAGAAAAAAAAAGGAATTTGATAATTTGAAACTTATACTATCTTGCAACAGTATGCATCTTATTTTATAAACAGAATTTGATTTTTTTTGTGTAGCTTCATTTTCTTAGCATCTTAATTATAATTCAAAATTAATCAAGATGTGTGAAGAATATTTTAAAGGTAAAACTATGAGTCAAAAGCTGGCATAGTAGGATTCCTGTTCCTACTGGGATAAATGAGAATTCTCATTTTGTCCCTGGTTTGAATTTCGATACCGAATTCCAATCTCTCCTGGACAAAAAAAAAAAAAAACTTAGAATTCTGAATCCTCCCGGGAGACACTGGAATTCTCTTTAATCCTAGGAAGAATGGGAATTCTCATTTCCCCTGGAAGAATAGGAATCATTTCATACGTACCATATCTTGATTATCATGTTTTCCCGGGATGGCCTTTATGTCGAGGGAAGAATGAAAATCTAATAGGATACATGTAGAATCTTCCTGGGAAGAATGAAAATAAGAGTAAAAAATAAAATTAAATTCCGGTCTCTCCCCGGGGAGACTAAGAAATTCTCACTAATCCCTGGACAGACTGGAATTTATCTCAATTATCCAGGGAAGACTGAGATTTCTTAGTTTTCCCTGGACAGCCGAGAAATCTGAATTGGAATTCCATTCTTCCATGAATGATTCTGGATCCTCCAATGCAGATTCTCATTCTTCCCAAAATACACACACCACACCCTCACACCCATACACACGCATATATGTATATATCCATATATAAAGTATAACCTCTGGATTACGGACACTGACAGGACCGGGCATTTTGCCAACAATAGAGGTGCCCATAGCAGGGAGGTTGCAGATTTCGGGACGTACTTTCAAAGACTGCCCGCAGGCGGCCGTTAATAGAAGGTGCCCTTAGTACAGAGATGCCCGTTAGGAGAGGTTCCGCTGTATATATATATATATATATATATATATATATATATATATATATATATATATATATATTGTCACCGATGTCTCTTTTATTGTATGCAGCAGTCTTACATGTGAATGTGCAGCGCTAGCATTTTCCGTTGCTATGGCGGCATAGCCCGGCCCACGCGTGGGGTCTGACGTGTAAACACAGCGGTCATGCTAGTCTCGGGCTTTCTCGCCTGCAAACCAGGCCGACCCACGTGTGAACCCTGATATGTAGAAACACAACGTTCGTTGTTCTAAATGTTTCCTGTAACGTGTGCACTATTGGGTTCTTTGGATTGTTCGAGAAATGGAAAGTTCTCGGCTTGAGGTGAAAAGTTATAAATAAAGTGAAGCAATGGAGAGCACTTGACCATGCCTTACATAAATGGTGAATGACTCCATATTTACAATAATTCACTTGGTGTATGTTGTTTATTTGTTTGTAGATTTAGCTTCCAAGCAAAACCATTTGTAGTTTCTTAAACATCAAACATTTTTATTCTCTCTATGAAGAATATGTTCTTTACATGCCATTCAAATATTGTGCTGTAAAATGCCTTCATCTTGCACCAGGAATAACGTCTCAGCTACAGCGAATTTTATGGGTTCCCCGGGTTTCATAACTAGAACTAGACATAAATAAACATAAAATGGGAGCATCAAACAAATAAAGGGACAGCAGAAATATGTGCTCTGAACCAAGCCATTTGTAGTTTCTTTAAAAACCTGTCAAAAGCGATAATTTGGCAATTATTCACATGAAATCAGTTTGTTTAAAAGCGGAGAAATTTATGAGCTGTGATTGTATATATGTTGATTTTTACTTTATGATTACAAATAAATACACTTCATAATTTCAGAGCAGTAGCCATGTATGCCGTAGTGCATTTCATCAAAGAGAACGCTGTGGAGGCTGTGCCAAAAAGTTGGTTGAGTGGAGCAAACCTGTGCAAGTGGCCACCTTTCAAGGCCAGTGCACTGACCAAAGCGATTGAGCGCAGAGCCCCACCAGAACCAGAATGGAATTTGTATTCAGTAGAGGTCCTCAAACTAACAGGTCAGTTCCATGTGCCTTACTGTCATATTTGTTTGAAAGTGACACTGAGCATATAACTGTATAGCATTCTTTTTTGTAATATCTTGTAAAACAGGCCTGATATTCACATATACTGAGTCATGGTGACTTATAGTAGGAGGGTGATTCCCATGATTTAAAGGGGCATAATCAGATGTGTGTTGCAAAAAGATGACTTAAGTCATATGTATGTGACTTAAGCCCAGCAGCCTTTGTGTGTCACTATGGTAACCATTATGACGTCACAATTGTGACAATGGTATTTAGGCCCGCTCCTGGATTTAAGTCCAGTAAAATGTTATTCCAACAGGTCCCTGGAGCTGTTTATTCCTACCCTTTCACACTGATCTATCAGTTCAGTTTTGATATATACAAAAGTTTTGGTCCAAAACAATCCCAGCGCACACTCTCAGTACCTCACATACGGTTGTTTAATGCCTAGTTATGGCTTGCCACATGTGTCTGTTTATCATAATAAGGCTGCTGGATCGGAGGTCTGAATGTGAGCCCCAAATGCGTTACTCAGCCAGCAGGATCATGTATTATATTTTTAGGCCAGTCAGTTAGAGCATCTCCTGACTGACATATGTTGGCATGCCCGGCAATGCATGCGCTATGGTTATGTTTACTCCTTTGATTGCGCCCAGGCCATTGTTTTTTAACACTCATTTACAATAGTTGGCAAACACTTTCAGGGGAATATTTTGGCAAGTACAAATTTATTTTAAAGAGAAGAATCTATTTTTTGTGTTTATTCAACTTGCTTTATGGGTGATTGGGCCCCTTTAAGCTTCTGCTTACTGCTGCAGCCATGACAGAACAATTACTGGTGTGGCTCACATGGTGTATATGTGAATTCATGCAAGTCTGCCAAAGGCTTCAGTAATAATATTATGTGGATGGAGTGAGGGTGATAATAATAGGACATGTCTGACATTTAATGATTTAAAAATATGTGATCTTATGTCAAATGTTTTGTTGTTTTATTGTATGATAGGCTAGCATAACCGTCCCCAGAATAAAACTAAATTCTATGATTCTAACTTTGATGATTTTGATCACTAAGTAGCAATATTTGAAATTCATTACATATGCAAACCCGTGGTGATGGCCTGTGAGAAGGCTGCTTTAAGGCTGACTTCTTTTATGGTTTCCTCTTTAATGGATAGGTTCACCCTAGTAGTAGCTATATCATGTCTGGTTGATACAGGACCCAAGAAACCACAGGCCAGTGTTGTGTATTTTCGAGGAGGGGACTTGGGGAAATCATTTAGTTATCATATCTTTTTAGTAGTTTTGAGTTTAAGTAGTAAGTTTGTTATTAGTATATCAAGCTGGGAAAATTACAGTGAAGAGATTATATGCTGGTATATTTCACTTCCAGAGGATTATGAGAAGGCTCGGACTAAGGCTAAGAGAGCTGTAAACAGAGGCTTTTCAGAAATGTCATCAAAAGATGACAACTCTAAGAGGAAGTAAGTGTCTTTGTTTACACAGAAATCACATTCTATTTATGATGTAATTGTTAACCATGGATGACAGGAATAAGATTCTTGTTTGGTACTTGCTGTAACATTTAAGGAAAAAATATAAAACAGTGGCTACAGTTGAAAATGGATATAATCTATGTTTCTTGTTTATATACTACATGTACATGAATAATTAGAACATGTACATGTAATGACTACTTGTATATTTTTACTGCATGTATATATGATTACTACATATAAAGGTATGCATTTTTGTTCAAATATAATATGCCAGACAGTTTGGATTGACTTGGTCTGAATTTGTCATTTTATTTTTTTTTATGTTGCCAGTTTCCCCTTAATTCTGGCTGAAATTTTCAATTTAAGTCATTCACTTTGCTGGCTTAAGATACTATCCATTCAGGGATAACACACTGTAAAGTACTGGTGCCATATGTCTTTAAAGTTTTCATACATGTATCATTGATTTCTCAGGCGCGTTCCTGCCAAGAAGCTGTGTCACTCAGAGGAGGAAGAGCAGCCCACTCCCACCGAGGGCGAGACAAGTAAGAACTTGGAGACATCTCAAGATCCACCTCTCAGGTAAGTTTTTGCATTTATGAGTAGTGGTTATTGTATTTCTGTAAAATCCTTGACAGTAAAAGTCTTTACTGGTTTTAGTGATTTCTTTGAACTAGCACTATGAAGGACTAGGTGATTATTACTAGTAGTAGAACTGTACAGTCTATCATTACCAGCCTTGTATACAGGCTTGCGAATAAAGTATTAGTAATTTATTATTGTACCTGTGAGCAGGTACAAACACTTTAATGAGAAACCAGATAGAAAAAACATCCTTGGATACATTGGACTACAATTGAAACATAATTCTCCACTGAATCTCTCATCCTCTGTCATCTTAATATTGTTTGGAGGCCAAACAGATAATGGTTTTCTTAAAGACCCATGTTTATAGTTGTAGTGATTCTTCGGATGACATAGAAGATGAACCAGCTGTGAAAAAAACAAAGAGGGTGAAGAAACATCATACCCTACCGCCCCCTCCACCTGTTAGACCATTTCCCATTGCATCAACTTCAAGGTGAGCCTAAAACTTAAAACTGACAATTTCTTCTTAACTTACATTTAACTTTCACTTTGTACCAGTCCAATGGAATGTTGAACTCCAAGCTATTTTCCACATTAGTAGCTATTTTCCACATTAGTAGCTAATAAGTAGTTTAAAAAAAATGACACACAACTAAAATATTTTTCAGGTGGTAGAATTTTTGTATATATAACATGGTCTATATTTACTTATACTTAAAATATTTAGGCTCTCATACCATATATTTCCTGTTTTTTTTAACTGCATAATCGTTTTTTCTGATGTGAGTGTTTCTATTGAAAATATTCAGTTCTTGTTGCCTGCACGGTTCATGTAGACATGAACGAAGACATGCAAGTAACTGAAAGCTTTCTTTGAAGATAGGATGCATCATTAGTGGAAAGGCAAATTTCCCTGCAGAAAGGCAACCTATATTAATGCCTTTCCCTCAGAAAGATGAATATTTCAAATTATTTCCAACCCTGCTTATGATGTATAAAACCTGAATTAACAGTAGACATGTTTTCAAAGTATATTTATTTTCATTTAATGTATATAACATGCAACCACTGGTATTTTGATATAAAAAGGCTAAGATACCAGTCTGTTATTGATTTAGCTCATGAAATGCAGATATATAAATTTGCTGATTCTGTGTAAATATCAGTATGTGCTGAAAATTGGTCACCAACAGGGATGCCCAGTAAGCCATGTGAAACCATTTCCTGAATGCCAGTCCTCTGTATATTTAGGTTATCAAATCCATGTACCTTTCCTGCTGAATAGGTCTAATGTTCAACTAGAACCCATACAATTTGATCAGCATGTGTAATATGGACTTATAAATTAAATAGAGCTAATTTCTTTGAGCAACTAGTTAAAAAGTGAAATATATAGATTGTGCCATAATTGGGATCATATACTACAGTTGTGTTGTATCTTCTGTTTATTCATGCTGACACATAAACAAGTATATTACTTCTATATATAAATATTTTGAAATTAATTGTATTTAGAATATTTTTTATTATGATCTGCACAAATAATTAATGTATACTTATTAACTGTAAACTTTTCATCCAGGAAAGAAATTGGCAATGGTTGTTTCTTCATAATTAGTTGCCACATACCTTTCAACATTTATCTTAACAAGAAAAGACCATGGGATAAATTCTGGGTTGTCTGGGATACACTGCATACATGATTATTAAAACATAAAGGTTGAAAAAGAGTGCATATTATGAATTTGTTGGATGGTTATATTCCAGAACCAGTGAAGGACCTGATTTGGTGGGTACCAAAGATATGCTTCCAGCATCCCAATCTCAAGCTTCAACATCCTCACGGTAAATATCTAAAGATATATTAAGGGTAACTGTAATGCAAGTAACAAGCAACAAATAAAATAAGGCAATATGGGTAATAAAACTAATATCATGTAATCATAAAAAAGTGTTATTGGAAATGAATTTAGCAAAGTTTTCGCATCTGTCAGAACTATTTGCAAAATTTATTATACTATGTGATAGACTAACACACATATCTTTTCCTTTGGTGTGGGTTGTTGGAATATATAGTAACTAGACAGTTAAAGGTTATGGTGCATGTTCACACCATGTTTCTTCAGTATCTTGCTCAGTTTCTTAGAGATGCCCCAGATGCAGTGACTGGCATGCATCTGATGTCTTTGCTGTTAGTTTTGTTTTTCCATTAAGTGGGGAATGATCTCACTTTCAACCTAAGTGCTCAGTTTATTGTAGGAACACTATATAAATTTGTCTTTGGTGTCATGACCTTTAATCTCATATTACCTTCAAGTTGAAATAGTCTGATGGTTTTAAAAAATGGAAAACCTATATACAAAAGTAATATCCTGCATGCAGTCTGTAATTTAGTGGAGAGACGAACATTGACAGTTTGCTTGGTTATTCCTAATTAATCTGAATTGTGGCAGCTGAATTAATATATGTTAATATTAATATATTTTGTTTATAAATTTTTGACTGATAAAACTCATTTGTGTTCTGTTCACTTCCATGGACAGTATGTGGATCCGCATCAGGGAATGTGAGGGTTGATATTTTTGTCAATGTTTCCATAGGGATCTGAAACTATTCACCCTGCTAGAGGAGATCAAGGGGCAGGTGCGCCAAAATTCAGCTCTCTTGAAGGGACTGCTGAATAAACAGCATTCAGCACTTGCCCCTGAGCAGGGCATGGACCTCTTCACTCTGCCTCTCCGCACTGAGGCAGATGTGGCCAACATGGAAGACCTGCTGAGGGACAAGAATAATCAGACCACTCTGGTAAGTTTGAGGCTAATGCTACCATTGCAGTCAGAAAACAATGCTTATTGGCATGAAACATTTTACTGAGCTTATTCAAACTTTGCATTTGCATAGATATGGGTGATATTGGGAGGCCTATGTAATATAATATGAGAGAAATCCAAAGATTGAGGCCTATTTAAAAATGAAATTGGAAGCGTTTGGTAATTTTGGGACACCATCCATGCCAGAAATTATTTTTAGCCCAGCTGATTCTTGATCAACTTTTGACAGTTAAGTTTGTTTGCTCACTTATTCATGTAAATCATTGAGCTCTGCACCTAGATATAATTTGTTCAGGCAAATCTATCTAGTTCATGTGGCTATTTAATATATATAAATATGTCTAAAATAGGAAGCCACTTTAGATTAATAAATACTGGTAATTGGAATATTTTAACTGTATTGTACTGTACATTTTTTAATCTATATAATTGTTATTAACCCTGGGCGAAGCGAGCCTAATTGCTTTCACTCGATTGTGTGTATGTGTGTGTCCAGACAGTATCTGGAGACGGTGTAATGGATGTTATTGAAATTTATCATATAGACTGGTATTGTGAAAGTTTTGACGAAATCGAGTTTTCGTGTAAATCCCAGCATTTATAACCTTAGAATGAGTGCTTTATGGGGTTTCTTGCACATTTACACATTTTGCTCCTTGCGCTTGTGCACATGACCAAAGGGCCAACTTTTGTGCATGATCAATTAAGTCACAGGTGACAATGACGTCATGCCAAAGGTGAAACCTGAAAGGTGGTATGTACATTGTTACAGAATGTTTCGCACGGTCATTGATGTACAAACTTTACATATATTAATGGCTAATGTTACAGTGGTAGAAAATGCCAGTCGCATATATACTGGTGACCTTTTCCGTTTGGTCATTTCGTAACTGTATTATTTAAGCTCATAAAACAGTGGGGCGCATGCCTAGGCCTAATTTACATTTCTACACCCAAACTTATAATCAACGCAGGATTTGCAACACATATCTCAAAATTTCAAAATCAGCTGGAAAGTTTAGATGAGCACCGTGACCCATGGGAACTCTAAATTATATTTTGTCAGCAAATATGGTGACGCATGTGATGTATATAATCTGTGGAATATAATAGATGATATTGGATCATTTATGATATGTGAATTTATAAATGTTAAAATAACATGTCCTCTTTTCCTAGGGATCCTATCTGACTTCATTGGGAGGATTCACACCACGGGATGTGATTGGCCGAATAATGGCGGCCATATTCAAAGATGCCCTTGCCTGCCAATTCAACTGGATAGGCCGAGGAGGCAAGACAGCACTCTCCAAACTGGCACTATCCAAAGTGATAACAGGTAGATTAATGTAAATGCACTCTAAACTTTGGTTACACTTGGATGGTTGTGAATAAGACTAGTATAAAATAGATTTTAAATTGAAGTATTTCAGTGTCAAGAAGCATTATTACTTTGTGTTTGGCACGAATTTGTTCTTTTTATACCTGAACACATT